>CP125978.1:60230458-60687358 GCA_030063025.1 Avena longiglumis | reverse complement strand
AAGACCGCCTCGATGGCGAAGGCCCGTAAAGACTTCCTCGCAACGGCAGGCTGACCAGAAACCGACAAGATCTGCACGTCATTTATAAGGACGACACCGACCCAAGTTCGCTTCTCGACATCGAGACCCGATGCATAAGATCTCGCCTGACATCTCCAGAACGACCCCGGAGTCCGAGAACGTTCCCGCGAGACCGACCCCGTCAGAACCCTGGACCCCAGATCCGCCGAACCCCGAGAACCACCCCGAACCCCGGAACCCCAAGATCGTCGAGCCCCCTCTGATGTGCGACCCCTCTTCCTCGAACCCTATTTTATAACATCATAACAACTTGTTGCATGTTTAATTGTCATCTCGCATGCATATCTGTGGTTTGGGGGCCTTCCGCCGATTCACCTAATAATTAAATATGGGGCCCATATGCGGGCAAATCTAGCCTTATATTCGCCTCATTTAAACATGTGTAGCGGACCGGTTCTATCTGTTGCATTGTTAATCAACATTTAAATTGCGGGGTAACTAAACAACATGAACCACCTAACTAATTGGGACCCGTTCCGCTTAATATGACCTAATTGCATCGCCTTGCCATGTCATCCATCATGCATGCATCATGCCGATCTTCTCGCCGTAATAAATAGTGCATCCGTGTTTCTTTCTAGTGTTTTGCCTCTTCGCGGATAAGGCCGCTGAGTTGATGTGAGCTTCGCCCGATCTTCGGATGAACCTTTCCGACAATGTTTTCAGGTGCCAGCATCTCCCTTTCTACCTATCTTACTTTTATAGTATTTACTTCCCTCCTGTTGATCTATTGCTATACGTGTTGCTTGCTCTAGATTTCGTGACCGTGATATCCTCGCAGCTATATATAGCCTTGGACACCTCCTATTACCTGTTGCTTGGTAGATAGTGGGACTGCTGTCGTAGTCGCTGCTCAAGTGTTTTGCTTGTCGTCAAGTACCACCTTTGTTGGAGGAATTGCCGCATGTTGACGTTGAAGATGATCATGGTTTACTTATTGTTTTCACTTTAAATTCTGCTTAACAACTAAAATTGAATTAAGCGAGAGCATCGTGGGTGATAGTAAGATTTGGTTTTCTCCGAACGCCCACTTGTGTCCGTGGGACCAGTTCTTGACACCTGTTCCGAGATCGAGCGCTAACCACAGGTGGGAGATATGGGCCCCATTGATAATTACCTGATTTCAAAGTATTGTCTCGGGGCCAAAACTAGTTTGGGGCTTTATTACTATCACATTTATGCCATGCTTTACCGCTTTATTTATCAGGCGACAGTAGGTAATCGCACCTGCTTTTTGAAGCGGGATGTTTTCGTGTCGATAGCCCCGATTGGGGATCTCGTCGCTGACAGCCACGCAAACCTAAGTCCGCTCTTGAGACCGCCGACTTTGTTATTGGTGTACTTAGTGGGGTGGCCCCTCAAAGTGCTTGCTTTGGTCAGGGAACGTCGTGACTTAGGCCCCGCCGACATCGATGGGTGTATGTTAACCGACCGCAAAAGGGTCAAGTGCTTGTGGATACTTTGGTGCACCCTCGGGTTTAATCTTTTTCGAAGCCGTGTCCACGGTTATGGACGACTTGGAGCACAGTGTCTGATCATAGACAACTATAACTAAAGTTTACTGTTTTAAAATGACTTGTTTCCGATATGATTAGTAATCAGCTTCACTACAACGGAATGGCTAAGTAAAAGTACCAACTACTGCTGGGTTTTGGGGTTATCTCATGATAATTGAAATCTGACTAGTAAGTGATGCCACTATAACAGAATGACTAACTAAAAGTGCCCACTGCCTTCTTTATCAGGACGATTATCTAAACCTGACTAGTAATTGCTGCAACGATAACTGAATAAGTAAAACTGCCAACTGTGTGCGTTCCTCGGTTGACTTCCTCGTTTGGTCTCGAGGGGGAAACGCCAGGACGGGTTTGTTTGGTGATAGCTTCAGGTTGGATCCGGATAGGTCATTCTCACCCTCTGATAATCCGCACTGTATCGAGTCTCTATCGGTTGTTTAGTGCATGTCGTGCCGCTGATCCACCATACCTATGTAGGCGAGGACCGCGAATTCTAGCCTCGCTGTAATCGCCTCGCATCGACGCCTCCTTCTTTTCCTTTGCCCTTTGTCGGCACCCTTTGTTTAAGGTGTTTTGAGATCGACGCCGGTGGTTACCCTTCCGCTTGGCTCGCAGGGTTATGGACGCCATTGGTTATTCTTCGTGGCTCTTAGCCCCATTTGCATCTTGTCCGTAGAATGGACGCCTATCGCTTTTCAAGGTGATTTGGATCTTTGTATTGTATATTCGCATTCTTGACTCTTCGAGTGCCATTGTATATATCTCCTTCTTGGGTCCCATCGAGGACTCAGTGTAATGTTATTACTTTGTTTTCCACCCATTTAAAAGTGCTGGTGGCACCTTCGAATCGCTTTATGCGGTTTGGCTAATTTTGCTAAAACTTGCATAGGGCCGATCTCGAGGGTGTTACACTTTGTATGCCAACTCTCTATGTAGATGACATTATTTTTGGCTCTACTAACCAAGCTTTTAACTATGAATTTTCAAAGCTTATGACCCATGTGTATGAGATGTCAATGATGGGTGAGTTGAGGTTCTTTCTTGGATTTGAGATCAAACAACTTAGAGAGGAACCTTTATTAATCAAGCTAAGTACATCCAAGACATGCTCAAAAGGTTCAAGATGATGGATCTCAATGGAGTTGCTACTCAATGCAAACAAAGTGTCATCTTGAGCTCAATCCCAAGGGTAAAGACGTGGATCAAAAGGTATACCGATCCATGATCTCTCTCCTTTACCTTATGCATCTAGGCCCGATATCGTGTTAAGTGTAGGAGTGTGTGCAAGGTACCAAGTCGCTCCTAAAGAAAGCCACTTAGTGGCGATCAAACGAATCTTCAGATATTTGGTTCATTCCCCAAATTTTGGGTTATGGTATCCCAAGGGTTCAAGTTTCTCTCTATGTGGTTACACTGATTCAGATTGGGCTGGTGACAAATATGATAGGAAATCAACCTCTGGTGCATGTCAATTCTTGGGCAGGTCTCTAGTGTGTTGGTCTTCAAAGAAACATAATTGTATTTCACTCTCAACCGCCAAAGTTGAATATGTTGCTGCTGCAAGTGCTTATACACAATTGTTATGGATGAGGCAAACTTTAAAGGAATATGGTGTCAATTGTGAAAAAGTGCCTCTATTATGTGACAATGAAAGTGCTATCAAAATTGCTTACAATCCCGTGCAACATACAAGAAAAAAACATATAGATATTCACAACCACTTCATTCAGGATCATGTTGCTCGTGGTGATATTGCCCTATCCTTTGTGAGCACGAAGAACCAACTTGCTGATATTTTCACGAAGCCCCTTGATGAAGCAAGATTTTGTTATTTGAGGAATGAGCTAAATATCATATATTCAAGGAGCTTGGCTTGACTACCCTTGCACACTCACTTGCTCTTTTTCATGTATTTGGTTTAGATTTAGATGTGGGCATAGACATAGGGGGAGTGTGGTCCTAATTGATTGGGCCAACCCTCCCCCATAATGCCGAAAGCAAGTAAAATCATTTCCATTAATATCATTTTGTGATATGTGGGTCATCGATGAGCATTGGTTTTGAACTCAAGATACATCTTCGCGGTGTCATGTCATGTGCTCCAACATGGTGGCTTCGGCCACCACCCTCTTCCGTGAGAAGAGTTGGTTTCTAATGGCTCTCTTTGGATTTTCTTGCATATTTCTTGTTCTTATGGAAAACACACTCAATTTTGGCATATTTAGGGATTGCATTTCTCCAGTGGGCAACAATGACAGATCCGTAATATCTGGTTCCTCTCCTTGCTTTTTGCCCACGTGTGCCATCAACTCTCGTTCAACTATAGGTTACAAACCGATGTCATGGACTACATATATCATGAGATGATGGATGATATGATCAACAGGCTCTCTATTCCTTATGTTCCTTTCATTATGATGCTCATCAAGCATATGTTTCCCCTTGAGGATTTTGGCACTACTTTGGATGGTGTTCACAAGCCCAAGAAAATCTACAACAAGGCTCAAAAGACCCATCACCCTTCCACTGCCCCTGAGTCCTTCATGCGTGATGCACGGGCTAGTGGTCGTCGTTCCGCGGTGTCCCCAATGGCACGCGAGGTTAAGCAGCTCACTTAGTTCCAGCGGCACATCCTTTGCATGGGCATTGACACGCACAAGGGCCAATATGAGGCGTACCGCAGGGATCATGAGAGGGATCACACTCAACAGCTTATTCTCCACCATGTCTCAGGTGCCACTAGCCATCCACCTCCTCCCACTGCTCCGGAACCGTATGCTCAGTGGAACTCTTCAGGGATCAACTACGTTGAGCTCGAGAGTTTCCTCTTTCCTCCACCACCGCGGGCTCCCACTCCTCCAGCTGATGACGATGATGATGAGTATGATGAAGAGGAAGGGGACGGGAATGACTACGACGAGGATGAGGAGGAGTGATCTTGAGCGTATGCAAGATCGCTCTTCTTCCTTTTTGGCGTTTCGATGCCAAAGGGGGAGAAGTAGTTCTATTAGGTCTCGTGGATTTGCAAGGGTCGGGCACAAGCACTTGTCTTTTCGTTGTTTTATTTGCTTGCTTGTGCTCTTTTTAGCGTGAACTTATTTGCTATTTTGTGCTTGGATTATGTAAGACTATGTCGTGCTCCACTATGTTTGGTATTCATGGAGTTCTGGATTTATCTATTGTGGATCTCATGGAATTATGGATTTATCTATGGAGCATATTTGATGGCATATGAAATCATGGGATTATCTAATGTATGCATCAATATTGTTGAGATGTGCTTGGAGGCTATCAAGCTAATTATTTTCTTTGGCTATAATCACATCCCGGTGGTATGACCTTGTTTCCCAACCCACCTTGTTTCAATTATTTTTGCTATGAAAGTTGTGTTCTCTCTAGTGTGTGTATTTGTATCTAAATGAAAATTTTAAATATGCACACATCTAGGGGAGCGTCTTTCAATTTTAATGTATGCGTTAGCGGTTTCATTATCAAATCTAGTATTGTCATCTAACACCAAAAGGGGAGATTGAAAGAACATTTCTTAATCCTAGTGTTTTGTGTGTTAGATAACAATATCAAGGATTATTTAATGTGTGTTGAAGTGTTCCGCTCTCTCTAGGAAAAAGGAAAAAATTCCTTTGGGCGGGATAATCCGCCTCCCTCTTCCCAAGCAGCGCAAGCCCTGTAAGGCGGAGTTTGGCCGGATTTTCCGGCCTCACGGATAATCCGCCTCGGGGGCCAATAGTCCGCCCCTTGCTCACCGCAGCAAGCCTGAGAGGGAGGCGGTGTTGGCGGACTTCACAGCTGGGCGGATAATCCGCCTCGAGGGGCCGGATTATCCGCCCCCCAAGATCCTCACCAAGTCACGCAGGCGCCAGCCCCATAGAGGGGGCGGACTTTCTCCAGGAGTATCCGCCCTTGGGGCGGAGTTTTCCCAGGGGCGGATAATCCGCCGGGCGGATTATCCGCCCCCAAAGTTGCTCAACGGCCAGATCTGGGCAGGGGGTATTTAAGCCTGTCTTCCCCTCCTGCCAGACCTCTTGGTTCATTCGAAAAAGACAAGATCTGATCTACAACCTTCATCCAAGAGAGCTCCACCTAGATCCACCCAAAGGCCCCGTCTCTTGGGGAATCGAAGGAGGAGAACTCGATCTTCATCACCAGCAATCAAGCGCTTCATCTCCTCTCCATTCATTTGGAGAATCACCGATCTAGTATTTCTTTCAAATACCTAGATCCTTGTTTTGTTTATATTGATAAACCTTGTTCATGTGGTAGCTTGTTGTCATCTCGGGAGCCCCCAATTCGGTTGTGGGTGTGTGCCCCGATAGCGTTGTAAAAGGCACCGGTTCCCACCTCGAAGGGATCCAATAGTGGAGAAGGTGGATCAGGCCTCTCGTGGCGAGATCCATCAGAGAATAGGGTGAGGCCTATTGTGGCGTGGTGGTCTTAGAACCGCCCACCCCTCCAACGCAGATGTACTTCCCTTAACAAGGAAGGAACTGCGGTAAAACAAATCCCTGTATCTCTGCGTGCTCCACTACGGTTCCTTCGCTCCTCTCTTTACGTGCCTAGTAGTTAGGGTTACATATAGGGAAATTCTCGTAGTTGCATATCTAGAGAATTTACCTTGTGTCAAGCCTAAAATTGAAAAAGTATTAAAAAATTGGTTAGCACCTATTCACCCCCCTCTAGGTGCCCATACGATCCATTTCACATGGGCACCCGAACCTGGTGATTATTGTTCCACGTCACTTTGGATGACCACATCACACTGATAGCGCCTGCGGACTGGATCACTGCTGTCGTAGCTTTCGGATCCGGAACCGTAGGTTCCTTCATCCGATGGGGGTCCGCACAAATCTGAGTTGCACATTACGTATGACTCGCTCGGCGTTGGCGTCGCATGTAGCACTGGGATGCGGGTCCAAGGCAAGCCTGATTGATGGCGTGGCACCGCTGCGGAGGCGGAGAGTGCTGTCTGTCCCACTCAAGCGGAAGCTCCCAAGAATCTCGAGCCGTCGCCTACGAGCTCGAAGTCCTTCATGGTGGTCAAGTGGGCGATAAAGTCGAAAAGCACCGAAGAGGAGATGTCTCCATCGCGGAGGAGTTGTAGATCTCTTTGGTCGGGACGTCGCGATCGCACAATCAGCGCCCCGTTTCACAAACGGCCAATTGACAAGGTTTGATCACAATGCCCATTGTTATGATCTTGGGTTTTGGAGAAGGTGGTACTGAGATCGCGTAATGGTTAACATACAAGCAACGGGACACAAGATTTACCAGGTTCAAGCCCAGGGAAACTACTCCCGCTTGTTCCGCCTTGATTACGGCAGAACCGAAAGTTACAGGCGTGCGTAGATGCAATCTGGCGTGGAGGTGTGTATGCGGTGAGTTGAGAGGTGGCCTCCTCGTCGTGCCCTCCTAGCCTTTATATAGAGATAGGCAGGTCTTAGGCACAGATCGAGTCGGTTACAAGTTTAGGGTTTGCCCCTTTGAATATTCTATCTATTCTAGTCTTGCTCTCCAAGGATCCGAAAACTCCATGGGCTTGGGCCACCCGAAAGTCTACACAGGCCGCGTATATTCTTGTGGGCCTTCCTTGGGCTGGACCAGGTATGCTAATGTCGTGTACCTGCGGGGTATAACCATGTCACCGGTGGCAGCCAAACATGTGGGTGTTTTTGGAATCATAATATAAATGAAATGCATCCATGTATTAATTTCATTTCTACTAAATGAAATGAATACCTGGGTGCCAAACGACCTCTAAGTGAACACCCAAATACTAGCAAAATAATATCACATACACCCACGACCAGGTAGCTACCGCCGCCGCACCGCATAGAGACACCCTCGATGGCGATATCCCCCGTCGTTTTTGCCTCCCCTTCTTTCCCCTTCCTTCCTCTCACATTCCCAACCTCCCTAGATACATCTCCATCGGTCCACTCCCCTCATCGGCGGTGCCATCACATCCATGGCTTCAACCACGGAGTAAGGAGTCGAGGCTACCGGGGATTTGGGGAAGGATCAGTGGGTAGCATCCATGCGGCCGGGGAATTGGGGTAGGATCCAGTGGGCGTTGTCCGTGTGGAGCTGCAGGCCGCTAGCGATGTGCTTAGGTCATGGACTTCGTCCAAGAATAAGGTTGTCGGATGCTAAATTCTGAATGTTGTCAGACGCTTCAGACCCAATCCGACATCACTAGGTGCTACCCAAATAATTACGATGGTTGCATATGCCATTTTTGAAAATTTAGGGAAGTAGGCAATGTTGAAAGTTGGTGCTCCGACCTTCCGAAATATGGATCCTTTTGGTTTCAGTTGGTCGATTTGGAGATTATTGAACCTAGACGTCGCGGACTACATCCATGGTGCTACGGTTGTAATACTGATCGGGATGGTGGTACATCGCGGGTTTCAACTCAGTTGTTTGGGACCCGATTGTGCTCAAGCAAGATCCCAAAGGCAGCAAAGTTATTGTTCTCAATGTAAGTGAGGGCCCTTAGGGTTAAGCCGAGGTGGTTGTCTAGCATGGTGTTGGGAGCTAGAGGGTCGTTGAGGCTTGGCATATCATCGAGCTTTGATGCACCTTGGTGATGCTCCATCCCGCCTGAAAGAGTAATTGCCCCTATGTATGGTTTTGGTGATTAATGACAATCCCTATGTACTAATGTTTTCACTGAGTTTTATATGAAGGAATATTCCATAGGTCATGCTTGTAGTCTATGTGTTGGATTCAAGTATGGATGCCATGAAGATAAATATATACCTTGAGTATTGGCATCAAGATCATCGAGTTGAAGAGAAGAATATGATATGATCAAGACCTTGAGAGTGTGATCTCAATAGAAGAATTTAAGATATGGCTCTAAGATGGTGTCATGATAGCCTCATTAGTTGAGCTATAATTGACTAAGATTTAGAGCATGTAATCAAATGAAGAGTTCTTTATGTACCTCAAGATATTGAGATGGAGCATGAGAAGATACATGGTTGACCTATACAAAGAGTCAAGAGTGATTTCAAGTTGGTCAACACATGAAGCATAAAGAATGTACCACATGGATCTTGTGGTATGGTAAGCCTTGTCAATTATGCATCATGAACTAACCCATTATATATGTGTCTTTGCGTTTTCTATATGGGATAGGTATCTTTCCATGGGCATGCTTCAAATGTGAAGATCTTATATAGCCCATGAGAGGATGACATCAAGTGGTGATCGTCATCAAGGTTGAGAAGGGAAAGTTCAAGATAAGAATCTCGAGAAGATCATTTTCTTGAAGCTTGCCGTCCATATTGGTGATAATGGACATGTGAATACATGTATTAATGAAGCTACCCCGTAGTGGTGTATGAGGGAGCAAACTAGAAGTATTCACGAAGCAACAATGATCAAGTGATGCATTTCGGCTTAGATGGAGATTGAAGTGTTGTCATCAAGATCAAGCGGGATGTGCAATGCAAAGGTATGGCCTTGCTAAGTTTTCCTTTTACCGGTATCAAGGTGGTTGTTGGGAGACCGTGTTATAGGATACATAGCCGTACTATTAAGAGGGGCTTTCGGTTGGGTAACTTGATCACATCGTCTTAGGGAGCTCAATCCTTTGCATAATTTGCATCTTCCTATTTTGTTGATTCTTGGTGTTTCTCCATGTGAGGTTCTCGAGATTGTTGCTATCTCTTCAACAAGCCCAAGTTCATCGATAACGGAATTGGTATGCATCTTCTATGGCGTTTTCGAGTTTGAAGGTTTTATCGGTCCTTCGTGTAGGGAGGCTTCTTACCTTTCTTCATTTGGTTCCATCCTCCTATATTGTACTATGATATTTCTCTGCACCATCTTGTATAGCTTGTTGTCCTCGTCAAAACAAGCCCAAGATCATCGAAATCGGAGTCCGGACGCAAAAGTTATCGCTGTTTTTCGTGTGCCCTGTTTTGTTCCGGCGAGAATTCCGGCGGATCGAGTCTGTGGCCGGAATTTCCGGCGCCGAATTTCCGCGACCGGAAATTTCGATAAACCGCAAAAACCGTTTCAGATCTGTTTCGGTTTGTACCGGAATTTACGGTCGGCTGATCCGGCGGCGCCGGTTTCGTCGTCGGAACATGTTCGCCCAACACATCTTGCTTCCAACGGTCATCCCCCTTGAAGGGGTATAAAAGGGGGGCTTCTTCCCCAAAGTTCTAAGGCTCTTTAGCACGTTTTAGACCTCCATTGTTGACCCCTTTGAGCTTTCTTCCTCTTCCTTCCCTCCTATGATTCTTGCATCTTTTTGAGGGCTTTGGAAGAGGAGATCTAGATCTACAATACCCACCAATCAATTCCTCCTCTAAGTGAGGGGAACCCATTGGATCTAGATCTTGGAGTCATTTGTTGGTTTCCACCATTGTTCTTCCTCTCTAATTCCTCCCTAGCACTTGTTGCTTTGGTGGGATTTGAGAGTGAAGGATTTGATCACCCTTGGTCTTCTTGCTTTGCATTCCTGCATAAGTGTTGAGCTCTCCATTATGATTTGTTCGAGTGAGACCGTGAGCTTGTTACTCTTGGAGGTGACCTCCTAGTTGGCGGTTATCGTGAAGGGTTTCATGGCATAGTAAATCAAAATTTTCTATGGATGCGAACAAAGGAAAGCCAAGATCTAATCTAGGAGATGCAAACAACGAGAGAGATTGGATTAGATCTTCATACCCTTGAAGATTCGCACAATGGAATGTTCATCTAACGTGGGTGATGTAGTCGTACTCGCTTCTCCTCCTCGCGATCCGATCCGATCTAGCACCACAAGTGGCGGTGCCTCCGTGAGATGCACACGCAGCAGCACCTCGACGTCTCCTCCTTCCTTGGTCCAGCAAGTATGGTGGAGAGATGGGTTGATCTACAACGCGACACGGTGCAATTGGTGGAGAATTTCAGCAGGCTTCGCCTACAAGCAGGGAGGAGAGAGGAGGGCAGCAGGCGGCTAGGGTTGGAGGGAAGGTGTAGGGGTTGGTGCGCCAGCCCCAGCCCCTCCCCAAGCCAAGGTCGGCCCCAAGGAGGAAGAGTGGGGCAAGGAAACCCCTTCTAGAAGCTCTATCTAGAGTTTAAACCTCTCTTGGCCGGCTGGGCCCTATGGGCCTTGTGACCTGGCCCAATGCGGACAGGCACTCCCTCATAGGCCCATGCCCCGGAAGGTGTGGCCACGTTGGTCCCTTCCGAAGGTTCTAGAAGCTTCCCACAATATCGATTAACCCGAACAATTCAACTCCAAAACTGCATCGCCTTATATGAATCTTATTCTCCTGACCACTCCGAACCTCTCGTGATGTCCCGGATCCCATCCGAGACCAACAAAACTCATAAACCAATTATCCAATCTATCCTAGCCGAGACACGTTAAGTGTGTGACCTCGGTTCGAGAATATGCGCACATGATCTTCTATCAATAATCAACAGGGTCCGAAACCCATATTGACTCCCACACATTCATCAATGATCATATAGGATGAACCACGATGCCAGGATTCAATCAATCCCATATATATATTCCCTTCGCTCATGATATTTTTACTTGCCGAGATTTGATCGCTTGCATCGTCATACCTAGTTCAATCTCGTTCACAACAAGTACTTTACTGTTCAGTAATCCGATATCACTTTGTGATTAACTACTTAACCACATGCTTGCAAGCGGTGTTGATATCGACACGAGTGGGACCAAGTATATCTCTCCGACTTGGGAGGGACAAATCCCATCTCGATACATACAACCCAATGTACACTTTCCGATCACCGAGAGACACCTTTATGATCACCCTCTCATAGGATGACGTTTGATGACCTCAAAGCTTTCTTCCGATACCAGGGAGTTGTATTATCTCATGGTCTAAGGAATACAATATTTGACATAAGAAAAGCTTCGCAAAGACGAACACGATGACACGATCTAATTGCTTCGCTTAGTTTGGGTATGTCCATCATATCATTCTCCCAATGATATGATCTCATTATCAATTGACAACTCATGTCTATGGTTAGGAATCCTTAACCATCATTGATCAATGAGCTAGTCCATAGAGGCGTACTAGGGACACGGTGTTGTTCACAAACAACACAAGTATTAAAGTTTCCGCTTAATACAATTCTAGCATGGAATATAAACATTATCATGAACAAGAATTATAATAATAACATCTTTATTATTGCCTCTAGGGTATAATTCCAGTCTCCACTTGCACTAGAGTCAATAATCTAGTTTACATTTGGCAACAATCTCACACCCATGGCAATCGAGGTCTTTGATCATATTTTACCTTGTGGAAGAGGTTTAGTCAGCGGATCTGTGACATTCGGATGTATGTACTTTGCTAATCTTGGATCTCCATCGCTATATAATCTCGGATTATATGAAACTTGCGGTTGATATGCTTGGTCTTTGGATGATATCTTGGTTCCTTAGCGAGTGCTATGGGCGCGGTGTTGTCACAATATCTCCAGTGGGTCCAATGCACTGAACCGCCAAGCTCGATGATGAAGTTTCGATCCAAACTCCTTCACTTGGCAACCTGCAGCCATGTATTCCGCTTCTCATGTAGATCCCGCGATCACGCTTTACTTGCGGCTTCTCCACTCACAGCTCCTCCATTCAAAATATAAACGTATCACATGCGAGATTTGGAATCATCCTTGTCGATTGTCGAAACTAGCATCGACGTAACCTTTCTGACGACGCATTCATCACCCCCATAGACTAAGAACATTTCTTTAGTCCTATTTAGGTACTTTAGGATGTTCTTCACGGCTGTCGATGTTCCACTCTGGATCACTTTGATACCTTTCGTCAAACTAAGAGCATTGGACACATCGGTCTAGTACATAGCATGGCATACATGATAGAACCTATGGCGAGGCATAAGGCACTTTGCTCATAGCTTCCCTATCATTTACCGTAGTGGACACCGAGCCTTGCTCAATATATTACGACAATATAGGCCTTTGAACCTTTCTTTGCCTTATCCATTCGAACCTTTTCGTAACTTTGTCTAGGTATGTACTCTGGCTTAAAGCTATCAGGCGTCTTTGTCTATCTCTATAGATTTTGATGCCCAATATATAAGCAGCTTCACCTAGGTCTTTCATTGAAAAACACTTGTTCAAATAACTCTTCACATCGTTAAGCATGTTGATGTCATTTCCAATAATCAATATGTCATCCACATATAGTACCAGAAACATCACCGAGATCCCACTCACTTTCTTGTAGATGCAAGCTTCGTAGCAATTTGGAACGAATCCAACGCTCTTGATCACTTGATCAAAACGAAGGTTCCAACTCCGAGATGCTTGCTTCAGTCCATAAATGGAACGCTGAAGTTTGCATACTTCATCAGCATCCTTAGGATCGACAAAACCTTCGGGTTGCATCATATACAACTCTTCATCAATGTTGCCATTGAGGAACGCAGTCTTGACATCCATCTGCCATATTTCATAATCATGAAACGCAGCAATTGCTAATAAAATCCGAATGGACTTAAACATTGCTACGGGAGAGAAAGTCTCATCATAGTCAACACCTTGAACTTGTCGAAAACCTTCCGCGACAAGCCGTGCTTTATAGATGGTAACATTACCATCCGCGTCCGTTTTCTTCTTGAAGATCCATTTGCACTCAACGGCCTTTCGGTCGCTAGGAGGGTCCACCAAAGTCCATACTTGGTTTTCGCTCATGGATCCCAATTCGGATTTCATGGCTTCTAGCCATTTCTCGAGTCTGGGCTCATCATCGCTTCATCATAGTTCGTAGGTTCACTCTTCTACTAACAAGACAGTCAAGACAGGTTGCGTACCACTCGGGAGGGCACGTGACCTTGTCGACTGCGTTCAAGATGCAAGACATCGTCCAAGCTTCATGATCCTTGTCATTAGCTTCCTCTATTGTTGGTGCGGTGACCTTTGGAACAATTTCAGGTCTGCGCTACTCTCCAATTCAAGAGAAGGTTCAATAACCTCGTCTAGCTCTACTTTCCTCCCACTCACTTCTTTCAAGAGAAACTCCTTCTCAAGAAAGGAACCGTTCTTGTGACAAACACTTTGCCTTCGGTTACGTGATAGAAGGTATACCCAATAGTTTCCTTAGAGTATCCTATGAAGACGCATTTCTCGCTTTGGGTTCGAGCTTGGCATCAACTTCTTGACGTAAGCTTTGCATCCCCAAACTTTAAGAAACGACAACTTAGGTTTAGCACCAAACCACAGTTCATACGGTGTCGTCTCAACGGATTTAGATGGAGCCCTATTTAAAGTGAATGCAGCGGTTTCTAATGCATAACCCCAAAATGATAACGGCAAACCAGTAAGAGACATCATTGATCGGACCATATCTAATAGGGTTCGATTCCGGCGTTTAGACACACCATTGCGCTGTGGTGTTCTGGGTGGCGTGAGTTGTGAAACAATTCCACTTGCTTTAAGATGCGTGAGATAATCATAACTCAAATATTCACCTCCACGATCGGATCGTAGAAACTTAATCTTTCTGTTACGATGGTTCTCCACTTCATTCTGAAATTCTTTGAACTTTTCAAACGTTTCAGATTTATGTTTCATTAAATAGATATACCCATATCTACTTAAGTCATCGGTAAAAGTGAGAAAATAGCGATATCCACATGGCGTGAAACACTCATTGGTCCGCATACATCGGTATGTATGATTTCCAACAAGTCCGTTGCTCGCTCCATCATACCGGAGAACGGGGTTTTTATCATCTTGCCCATGAGGCATGGTTCGCATGTGTGAAATGATTCAAAATCAAGAGACTCCAAAAGTCCATCAGAATGGAGTTTCTTCATGCGTTTTACACCAATATGACCTAGACGAAAGTGCCACAAATAAGTAGTATTATCACTATCTACTTTGCATCTCTTAGCCTCAATGTTATGGATGTGTGTTTCATCCCTTTCGAGATTTAGAAGAAATAAACCATTCACAATAGGTGCATGACCATAAAAGATGTTACTCATATTAATAGAACAACCATTATTCTCCGATTTAAATGAATAACCGTCTTGCAATAAACAAGATCCAGAAATAATGTTCATGCTCAACGCAGGCACATAATAACACTTATTAAGGTTTAAAACTAATCCCGAAGGTAAAACTAAGGAGAGCGTGCCGACGGACATCACATCAACTCTTGATCCGTTGCCAACGCACATCGTCACCTCATCCCTCGCAAGCCGCCGTCTATTCCGTAGCTCTGTTTGAGTTACAAATATTAGCAACGAACCGTATCAAATACCCGAGCACTACAACGAGGGCTAGTAAGGAAAACATCAATAACATGTATATCAAATATACCTTTGATGGTGCCGACCTTCTTGTCCGCTAAGTACTTGGACGATTGCGCTTCGATGACCCTTATCCTTGCAATAGAAGCACTCGATTATGCGGTTTAGGACCGGACTTGAGCTTCTTCTCGGCGAGAACAGCGCTTGCCACCGCCTTTCTTGAAGGGCTTCCTTGCACCCTTACCTTTCTTGAAGGTGGGGGGCTTGTTGACCATCAACACATTATTATTCTTTTTGATGTTCACCTCCGCTACTTTCATCTTAGCAAAGAGCTCAGTGATCATATCAGTGGAACCAATCTGATTGTGATCAACTACAAAACTTTTGTAGCTAGGAGTGTCAATCTTGAGCTCCTCTGGAATCTTGCAGTCCAGTTGCTCAAGGCGTTGAGTGTAGCCCGTCATCTCAATGGCGTGCTCACTAACGGAACTCCCTTCCTCCATCTTGTAGTTAAAGAATTTCTTAGAGATCTCATATCTCTCAGAATGGGCTTGAGTCTGAAACATGTTTTTCAGCTCCTCGAGAATCTCAAAGGGCCCGGCGAACTCCTCAAAACGATTTTGAAGATCCGATTCCATAGCATACAACATGGCGATCTTAATCAAATCATAATCATCCTTGCGCGACTGATAAACATCTTTTCATCGGTAGCATCATCTATAGCAGCGTCACCTAGCGCTTTCTCAAGGACATAGTCCTTTGTCCGCAACGAGAATGATTCTCGAATGGAACCATTTGGTGAAGTTAGACCCATTGTTTCTAAGCTTTTCTATCTCGGCAAAAAGCGTTGAAGTTGAAGTTGGACTTGGCCATGTGATCTACGATTTGCAAGTACAATTTAGACTATGTTCATGATAAATAGTTCAACTTAATCAAATTACTAGATGAAATCCCACTAAATTCAACATCCCTCAAGTTGTTTAGTGAACACGATCCAAATTCACCACACCTAATACGATCATCACGAGAAGAGATGTGGTTTCAATGGTGGACAACGAAGTGTCGATCATATCATTCATATGACTCATGCTTAACCTTTCGGTTCTTGTGTTCCGAGGCCATGTGCATACATGATAGGCTCGTCAAGTTAGACCCAAGTATTTCGCGTGTGCAAAACTGGCTTGCACCCGTTGTATGTGCGTAGAGTCTATAGCACCCGATAATCACGTGATGCTTGGACACGACGAACTTTATAGCAGTGCATACTTGGGGAGAACACAGTTTTTATCTTGATCTTTAAGTGAGGAATCATCTTATAATGCTACCGTCGCGATCTAAGCATAATAAGATACATAAAAGGATAAACATCACATGCATATAACTTTATGTGACATGGTATAGCCAATCTTCGCTCAATGATCTCCATCTGGTGCGTTCCGGCATGATCTCCATCACTCCACCATGATTGCCTCCACCACGAATAGCAACTACAACTATTGCTAACTACTTAGCGATAGAGTGAAACTATTACATGGCGTATAAGAAGTTGACACACAGGTCATGCACAATTATAAAGACAACCATATGGATCCTTCCGGTTGTGTACTCATCGACATGCAAGTCGTGAAACATTACAAAACATGATCATCGCATACATTATACACATCACATCTTGGGCCATACCATATCACAGAAAACACTCCCTGCAAAAACAAGTTAGACGCCTCTACTTTGTTGTTGCATATTTTACGTGGCTTATGGGAGTAGATTCTAAGAACGATTCTTACCTACGGAAAGCCACGACGGTGATATTATGGTTGCCAAACTCCGGTGTTAATCCCATGACAACTATAGTGAGAGAAACTGACATCCACCAGCCGCATGTGTGGAACAAGCCACACGTCAAGTGCGAGCGGTCTCATGACGACGTCGCGTAAGGTTGGCCTGGACCGCTTCAATCTCACTATCCTGCGTCATAAGAAGAACACAAACAAGAGGCTTGCAACATAAAACATCAACGCCCGCAACAACCATGTTGCGTTCTACTCGTGAAACACATCTACGCATAGATCTAGCTCTGATACCACTGAAGGGTGTCGCGGCATAGTAAATCAAAATTTTATAAGGATACGAACAGAGGGAAGACAAGATCTAATCTAGGAGATGCAAACAACAACGAGAGAGATTGGATTAGATCTTCATACCCTTGAAGATTACAGCGGTGAATGTTAAATCGGAACGTGGGTGATGTAGTCGTACTGCTTCTCCTCCTCGCGATCCGATCCGATCTAGCACCACAAGTGGCGGTGCCTCCGTGAGATGCACACGTGCACCTCGGCGTCTCCTCCTTCCTTGGTCCAGCAAGTATGGTGGAGAGATGGGTTGGATCTACAACGCGACGGTGTGCAATTGATGGAGAATTTCTGCGCAGGCTTCGCCTACAAGCGATCGGGAGGGAGAGGAGGGCAGGGTGGCTAGGGTTGGAGGGAAGGTGTAGGGGTTGGTGCGCCCCATACCTCTATATATAGAGGGGTGGGCAGCCTATCCCTCCCAAGCCAAGGTCGGCGGCCCAAGGAGGAAGAGTGGGGGCAAGGAACCCCTTTCTAGAAGCTCTATCTAGAGTTTAAACCTCTTGGCCGTGGGCCCTATGGGGCCTTGTGCCCTGGCCCAATGCGGCCAGGCACTCCCTCATAGGCCCATGCCCCTCCCGGAAGGTGTGGCCACGTTGGTCCCCTTCCGGAAGGTTCTAGAAGCTTCCCACAATACCGATTAACCGGAACAATTCAACTCCAAAAACTGCACTACCTTATATGAATCTTATTCTCCGGACCACTCGGAACCTCTCGTGATGTCCGGATCCCATCCGAGACTCGAACAAAAACTCATAAACCAATTATCCAATCTATCCTAGCGTCGAGACACGTTAAGTGTGTGACCTGCGGGTTCAAGAATATGCGTACATGATCTTCTATCAATAATCAACAACGGTGCAGAAACCCATATTGACTCCCACACATTCATCGATGATCATATCGGATGAACCACGATGCCAGGATTCAATCAATCCCATATATATATTCCCTTCGTCTCGCGATATTTTTACTTGCCCGAGATTTGATCGTCGGTACCGTCATACCTAGTTCAATCTCGTTCACAACAAGTACTTTACTCGTTCCGTAATCCGATATCACTTTGTGATTAACTACTTAACAACATGCTTGCAAGCGGTGTTGATATCGATTACCGAGTGGGCCCGAAGTATATCTCTCCGACTTGGGAGGGACAAATCCCATCTCGATACATACAACCCAACAGATACTTTATGATCACCTGAGATACACCTTTATGATCACCCTCTCATAGGATGACGTTTGATGACCTCAAAGCTTTCTTCCGATACCAGGGAGTTTTATTATCTCATGGTCTAAGGAATACAATATTTGACATAAGAAAAGCTTCACAAAGACGAACACGATGACACGATCTAATTGCTTCGCTTAGTTTGGGTCTGTCCATCATATCATTCTCCCAATGATATGATATCATTATCAATTGACAACTCATGTCTATGGTTAGGAAACCTTAACCATCATTGATCAATGAGCTA
The DNA here is from genome assembly GCA_030063025.1 of Avena longiglumis. Classification (NCBI taxonomy): domain Eukaryota; kingdom Viridiplantae; phylum Streptophyta; class Magnoliopsida; order Poales; family Poaceae; genus Avena; species Avena longiglumis. The sequence continues at coordinate 60,668,876 of CP125978.1, read as the reverse complement.
GTCCATAGAGGCGTACTAGGGACACGGTGTTGTTCGCAAACCACACAAGTATTGAAGTTTCCTCTTAATACAATTCTAGCATGGAATATAAACATTATCATGAACAAGAATTATAATAATAACATCTTTATTATTGCCTCTAGGGTATAATTCCAACAGTTCGTGCCGCGGTGTTCTCTTCGTGGAAGATTGTGAAGAGACTCGGTCTTCTCCTTTGTGGAGCTTGTGAAGTGGTTGTGGAGCTTGCCATCTCCGGAGTGGAGGAAAAGCTAGCCATAAGGAAAGGGATAGACTCGGAGAAGAAGGTGAGCCTTCGTGGCGTTGGGAAATCCTTCGTGGAATCCCACACCTCTCCAACGTGAAGTACCTTACTTGTAAGGGAACACGGGAATACATCTTCGTCTCTGCGTGCCTCGGTTATCTCTATACCCGAGCTTACTTTCCTTGTGATAGCCATCGAGCTTGAAGTACTTATATCTTGCTTATCACTTGTGGTATATTTATCTTGTGATATCTTGCTTAGCTTAATTTGTTGTTGGTGCACTTAGTTGAGCCTAGTGTATTTAGGTTTTGTGCTTGTAAAATAAATGTTAGTTTAATTCCGCATTCTATCAAGCCAAAACCATAATAGTTTTGAAATTGCCTATTCACCCCCCCCTCTAGGCGACATCTCTATCCTTTCATCGGCAATAGTGGAGCTCATTTCTTCAAGGACATTATCAAAGGGGGGAGCGAGGTTGGAAGATTGGAGACCAATGTTTATCCCTTGATGCATACAATGCGAGATTGTTTTTTCTTGACAACAGAGAGGATTCTCTTCTTCCTTCCTCATGTTTTCATGGTATTTCTTTTGACGAGAGAAGCTTTGGCTTTGGTATATATATTTGCTTTGGTGGCTACATCTAACTTAATTAGCTTGATATGATGGTTGGATTCCCCATACATAACACCACTATTGCATCGTGGTGACAACACATAAGTATGGGGGCCTTATGCGAAGGTCGAATGATGAAGGAAGACCCAACCGGGTTGTCCCATAAGGTTGAGAGCTCACATGACCATAGAAGCTTATGGACTACTTAGTGTTGCCACTCCCTATTGGGATTACACAAGGAAGATTGGGTTGGATCATGCCTAAGCCGGATCCATCAAGTGTTCGTATCCAAGATAGGTGTATGTTACATGTTCTACAAGGAAAGAAGGGTAGCTAGATCCTGATAGGACTTGACCCCCAAATCGACTCTAGATAGATCTATAACCCTGAGTTTGTCGTGTATGTAAGGCTTGCAGGGATCACCTTAGAGGTCACAACTTAGAAATTAGAAGCCTTACGTGATCTAGATCTTATGATCAATATTGTACTCGCAAATCACAATATCAATACAAACGAGCAGAAGTAGGTCTATACCTCCAAAGGGAGGGGCCGAAACTAGGCACATCGTCTTGTGCCAACATCATTTCTGGTAAATCATCCGGATGTAGTTGCGGACATATACCGATAGGCTTGAGATGTCAATGTGTTTGAATAGATTTGATCTCCTCGCTTGAATCAGACTTATATAGATGTCATGAGAGGTGGTAAATAGAGTTCTTAACGGCTCATTCAAATATAAGCCCCCATCGAGAATTCCCTTCCATGTGTGAGGGAAGTGCCCGTCGACCTTTAAACTCTCATTCCCTTGATGTTCTATGAGCCGTTAAGAACTCTATTTACCACCTCTCATGTGTGAGGTCCTTTGGACTCGTCATCGAGAATTCCCTTCCATGTGTGAGGTACTTTGGACTCGTCACGAGACTCCAAAATATATCTGGCTCTATGGTGTGCATATCGCTTGAGTTATGTTAAAATAAGAGTGAATGAGTGCATGCCCATGGCTCATGGGGAAGAGCTATTTACGGGATATGGCCATATGGGCCCTTGAAAAATGACCAATGCTAACCCTGTTATGAGTAGGTGCGAGGAGTAGTAATGTGGTAATCCTCCGTCTGTCGGTTCAAGCTGAGAATTGTGCGGTTAGTAATGGGTCTTTTGGTGTTGTTATCCTGTGGGGTCGACTGGTTTGGACAAAAATGGGGGCAAACTACTTACTGGAGTGGAGCAGGACGGGTTTAGCAGAATAGCGGACTGGATTGGTGCGGTGCGGTCTAGGAAAAAAACATAGAAAACGGCTGAACCCGTGGGTTCAACCCGTGGATTCAACCCCGTATCACTTTTCTGAGATGCAACACTATAGGTAGCAGGCGTTCATGGGCTAGCTAGCTTGAATGTGTGAATCGCTGAGGCCAGCTATCTCAGCAACCACGGGTTGAACCCGCACGTTCAGGTATAGACCCTCTTAATTTTGTGTCATATGCCCATGTAGGTGGAGGAGGCCATGGGCTTTTTGGGAGTTGCCAAAAGACAAGAAAAAAACAAAGTAGGATGTGAAGGGGATGATAAAATTATACTTTGAGACGGTCAAGAAATCACTCACTCTGAAGGTGTCCAAGACCGCTACTCGTCGGAGGTTAGTGTTTGACTGCATATGTTGTAAGGCTAGGCAGCGACGAACCAAAGTTACAAGAGTGCTTCCAAGGTTGAAGAGGTCGACTTTGTTAATGACGAGACATAACCCATGATCTTTGGTCTAGGCCTGCCCGTCTCCGATGTGCATTAATCACTATGTGTTTGTGCGGTCTTTTCCGGTTTTCATAAATTAACCAGGCTTTTCTGGTTTTGGGGACTGGTCAACCGCATTGACTATCTTAGCATTGTTGGAACCTCGTGCCATATTGACGAGGTTTGTCAAAATAAGAATGTCCGTGGGGCGTGGCGGTGGTATGAATATGGCTTATATAGATGTATGTCGGCTCGAATAACAGAGTATTGACGACATATTTATAAATTTTCCATGTGGATATAAACGGATCAGCCAAAACAAACCTTCCCTCGCGGAATGTTCCGGTGTGCCAAAAGTCAACTGAGTTTTATCCCTTCATGTCCATCAGGATCATTACATCACAAACCATATTATATCCTGTCAATTTGGAATTTGTTGTCTCGTCATGGAGACTTGATCAAAGTACGGCGTGCTCTATAGGACATGATACAACAACGCGTTCCGTGTCTCCTAACGCTACGATTCCTCTGAACTGTTCTTGCATCTTGCACCCACGGCTGCGCATCCATGGGTGCTCTATATATACTTACAACAAACACACGCGAGAGAGAACACAAATCTCGATCGAAATCAGGCATGGATTTGAGAGCAACTCTCTCATGTGCTCTGCTCCTGGCGACACTGCTGCCTCTTTTGGCGGGCGCGTCAAGCAAGGTACCATATGAATGTTACTCTTTCACAAGACTTCGCTTTGCTTCTTTATTGGTGTGATGATATCGATTATTACCGAAAACGTTGCGTCGGATTCCAGGTCTACATCGTGTATATGGGGGAGAAGAAGCACGATGATCCGTCGGCGGTCACCGCGTCGCACCATGACACACTAACCTCTGTTTTCGGGAGGTACTACGAGCTCAAAGGAGTAGTTCATGTTTGAGTCATATACACATAATTATCATCAAACAGGCGTCGGTCAATTGCTCGCCTTCTTTTGACACTCGAAACTTCTTTTCTCTTACTCGCAATAGCAAGGATGAAGCCCGGAATTCGGTAGTTTACAGTTACAAGCACGGATTTTTTCTGGATTCGCCGCAATGCTCACGGAGTCTCAAGCCGAGACACTTGCAAGTAATTCCACTTCTTAAGATCCCCTTGAAAAAAGGCCACTTCTTTAGATATAGTATTTTTTTTCTAAAAATGAAAAAAAAAACTTGGCCTTTGCATGATATGGCATGAGCGTATAAACCTCTTAGAAAGTCAAAGGAACATTAAAGTCAATTTTGGCTGTCCATTTGATATAAATTAAGCTAATAACCCACTTTAGTAACTCTCACCTGACTCCTTGAAAAGGATAAGTTTTTATTTTATGCCTTGTCGCTTCTTAATACTAGTATTTCAGGATTCAATCCGTAGCTCCCAACTATAACTACAATTGTGTGCTATATATGTTTGAAGAATCAAACCGAGATTGTTCTTGTAAGATCTAGTTTTGATATTGTTATTTTTTAATATTCAAATGCTTATAAATTTCATCGCATATATGTAAGTATTTCTATCAAAATAAAAATTTTATGTGATGAAATCTATCATGTATAGATACTACCAAGCTTATAACAAACTACACGTCATTGTATCATGCATTTACTCTTTAATTAACTGCATATATACGCAGTACCTCCAGCGAGGTTACCTAGCTAAAATGAACTCTTAGGTCATTTATACAACTATATCTAGGAGGATCTTAAAATTTGCATGATTGACTAAAGCTAATCATTGCCATGTTTGGAGTGCAGAATTCCCTGAAGTAATCAGTGTGAAGCCTAGCACTTATCATGAAATGCACACAACTCGGAGCTGGGACTTCCTCGGCATTGACTACAACCTGCAACCATCACAGCCGCAGGGCCTTTTGCAAAAGGCAAAGTATGGCGAAGATGCCATCATAGGGGTGATCGATTCAGGTTAACTTGCATTGTCATCCACAAATCCAACACCAGAGAAAATTAACACAAGATAGGATCGAGATGGAGAACATCATATTCAACTCATGGAGAAAATTTACTCTACTCCCTCCTTATGTTGCAGGCATATGGCCTGAATCCCGAAGCTTCGACGATGCCGGGTACAGCCCCGTGCCGGCGCGGTGGAAAGGCGTATGCCAGGACGGCCGGGATTGGAACGCCACGAGCTGCAACAGGAAGATCATCGGCGCCCGGTGGTACAGCGGCGGCGTCAGCGACGAGGTGCTCAAACAAAACTACATGTCGCCGAGGGACCTCAGCGGCCACGGCACGCACGTCGCCTCGACGATCGCCGGCGGGCAGGTGTTCAACGTGAGCTACCGAGGGGGCGGCCTCGGCGCCGGCGTGGCGCGCGGAGGAGCGCCGCGGTCGAGACTGGCCGTGTACAAGGTGTGCTGGGAGGGCGCGGGCTGCGACGAGGCGGCGATCCTCGCCGCCATTGACGACGCCATAGACGACGGGGTGGACGTCCTGTCGCTGTCGCTGGGCGGCGGCGCCGGCGAGGAGATCTTCGGGTCGTTGCACGCGGTGCTGAGAGGGGTCTCCGTCGTGTTTTCCGGCGGGAACGATGGCCCCGTGGCCTCCACGGTTAACAATGCCCTGCCGTGGGTCACGACGGTGGCCGCTAGCACCATGGACCGGTCTTTCCCGACCATGATTACCCTAGGGAACCAAGAAAAACTGGTGGTAAGTATGAACATTCTTCGCAAAAAAAAATTAGGTTGCGTTACTGTCAGGGGATAGTAGTTACAGTCTGAATGCATCTTCGTACGTGTCATATGGGACGGTCCTATGAGAACTCCTAACTTGATCGAGAAATAGCTAATTTGTTACTTCGCATTATTACATGTTTATATACTACTAGGTCTACATCCTAGCCTACTCATGAACATTACTATCACCCTGCAACTAACTTTAATTTTGTAAGATGATGATTAGGCTCTAACAGACTCATGAACATCTCTATCACCTTGCAACTAACTTAAATTTTCTAAGATGATTAGGTTCTAACTGATATTTTTTCAATCAAACACACTACTCCCTCCGATCAAAAATAATTGTCGCTGATTTAGTACAACTTCGGCACTTATTATGGATCTGGCAGGAGTAATATACTTTAATAAAATTTTCTCGATATGTGTATAATTTTTAAGTTCCTTCTAATGTTTGTCTCAAGACACTAAAAAGTCCGGAAAGACCTAAGAAAAATTAAATTACAAAAAAGCAATTCCATTATAAACTACTCCCTCCGTTTCAAAATATAAGATGTTTTAAGTTTGTGAAGCAAATGTATCTAGACTTATTTTAGTATATAGGTTCACTCAGGTTTAGAATAAATCTACACACTAAAGAAGTCTAGATACATTTTCTTTACAAACCTAAAACATCTTATATTTTGAAACATAGGGAGTAGCCGACAAGTCTTGCAAATGCATGTGTGTTCAATCCAGGCAGTTCAGGGCCTTACTGAAATGTAGAACTTTCATATACATTTGGAGGATCTTTATCCTTAAAAAAGTACTAGCCGTTCAGAACATAAGATTGGGGTTTGCCGAATTTTTATGTTGAATGCAGTCATATATGCCTCCAATTCCGTAGGACTTGCAACATGAGTTTATACTTCATTTATTTTATATTTGAAAAGACTAATGCGTATTTTTCTTTGTGTCTCCCTTTCTACTTACTCTCGTCTATCTTCAGAAACTCATATTGTAATTCATGTGTACGCCATTCAAAGGGCATTACTTGCAAAATTTAAACTCCCTTCGTTCCTAAATAGATTACATATAAATATAGTGAAAAATTCAAGACTTTCTAACTTTGACCAAGTATGAAGAAGGAAATATTAATTAAATATATGTTAGAAAAATATATGTACGGTGAATCAAATAGGTGGCGTATAAAGTAAATTATTTGATGTTTTGTTTTAAACGCAGGGACAATCTCTACACTACAATGCATCGGTGATCAGCAACGACTTTAAGGTCCTTGTTCATGCCAGCAGGTAATGAAATAGAGCAGACACTTGATACATTTCTTTCTAGTGGGCACGTCCAGATCTTAATTGACCAAAGTTTAGTTAAATCTCAATCGCCTCACCTTATCATTGGATTTATGGTATGCGATTTTTTGTTAACCCCGTAGACCACTATTCTGTACTGCGTGAACAATTTTCACACTTAGAACTCATGCGTTACTAAAAAAAATGTCTTAGTTGCAACTCACTTGCAACTTCTAGATCGCACGGATCGCAACGCAAATCCAACGGCTAAGAAGTTGACCGAGATTTAGTTATCTCTCACTAGCAAAACTCAGTCACGATTTAGTGAAGCTGAAAGATACAAATAAATTCTTTTTTAACAATTTTGAACTTGAGATGTTAATGTCCATGCTTGTAGCTGTGACGTACAGACACTGGCATCGAGCAATGTTACCGGTAAAATTGTCTTGTGCTACGCACCAGGGGAGGCGTCGATCAAGCCAGCTCCTGTAGCACTCAGCGACGCCATCAAACTCACCGTGGAGGCTGGCGCGAATGGCCTCATCTTCGCGCAGAATGCTGCCAACAGCGTCAATGACCTGAACGTGTGCGAGGGAATTATGCCTTGCGTGCTGGTGGATTTCGAGATCGCCTATAGAATCGCGTCCTACTCGACAAGAACAGGGTGAGAGCATGGTGATCGGCGGTCCGAAAGAAGGTGGATACATGCTGGTATCTTGTCCAAGAACTCATGTATATATCGTGGCCATGCTAGGAATCCGGTGGTAAAGGTATCGCCCACGGTGACCGTCGTTGGGAACGGGGTATTGGCGCCGAGGGTCGCCACTTTCTCATCGAGAGGTCCCAGCGTCGCGTTTCCCGCCATACTCAAGGTACAATATTCCCGAATTTCAAAATACAACCAAGAAGTAGAAGTATAAATTTGACATAAATCCAACTTTGAAAGTTTGACCAAGGTTATGGATAGAAATAAGTACATCCGCAATATCACATATATTTATATGCAGTATCAATACATATTTTCGTGATGGATATCCTTTATTGGTATTGACTAGGTACTGTTCAAATATTGATATTTTGTAACGACTTAGTCAAAAAATTTTTTTTTACTTTGGTTAGAACTTATATGTCTCTTATTTTGAAACAAAGGGAGTAGTTTCTTATTTCAACACCAATATGTTCCATCTTTGTGGTAGCTAGGCCCTCTAAATGGTTGGGTATTGAAGACTTCATCTCTATGCATGTTTCGAACAGCCTGATGTATCTGCACCGGGAGTCGGCATCTTGGCTGCTATAGGTGACTCCTATGTGTTGCTGTCTGGAACGTCCATGGCATGTCCACATGTCTCAGCGGTCACCGCGCTGATCAAGTCAGTTCACCGTGACTGGTCGCCTGCCATGATCAAGTCCGCAATCGTCACCACATGTATGCACAGAACGTTAGCAAAATTTCTTCTTAATAACCCGTCACATTATCTGATAAACTCGATCATTTCTTGGGATTGGTTGTAGCTTTGTTGACCGATCGTTTCGGTATGCCGATCCAAGCAGAGGGGGTCCCAAGGAAACTAGCTGACCCCTTTGACTTTGGAGGCGGCCACATGAACCCTGAAAGGGCCGTCGACCCCGGATTGGTTTATGACGTGGATGCGAGAGAGTACAACAAGTTCTTCAACTGCACTCTAGGGTTGGTCGACGACTGCGAGTCATACCAACTCAATCTCAACCTTCCTTCGATCGCCGTGCCAAACCTCAATGACAATGTCACGGTTATGCGCACCGTCACCAATGTTGGGCCGGTAGAAGCGACTTATCAAGCGGTTTTTGAGGCTCCAGCAGGGGTAACCATGCTGGTGGAACCATCCGTGATCAGTTTCACAAAAGGTGGAGGCAATAGCGCCTCATTTAGGGTCACGCTCACGGCAAAGCAAAGGGTGCAAGGAGGGTACACTTTTGGCAGCCTAACGTGGTCCGACGGAAGTACCCACTCCGTGAGAATCCCAGTTGTAGTACGGACAGTGATACAAGACTTTGTCGCAGATACATCCTAAATTCTTCGGTGGTTAGTGTATGCTCTTATTCATGTATCCATGTACTTGTTTTGGAAAAAATAATGGTGTAATGCTGAAATTTTATTTCGTACATTGTCATTAGGAATTTAGGAAATGATCGAAATGAATAAAATGTCCTTGATTTTCCCAGGAGATTGTTGGTTTCGTTTTCTTTGTCTATTGGTGTCAAGTGTGGCAGTATTGTCTACCTGTATGAGATGGAAAATGCATACGAAATCACAGAAATTTACTTCTACTACTGACTAAAATACCGTAACAAGTCACTGGCATGGAGCGTAAGGAGAAACCAGCAGCTACTTTAGACTCTATGGCGAGTTTGTTTTTTCATTTCTGATGAGGAATGACGAAGTGGAAACTGTCAAACAACTCATTAAGTGTGCTAGTTTTCTACTTTTCATGTGTGTAGAAGCGATGGACTGAAACCAATCACTACTGGTGAAGTTTTGCAAGAATGTAAGTCGATAACAGACTGGAAATACAAACTGTAATATAGCGAGTTAGTGACGAGCCAATGATACAAAAAATAGTGCAAAAGACCATAGTAGATGCTAAAGACCGTACATAATTTTTAACTGACTAAACACAGAACCAACTAATAACTTGAGGGTTTAAACACCAACGCAGACATTCACTCCAAATACTGATCCAAAAGACAATGACTGGAACTTGAAACACTATCAATAGACAACTTAAAGCTAGTAAGTAGTAATAGCAAGCAGTATTGCTTATCACTCTTTGTCAGATTCGGCGCTCTAGAGCCACTCCACAAACCGCCTGGCATTCTCCACAGCCTGGGAGTACTCTTCGTCAGATTCGGCGCTCTGGAGCCACTCCACAAACCGCCTGGCATTCTCCACAGCCTGGGAGTACTTGCGGGCACGATAATGAGCCTCTTACATACTGTCAAGACACTGAGCTAGTGACAAGCCAATAATCCAAAGTCCAAACAATAGTTGAAGAGTTGCCCGCAAAATGTAGTGCCACCTTGCATAGCACTATGTTTTATACAGCTTCCACCTATCCTACAGAAAAGAGTTGTGGCTTACAATAGGATAACTAGCATACCATTGTGAGTTGGACGAGATTTACGGTTAACAAGAGCTCTTAATATCAAGGCTCATTAACTAGAGCAAGATTTACCCAAGAGAACCTGATTTACAGTGATGAGCAAGTGAAAACAGGTCAAACAAGACAATTTTACTTGTTTATTTATGATGGCGGCCATTGTTTGAAAAGAAGAGTCAGCAAAGGCCAGGAATGATCAGTCAAATATGTAGCACAGATGGCCATACAGGAACTAGATAAGTTATCAGCTTAGAAACAAAAGAAGAAACCATGATAGCAGTACTTCTACAAGCCAAAAGGCCCAAAACAACATGCAATAAGTTACTTCCAAAACTCAGAATCCTAATAGTCTCCCAATACAGAACTCAGAGTGCCACGCACTAGTGAAACCACAGAATTATCAAGTAGCTCACCACAGAATTATCAAGTAGTAACAAGTACCTACCATATCCTTAGCACCATAAAGTAAACCTGCCGAGTGAACATATTTCCAGCATAAGAACCATCGTCAAAACCACAATCTAGCGTGTCATCCCACTGTCGACAAGATTAATCCGGGCAAGGACAGGCCCCAGCACATAGAAGGGATCCTCCACTGACAAGTCAATGGCGTTCTGAAAGCTCCAGCAAGGAAGGCGGGGTAAGCAAACAGATACCTGTCACTGCTTCCACCTGATGGCGCACTGCCCTCACCACCGGAACCTGACATTGGGTCTTCCTCCTCTTCCACATCATCACTGCCACTGCTTCCACCTGATGACGCACTGCCCTCGTCATCACTGGAACTGCTTCCATTTGATCTCTCAACTACCACATTATTCCTAAGACCATACACCATGCCATGGGACTCAAGAACCTTCGCATTCCTAAAAATGTAACCGATGAATCCCCCCTCATGGCCCTGCAATCCGTGTAGGACGAACGTCTTCAGATGATATTCAAGGCAATCGCAGGAGGGCAGGGACTTCCAGAAATCCATATCATCAACATCATCAGGTGACCTGGATCGAATGGACTGGAGTTGAGCAAAAAAAAACTTAGTCAGCGTATATCAATCCCAAAATTGCTCCCAATTACAGTTAGAAGTGCTAGAAATGATATCTACATTTTGAGTTCAGATTCTGGGACATATAGAAATGAACAACAAGTAGCGGAATAAGCTGAAACCCATATTATCTTGTTGAATTGCAATCGACAAACAATTATCAGATGAGAGGATATCTTAGGACACAAATGCTACCTTGACGTGAAGTGTCTCGAGGCGAGGAAAACATCTGAGCAGAGTGGGCAACACCTTGGCCTCCGTGATATTCCCAAACCGCACCTTAACAGCAAGTATCTTCACACTTGGCAGCATGGCATAAGGTGTCACATTTCTGCCAGCCTGCCATCGACGCAAATTAAACGGTGAGAAAATTATTTGGTTGCACTTGCACAATCACGTCATGAATGCTAAGTGCAGAACAGAAAAGTTACAAGAGGCAGTTACCTTGATGAGAATGCCACCAATCTCGAGCGTGTGGAGCTGGAGGTCCAAGAAGCCGAGGACCTCCAGCCTGGGGGCGTGGTCAATCTTGATGGGTCTCCGGTTGCCAACGCTATCGAAGAGCAGGCGCTCCAGGCAGGGGGCATCGTCGATGGTGACTTCAGCGAAGCTGCATCTCCATTCCATCAGAACACGGAGGCTGCGGGATTGGACGCGGAGGCGTGAAGGGCAGTTGGACGCCATGGCGAAGGAGAGGATCTCCAGCTTGGGGCATTGCGCGAGCAAGGCGTCGACTTTCTTGTCGTCGATGAGGGTGCGGAAAAGGCCGAGCTCGTGGAGGTTGGGGAAGGCGGGAGGGCTGGTGGTAGTGCCCGGGAAACGCCAGCGCCAGACGCCGAGGTAGAGGCGGGCGAGGGAGGCGCAGCCGAGGATGTCGTCGGGGAGCGGCATGTCGAGCGGCCGGGGGCGGTTGAAGAGGATGAGGTCCTGGACGTTCTTGGCGGCGAGGTCGGCGACCAGGCGCTGGAGCGCGTACTCCTGCCGGTGGAAGGAGAGGCGGGTGATGCGCACGGCGCGGACGGGGCCCGGGTGAGCGGCCACGCAGTGCGAGACGGCGCGCAACGTGCGGTGCCCGTCGGCGGCCCTGAGGTGGGCGTCGTCGACGAGGAGCGGGGTCGCCGCCCACAGGTGGCGCCAGCGGGTGGACAGGACAACGGTGCGCGCCGCTTCGGTGGTGGGGAGGCGGGAGACGATGTTGGAGAGCAGGCTGTCCGGGAGGCAGCCGATGTGGTCCTGGCCGTCATCCCGCGCCGCCATAACGAGAGCGGGCCAGTCGGCGGGGACGGAGGGCGGTTGTAGGAGGGAGATGAGGTGGGGGACGATGGAGTCGATGCGGGCGGCATCCATGGCGGATGCGGCGGCGGAGGCCGGCTAGGGTTTTGCCGGGGGACGGGATGGAGACCTCGCGGAATGGGGGTTTGCTCTCGGTGTGGGATGCCAGTGGACCGCTGTTGACTGGTGCCTGGTGGCAGTGGACCGGTGGTCTTACTAGTCTTTGTTTTTACTTGTGGTCTTCTAATTGACTCAATTACCTTTGTTCTAAAATATAAAATGTTTTACTCGAGTATATTTAAGAATGGAGGTTTGTAGTAGATACTAAATGCGTTACAAATAAAGCAATAATCTGGAAAATTTAGGCCGAGTTCCTAATTTGCCAAATTTCTCACTCGCGTTCTTAGTCTGAGTTCCTTAATTTGGCCAAATTTCAATCAAACTCGGCAAAATTTGGCGAATATAGGTGATTTTATTAATATTGGACGGGTTCATACATATTATATCAAATTCGGACGAACGTCCGAATTTTGACTTCATTAGGCTAATAACACTAAAAAATAGGAATACTACTCGATCTAGCCGACGTCGATGTCGCTTGACACCGCTCACATGCAAGTTACGGTAGAAGACCGTGTGTTCAGGGTCCGCCTTCCCGTTGTCATCGTCGTCATCGCTCGGCGGCTGAGGGGGGCGCGGGCGCGGGTGATTGTGTGGTCTTCTAATTGATTGTCTTTCATAATGAGTTGTATTTTAGTACGGTTTCATATGGATAATTAAAATTTAAAAAACAACTAGTATAATGCATTGTTTCTTAAGTGGAGTTTTTACATTTAATGATTTAGAGGACATGCATGCATGTAATTGGTCTAACCATATTTTTTGCCTATGGTTTTGTGCAAGTGGTGTTTCTTAGCTAAGTTACAACCTCAATCTCTTTCCTCGTTAACTATAGTGCCACATAAACAAAACGCCTAGGATGTAGCGCTAAGAAATACCCATTGTGAAAGGCCTCAATTACCTTTGTTCTAAAATATAAAATGTTTTACTTGAGTATATTTAAGAATGGAGATTAGTAGTAGATACTAAATGCGTTACTAATAAAGCAATTATTGGGCACTAGTTTCTCGCTTCCGTTTTAGGCGAGTTTACTAATTTGGCCAAATTTTAATTAAACTTTGTAAAATTTGGGCATATAGGCGATTTCATTAATATTGGATGGGTTCATACATATTACATCAAATTCGGACTCGAACACCCAAATTTTGACTTCATTAGGCTAAAAACTAAAAAATAGGAATACTCTGGATCTAGCCGACGCCGATGTCGCCGACACGCCACATGCCGGGTTACGGTAGAAGACCGTGTATTCGTGGTCCTCCTTGTCGTTGTCGTAAATGCGTTGCTCGGCGGTGAGAAGCCTTGCCGTGGCTAGCATTGGGGCGTCATCGTCATCGAGGATGATGAGCGCTACCGTAGCGACCTCATGGCGAGACTGCGGGCGGCCTCCTCAGTGGCGCTGAATACGGTTGGCCTCCTTGTGTTCCCGATTGGCCCTGGACCGGCGAGGATGTTCGGCTCCGGCATCGGCACGTTGTTGATGGAGCGCTCCATCGCGATCTTGATGGCAAAGGATTCCTTGTTGACGGGACCACCGATCCGTCGGCTCGCCCGGCGGTGCGGTAAGCCGGCCGGTCAGCGGCAATGGCGTGCGGCCTTTGTTAATGACGAGGTCGCGTGAGCGCGTCCTCGGTGGCGAGCGAATCGGCGTCTCGGCCTCCCGTTTCATGGGTCGAAGTGCCTTGCCGCTGGCTCGCGGTGACTTGCGGCGTAGAGCCGACGAGCCGAGGGCGGAGGGGCGAGGCGAGGCGCCCATCCTCCTAGGCAGCCAATGAAAGGAATATGCCCGGGAGTCAATAATAAAGTGGTTATTATGATATTCCATGTTTATGATAAATGTTTATTTTTTATGCTATAATTATATTAATAAGGAAACGTTAGTACATGTGTGAATTATAAACAAGTGACGAGGATTCAACTCGTCAATGCCCATTATTATGGACTTGGATTTTGAAGGAGGGATCTTTGGAAATCGCGGAGCGGCTAACATATCGCAACACGGGACATGAAGTTTACCTAGGCTCAGCCCTAGAGGAAAAACCCTACTCTGCTTATGCATTTTTGATTGGCCGGTGGAACCAAAGGTTACAAGGGTGCTTGGATTGGATCCGTGTAGTGTATGCTAGGGTTCGAGAGTTAAGACCTTCCTCGCCGTGCCCTCCGCATTTATATGAGGAGGCAGGTCTTGGGGTAGGTCAAGTCGGTTACAATTTAGGGTTTGACCCTTTGAAATTCTACCTCTGGTTGGTCGTGCTCCCCAAGAAGTCGGCGTCATATGGGGCCTTGGTCATCCGAATTCTTCATAGGCTTCACCATCCGTAGTAGGTGATTGTGTGGGACTCTACTCGATGTCGGGTAGGATAACATAAGACACCCATAGGGCAACCCATGTCAAGATCCCCAGTGTTCGATAATCGTAGATTCGATTGGAACTCTTAAGTCTTTGGTGCTTTCATCGAACAAGTTTGGTCAATGTGTTCGTTCATAGGGATTGTTGATACGTGTCCGACTACTTGACGGATCGAGTCGATTAAGTGTCTTTGGACAAAACAACATAATCTACTTCAGTCTCGAGTCCCCAGACTCGAATTCGGAAAATTACTAGCATAATTCGACTCAAGACGCGGAGGTCTTACAAGAGCGAATTCCAGTTTTTAAATTATGTATCCAACGCGTCCGTCGGGATTTTTCGCCATGCCTGCTGACACGGAATATTACTAGTAGAGCATAGTCGGGTGCGTTTCCAGGCCATCGGAAGTATCTGTAGGTCTTACTTTTGCGTCGTAGATACATCATCCGAAAGTTTGTCACCGCGGAGGTGTTTTGGATGACTAAGGAGACGTTACCTCTCTGAAATGGATCGTATGAGCACCTAGAGGAGGGTGAATAGGTGCTACTCAATTTTAGTTCTTTTTCAATTTTAGGTTTGACAAAATGTAAATTATCTAGATATGCAAGTACGAGAATTTCCTATATGCCAACCTATCTACTAAGCGAGTAAAGCGGTGAGGAAAACCGTGGAGCAGCGGAGACACTAGGATTTGTCTGACCATAGTTCGTTTCTTGTTAAGGGAAATACGTCTGCGTTGGAAGGGTGGACGTTCTAAAACCGCCACGCCAAAATAGTCCTCACCCTATTCTCCGATGGATCTCGCCACCAAAAGCCTGATTCACCTCTCCACTATTGGGACCCTTCGAGGCGAGAACCGGTGCCTTTACAACTCTAGCGGGGCACACATCCACAACCGAATTGGAGGCTCCCATGATAACAAGCTGCCACAAGAATAATGATTATCAAATAACCAAAATAAGGAATTAGATATTTGCAAGAAATACTAGATTGTGAATCCTCCAAGTGAATGGACGGGAAGTGATGCGCTTGATTCTTGATGAAGATCGAGGCTTCCATCGATTCCCCAAAGATCGAAGCCTTTGGGTGGATGAAGATGGAGATCTCTTGATGGAGCTTGAAGAACAAGTCTGGTCTTTTTCGAGTTGAATCAAGAAGACTGGCAGGAGGGAGATGATGGGGTTAAATACACCCTGCCCAAAACTGGCCGTTGGTGACTTTTGGGGCCGGATTATCCGGCCCCGGGAGAAAATCTGCTCGGGAACCGGAAAATCCAGGGGATTATTCTCCCCCCATACTGCATGACGCGCCTTGGCTCCCTTTGCAAAAACTCCAGGCGGATTATCCGGCCCGTGAAGAAAAATCCACCGGGACGGAAAATCCGGGATTATCCGCCCCATTGCATGACGCGCCTTGGCGCTTTTCGATTGGGAGGCGGATTATTCGACCTTGATAGGGTGGATTATCCGCCCCCAAACACACATTTGTGCTTTTGAATTTGCTAAGACCTGCAGACTTCAACACACATTAAATAATCCTTGGTATTGTTATCTAACACACAAAACACTAGAGATTATGAAATGTTCTTTCAATCTCCCATTTTTGGTGTTAGATGACAATACTAGGATTTGCAATAAAACCTACTAACAGCATCTTTACAAGAAATGAAAGAGGCTCCCCCTAAATGTGTGTATATCAACAACTTGCATTTGAATACTAATGCACACACGAAGGTACAAGCCAATTTCATAAAATTGACGGCTATACAAAAGACGAGTTATAAAAACAATTCATACCAACGGGAGATGAACTAGCCAAAATGATAAGTAAGAATATTAGGTCTTGAAACATCACACCACTTTGATGCATCCATAGATATGATTCTAGAATTCCATATAACCATAGATATAATTTCAGAATTCCATAAAACCATAGATAATTACAATTCCATAAGACCATAGACAATTCCACACGATAAATCCACATAAACCATAGCACCACACGTCATAGTCTCATACAAAACTGAATGCAAATAGAAGTTCAACGCTAAATGGGAACAAGCAAACGCGATAAGAAAACAATAAAGGCAACTACTTTTTGCCCATGTAAATCCATGGAGACCTAAATAGAACTACTTCTCCCCCTTTGGCATCAAAACGCCAAAAAGGAAGAAGAAAGATGCTAACGCCCCAAGAGATCACTCCTCGGAGTCCTCCTCGTCATCGCCATCGTCCTCATCCCCGTCCCCTTCCTCCTCATCATACTCATCATCAGCAGCAGCAGGCGGTGTATGCTCCCTTGCAGGTGCAGGAAACAAGTGACGCTCAAGCTCTCCATAGTTGATACCGGAAGTGTTCCACTGAGCATAAGGAGCTGGAGCAGTAGGAGCTGGAGGGAGGCCTGTTGCCCCGGAGACATGGTGAAGGATTATCTGCTGAGTGTGGGCCATCTCATGGCACTGCCTGTAAGCCTCATAATGACCCTTATGAGTATCAAACCCCATGCACAGGATGTTCCGTTGGAACCAGTTCAACTGCTTGACCTCACGGGCCATAGGAGGCACTGGGGGCCTACGTCCACTAACACGAGCATCGTGCATGAAGGACTCAGTTGCTGAAGAGGGATGGAAGGTCTTCTGAAACTTGTTGTAAATCTTCTTGGCCATGTGGACACCATCCAAGTTCCCGCTGAAATCCTCATGGGGAAGCATATGCTTGATGAGCATCATGATATAAGGATCATAAGGAATGGAGAGCCGGTTGAACATGGAATCACACATCTCATGGTAAATGAAGTCCATGACATCCAGACAGTAACCCACTGATGCATTTGCATTTGTAGCACATTCATGAGCAAAGGCAAGCAACGACACAAGGTAACCATGAATCTTATCATTACTACCTCCACTCAGAATAATGCAATCCCTGAATAGTCCAACAAGCATTGCATACAATGGTGAGATACTGGAGAGGAGTACCAATCACACCGTTGGTGGTAAGGCATGGGGTGAGAGCAGTGTCCTTGCTTGGCTTCATTTGAGAGATAATGCGATGACCAGCAGCAGAGTCATGACCATGAAATGTGTAGCCAAGAACCTGACCAAAGGTGCGGAAATCTGACTAAATAAGAGTGCTCCCAGTCATCCACTTCATAGTGCGAAGCTCATCGCCACAGATCACAAGAGTAGAGAAGAATTGCTTCACCACAGACAAATCATAAGAGCATTACAAAATCATAAGATGGTGCAGCCCCATCTTCTCAGTCACAGCCAAAGCCTCAACAAGTCTTGGCTTGGACTTTGCCTCTGTCATATCCAGAGGGTGCATGGGGCGAATCTTAAGAGAGGCGTAGATGTCATCATGAATGTACCTGAAGTGGCGGCACCAGAACAGATTATCCTCCTGCGGATCATCACTATCAGCCTCATCATACAAGTCACGGTGGCGAATGGCAGAAAACTCAATGATATCCATAGTCTTGTAATTAACCCGGGCCTTCTTGCCCTTGCCCTTTCTCTAAGAGGTCCTCTTCATAGCTCTAGCACGTTCAGCCATCTTGTAAGCTTCCCTTTGCCTCCTATGCAATTCAACTTCATCCACAAGAACAGCTTCTTCATTAGGCCTTAAATAGCAGGTGGGGACGACGCCTTGTAGGTCTTGGGAGCACTTGAGCCATCTGTGAAGGGAATAAGAGAGGTAGCAGGATAAGCGCACACAAGTCCAGAGGAATGTTAGAAACATTATTAGAATAATTCATGGTCCAAACATACACGATACAAGAAACTGCGGAAATTCTACAAAGGGGGTGAACCTCCCAGGCCGGATAATCCGGCCCTGGCGAAAATTGTTAGATCCTCCACATATCCAACATACCGATGTAGATCGGGTACTAGGGTTGCTAGACTATGGGTCCTAACATGCAATGGCAACACAAAGTATCCTCTAAAACGAGTTTCCACCAAGAACAACAACGTCCACACAAAAAAGATGAATGAGGAGTTACCTCACTCATTGGAGGAAGAGCTCGGAGGAGAGGATACCTGGGGGCGCTGGGATGAAGATTCGGGGAAGGCACGGAGAATCCGGTGGTCGAAACGACTCTAGGGAGGGGCGGAAAGTCCGACGGCGGTTGGGGGCAGGACACGGGGTTGGGGAGGAACTTCTGCTCTGTTTGAGCCTTTCCCCCCGACCCCTAGTCCTTAAAGGATAAAACCCAGTATGATTATCCGCCCTTCCTGAAATTTTGTTAAACATGGGTTCAAAAGGCATTCCAAACAAAACCCTACTTAAGGTACAAATGGACTTGTGTGTAAGAATAGAAGTCTCGGGGATGATAAAAAGGCTTAGGTTTAGATCACTAAACAGCGATGGTACTACACACCCAAAGTTGCAAGAACAAATCAAATAAAATCCAAAATTGGGAGTGTTTTCTATAAGAACAAAAGATATTCAATAAGATCCAAAAAGATCCACAAGGAACGAACTCTTCTAAAAGAAGAGGCGGTTTCCGAAGCCACCATGTTGGAGCACATGGCATGACACCGCAAATATGTATCTTGAGTTCAAAACCAATGCTCATCAATAACCCACATATCACATAATGATATTAAGGGAAATGAGTTTTCTTGCTTTCGGTATTATGGGGGGAGGGTTAGCCCAATCAATTAGGACCACACTCCCCCTATGTCTATGCCCGCATCTAAGCCAAATACATGAAGAAATGTAAGTGAGTATGCAAGAGTATTCAAGCTAAGCTCCTTGAATCCATGATATTTAGCTGATTCCTCAAGTAACAAAACCTTGCTTCATCAAGTGGCTTCATGAAAATATCTGCAAGTTGGTTCTTCGTACTCACAAAAGATAAAGCAATATCACCAGGAGCAACATGATCCCGAATAAAATTATTGCGAATCTCAATATGCTTTGTCCTTGTATGATGCACCAGATTGTAAGCAATTTCAATAGCACTTTCATTATCGCATAAAAGAGGCACTTTGTCACAGTTGACATTGTATTCCTGATACGTCCAAAACGTATCTACTTTCTCGAACACTTTGCTAGTTTCTCCTCTAAACTTGTGTGATTTGGACACAACTAACACAGACTGACGTTGTTTTCAGAATTACCTTGGTGTCTTGTTTTTGTGCAGAAAATCAACTATCAGGAAAAATTCAAAATATGCCAAAAACTATTTTTCACCAGAAGATCCACTGAGCCAGAAGGGGAGACAGAGAGGAGGCATGGGGGGTTCGATAGTTTTCCAAAAAGAGTTCCGCTCCGCCGCCGCCACCAGAAACCAAGATTTGGATCCAAAACTACATTACGGCACCTACTTGGGCAGAATTTGGAGAGGATCATCGCCATCGTCATCACCAACGCATCTCCATCAACCACCGATGTTTCCCTCATCCATGAGTGAGTAATCCACCGTTGTAGGCTTGGGGATGGTAGGGATTGGATGAGTTCTATCATGTAATCGAATAAGATCTGTTAGGGCATAGTGCCTAGTATCTCTATTAGTGCTATTTGAAGGGTTTCGCGGCATAGTAAATCAAAATTTTCTACGGATGCAAACAGAGGGAAAACCAAGATCTAATCTAGGAGATGCAATCAACGAGAGAGATTGGATTAGATCTTCATACCCTTGAAGATTCGCACAGCGGAACGTTCGTCGGAACGTGGGTGATGTAGTCGTACTCGCTTCTCCTCCTCGCGATCCGATCCGATCTAGCACCACAAGTGGCGGTGCCTCCGTGAGATGCACACGTGCAGCACCTCGACGTCTCCTCCTTCCTCGGACCAGCAAGTATGGTGGAGAGATAGATTGGATCTACAACACGATGGCGTGGTGTATATGGTGGAGAATTTCTGCTGCAGGACTTCGCCTACAAACAGTCGGGAGGGAGAGAGGAAGGTAGCAAGGCTGCTAGGGCTTGGAGGAAGGTGTGTGGTAGTAGTGGGGGGAGGGGGCGCACCACACCTCTATATATAGAGGGGGGGCGGCCAGCCCTTGCCCCTCCTCCAAGCCTATCTCTAGTTTAAACAATTTAAACTTTCCCTTATCTCGAAATCCTATCTCTAGTTTAAACGATTTAAACTCTCCCTTATCTAGAAATCCTATCTCTAGTTTAAACGAGTTTAAACTTATCTAGATCACTGGGCCCTATGGGGCCTTGTGCCCTGGCCCAATGCGCCAGGACACTCCCTCATAGGCCCATGCCCCTCCCGGAAGGTGGGGCCACGTTGGTCCCCTTCCGAAGGTTCTAGAAGCTTCAGTACAATCGATTAACCGGAACAATTCGAACTCCAAAACTGCATCGCCTTATATGAATCTTATTCTCCTGACCATTCCGGAACCTCTCGTGATGTCCGGATCCCATCCGAGACTCGAACAAAAATTCATAAACCAATTATCCAATCTATCCTAGCGTCGAGATCGTTAAGTGTGTGACCTGCGGGTTCGAGAATATGCGGACATGATCTTCTATCAATAATCAACAGTGGGTGCAGGCACCCATATTGACTCCCACGCATTCATCGATGATCATATCGGATGAACCACGATGCCAGGATTCAATCAATCCCATATATATATTCCCTTCGTCTCGCGATATTTTACTTGCCCGAGATTCGATCGTCGGTACCGTCATACCTAGTTCAATCTCG
Organism: Avena longiglumis; assembly: GCA_030063025.1. Lineage (NCBI taxonomy): Eukaryota > Viridiplantae > Streptophyta > Magnoliopsida > Poales > Poaceae > Avena > Avena longiglumis. The sequence continues at coordinate 60,647,664 of CP125978.1, read as the reverse complement.
TTCACAGCAAGTACTTTACTCGTTCAGTAATCCGATATCACTTTGTGATTAACTCCTTAACCACATGCTTGCAAGCGGTGTTGATATCGATTACCGAGTGGGCCCGAAGTATATCTCTCCGACTTGGGAGGGACAAATTCCATCTCGATACATACAACCCAACAGATACTTTCCGATCACCTGAGAGACACCTTTATGATCACCCTCTCATAGGATGACGTTTGATGACCTCAAAGCTTTCTTCCGGTACAGGAGTTGCATTATCTCGATGGTCTAAGGAATACACTATTTGACATAGGAAAAGCTTCGCAAAGATGAACACGATGAACGATCTAATTGCTTCGCTTAGTTTGGTCATCCACCATATCATTCTCCCAATGATATGATCTCATTATCAATTGACAACTCATGTCTATGGTTAGGAAACCTTAACCATCATTGATCAATGAGCTAGTCCTTAGAGGCGTACCAGGGACACGGTGTTGTTCACAAATCACACAAGTATTAATGTTTCCGCTTAATACAATTCTAGCATGGAATATAAACTTTATCATGAACAAGAATTATAATAATAATATCTTTATTATTGCCTCTAGGGCATAATTCCAACAGTCTCCCACTTGCACTAGAGTCAATAATCTAGTTTACATCGGCAACAATCTCACACCCATGGCAATCGAGGTGTTGATCATGTTTACGTGGAAGAGGTTTAGTCAATGGATCTGCGACATTCGGATCCGTATGTACTTTGCTAATCTTCGGATCTCCATCGCTATATAATCTCGGATTATATGAAACTTCGGTTGATATGCTTGGTCTTTGTATGATATCTTGGTTCCTTAGCGAGTGCTATGGCGCCTGTTGTCACACAATATCTCCGATGGGTCCAATGCACTTGGAACCACCAAGCTCGATGATGAAGTTTCGATCCAAACTCCTTCACTTGACGCTTCTGCCAGCCCATGTATTCCGCTTCTCAGTAGATCCTGCGATCACGCTTTGCTTGCAGCTTCTCGACTCACAGCTCCTCCATTCAAAATATACACGTATCACTTTCGAGATTTAGAATCATCCTTGTCGTGTCGAAACTAGCGTCGACGTAACCTTTTACGACAAGTCGTTCATCACCCCATAGACTAAGAACATTTATTTAGTTCTATTTAGGTACTTTAGGATGTTCTTCACGGCTGTCGATGTTCCACTCTGGATCACTTTGATATCTGCTCGTCAAACTAAGAGCATTGGACATCCGGTCTAGTACACAAGATGGCATACATGATGGAACCTATGGCCGAGGCATAAGGCACTTTTCTCATAGCTTCCTATCATTTCTCAGCCGGACACTGAGCCTTGCTCAATATCTTACCTGACAACATAGGCACTGAACCTTTCTTTGCCTTATCCATTCTGAACCTTTTCAGAACTTTGTCTAGCTATGTACTCTGGCTTAAAGCTATCATGCGTCTTTGTCTATCTCTATAGATTTTGATGCCCAATATATAAGCAGATTCACCTAGGTCTTTCATTGAAAAACACTTGTTCAAATAACTCTTCACATCGTTAAGCATGTTGATGTCATTTCCAATAATCAATATGTCATCCACATATAGTACCGTAAGCGTCACGAGCTCCCACTCACTTTCTTGTAGATACAAGCTTGTAGCAATTTGGAACAAATCCAAAGCTCTTGATCACTTGATCAAAGCGAAGGTTCCAACTCCGAGATGCTTGCTTGATCCATAAATGGAGCTGAAGTTTGCATACTTTACTAGCATCCTTAGGATCGACAAAACCTTCGGGTTGCATCATATACAACTCTTCATCAATGTTCCCATTGAGGAAAGCGATCTTGACATCCATCGCCATATTTCATAATCATGAAAGCAGCAATTGCTAATAAAATCCGAATGGACTTAAACATCGCTATGGAGAAAGTCTCATCGTAGTCAACACCTTGAACTTGTCGAAAACCTTTTGCGACAAGCCGTGCTATAGACGGTAACATTACCATCCGCGTCCGTTTTCTTCTTGAATATCCATTTGCACTCAACGGCCTTTCGGCCGCTAGGAGGATCCACCAAAGTCCATACTTGGTTTTCGCTCATGGATCCCAATTGGATTTCATGGCTTCCGGCCATTTCTCGAGTCTAGGCTCATCATCGCTTCCTCATAGTTCGTAGGTTCACCGTCTTCTACCAACAAGACAGTCAAGACAGTTGCCGTACCACTCGGGAGGGCACGCGACCTTGTCGACTGCGACGTTCGATGTGACATCGTCCAAGCTTCATGATCCTTGTCATTAGCTTCCTCTATTGTTGGTGCGGTGACCTTTGGAACAATTTCAGGTCTTGCGCTACTCTTCAATTCAAGAGAAGGTTCAATAACCTCGTCAAGCTCTACTTTCCTCCCACTCACTTCTTTCGAGAGAAACTCCTTCTCAAGAAAGGAACCGTTCTTTGACAAACACTTTGCCTTGGTTACGTGATAGAAGGTATACCCAATAGTTTCCTTAGGGTATCCTATGAAGACGCATTTCTCCGCTTTGGGTTCGAGCTTGTCCGGCATCAACTTCTTGACGTAAGCTTCGCATCCCCAAACTTTAAGAAACGACAACTTAGGTTTAGCACCAAACCACAGTTCATACGGTGTCGTCTCAACGGATTTAGATGGATCCCTATTTAAAGTGAATGCAGTGGTTTCTAATGCATAACCCCAAAATGATAACGGCAAATCAGTAAGAGACATCATTGATCGGACCATATCTAATAGGGTTCGATTCTGGCGTTCAGACACACCATTGCGTTGTGGTGTTCCGGGTGGCGTGAGTTGTGAAACGATTCCACTCGCTTTAAGATGCGTGAGAAAATCATAACTCAAATATTCACCTCCACGATCGGATCGTAGAAACTTAATCTTTCTGTTACGATGGTTCTCCACTTCATTCTGAAATTCTTTGAACTTTTCAAACGTTTCAGATTTATGTTTCATTAAATAGATATACCCATATCTACTTAAGTCATCGGTAAAAGTGAGAAAATAGCGATATCCACCGCGCGTCGAAACACTCATCGGTCCGCATACATCGGTATGTATGATTTCCAACAAGTCCGTTGCTCGCTCCATCATGCCGGAGAACGGGGTTTTGATCATCTTGCCCATGAGGCATGGTTCGCATGTGTCAAATGATTCAAAATCAAGAGACTCAAAAGTCCATCGAATGGAGTTTCTTCATGCGCTTTACACCAATATGACCTGAGCGATTGCCACAAATAAGTAGTATTATCACTATCTACTTTGCATCTCTTAGCCTCAATGTTATGGATGTGTGTTTCATCCCTTTGAGATTTAGAAGAAATAAACCATTCACAAGAGGTGCATGACCATAAAAGATGTTACTCATATAAATAGAACAACCATTATTCTCCGATTTAAATGAATAACCGTCTTGCAATAAACATGATCCGAAATAATGTTCATGCTCAACGCAGGCACATAATAACATTTATTAAGGTTTAAAACTAATCCGAAGGTAAAACTAAGGAGGCGTCGACGGCCATCACATCAACTCTTGATCCGTTACTGCCAGCATCGTCACCTCATCCTCGCAAGCCGTCTATTCCGTAGCTCTGTTTGAGTTACAAATATTAGCGAACGGTATCAAATACCCGTGCACTACAACGAGGGCTAGTAAGGAAAACATCAATAACATGTATATCAAATATACCTTTGATGGTGCCAGCCTTCTTGTCCGCTAAGTACTTGGACGATTGCGCTTCCAAGGACCCTGTCCTTGCAATAGAAGCACTCGGTCCGGCTTAGGACCGGACTGAGCTTCTTCTCGCCAGGGCATTAAGCTTGCGCCGCCCTTCTTGAAGGGCTTCTTTGCTCCTTACCTTTCTTAAAGGAGGGCTTGTTGACCATCAACACATGATTATCCTTCTTGATGTCCACTTCCGCAGCCTTGACTTTGCGAAGAGCTCGGTGATCGTATCGATGGAACCAATCGATTATGAGTCACTACAAAATGTTGTAGCTGGGAGGAGTGATTGCGAGAACCTGTCAATCTTGAGCTCCTCCGAATCGTGCATTCCGGTTGCTCAAGCGTTGAGTGTAGCCCGACATCTTTATGGCGTGCTCACTAACGGAACTCCCTTCCTCCATCTTGCGCTTAAAGAACTTCTCGGAGATCTCATATCTCTCGAGCGGGCTTGAGTCGAAACATGGTTTTCGGCTCCTCGAGAATCTCAAAGGGCCGGGATAGGTTTCAAAACGATTTTGAAGCTCGGTTCCATAGCAAACAACATGGTGCTCTTAATCACACCATAATCATCTTTCTTGCGGGATAGAGCTTTCTCATCGACGTAGCGATTCTTGAGGGGGTCACCTAACGCTTTACCAAGGACATAGTCCTTTTGTCCGAACAGAATGATTCTTAGATTGCGGAACCAATTGGTGAAGTTAGACCCATTGTTTCTAAGCTTTTCCTTCTCAGCAAAAACGTTGAAGTTGAAGTTGGATTTGGCCATGTGATCTACAGTATTTGCAAGTACAATTTAGACTATGTTCATGATAAATAGTTCAACTTAATCAAATTACTAGATGAACTCCCACTAAATTCAACATCCCTCAAGTTGTTTAGTGAACACGATCCAAATTCACCACACCTAATCCGATCATCACGAGAAGAGATGTGGTTTCAATGGTGGACAACAAAGTGTTGATCATATCATTCATATGACTCATGCTTAACCTTTCGGTTCTTGTGTTCCGAGGCCATGTCTGTACATGCTAGGCTCGTCAAGCTAGACCCAAGTATTTCCGTGTGTGCAAAACTGGCTTGCACCCGTTGTATGTGCGAGTAGAGTCTATAGCACCCGATCATCACGTGATGCTTGGACACGACAAACTTTCGCAACGGTGCATACTTGGGGAGAACACAGTTTTTATCTTGATCTTTAAGTGAGGAATCATCTTATAATGCCACCGTCGCGATCTAAGCATAATAAGATACATAAAGGGATAAACATCACATGCATATAACTTTATGTGACATGGTATAGCCAATCCTCGCGCAATGATTTCCATCTTGTGCGTTCCGGCATGATCTCCATCACTCCACCATGATTGCCTCCACCACGAATAGCAACTATAACTATTGCTAACTACTTAGCGATAAAGTAAAGCTATTACATGGCGTATAAGAAGTTGACTCATGGTCATACACAATTATAAAGACAACCATATGGCTCCTGGGTGTGTACTCATCGACATGCAAGTCGTGAAACATTACAAAACATGATCGCATACAATATACACATCACATCTTGGGCCATACCATATCACGAAAACACTCCCTGCAAAAACAAGTTAGACGCCTCTACTTTGTTGTTGCATGTTTTACGTGGCTTACGGGAGTAGATGCCAAGAACGATTCTTACCTACAGAAAGCCACAACGGTGATATTATGGTTGCCAAACTCCGGTGGTAATCCCATGACAACTATAGTGAGAGAACCGACATCCACCACCGCATGTGTGGTACAAGCCACACGTCAAGTGCGAGCCGGTCTCATGACGGCGTCGCGTAAGGTTGGCCTGGACCGCTTCAATCTCACTATCCCGTCATAAGAAGAACACAAACAAGAGGCTTGCAACAGAAAACATCAACGCCCGCAACAACCATGTTGCGTTCTACTCGTGAAACACATCTACGCATAGATCTAGCTCGATACCCTTTGAAGGGTTTCGCGGCATAGTAAATCAAAATTTTCTACGGATGCGAACAGAGGGAAAACCAAGATCTAATCTAGGAGATGCAATCAACGAGAGAGATTGGATTAGATCTTCATACCCTTAAAGATTCGCACAGCGGAACGTTCGTCGGAATGTGGGTGATATAGTCGTACTCGCTTCTCCTCCTCGCGATTCGATCCGATCTAGCACCACAAGTGACGGTGCCTCCGTGAGATGCACACGCAAAGACTCGACGTCTCCTCCTTCCTCGGACCAGCGAGTATGGTGGAGAGATAGATTGGATCTACAACACGACGGCGTGGTGTATATGGTGGAGAATTTCTGCTGCAGGGCTTCGCCTACAAACAGTCGGAAGGGAGAGAGGAAGGTAGCAAGGCTGCTAGGGCTTGGAGGAAGGTGTGTGGTAGTGGGGGGGAGGGGGCGCACCACCCCTCTATATATAGAGGGGGGCGGCCAGCCCTTGCCCCTCCTCCAAGCCTATCTCTAGTTTAAACAATTTAAACTATCCCTTATCTAGAAATCCTATCTCTAGTTTAAACGATTTAAACTCTTCCTTATCTAGAAATTCTATCTCTAGTTTAAACGAGTTTAAACTTATCTAGGATCGGCCTGCCCTATGGGGCCTTGTGCCCCGGCCCAATGCGCCAGACACTCCCTCATAGGCCCATGCCCCTCCTCCCGAAGGTGGGGCCACGTTGGTCCCCTTCCGAAGGTTCTAGAAGCTTCCGACAATACCGATTAACCCTAACAATTCAACTCCAAAACTGCACCGCTTTATATGAATCTTATTCTGACCATTCCTAACCTCTCGTGATGTCCCGGATCCCATCCGAGACCAACAAAAATTCATAAACCAATTATCCAATCTATCCTAGCCGAGATACGTTATGTGTGACCTCGGGTTCGAGAATATGCATACATGATCTTCTATCAATAATCAACCGGGTCTGGGCACCCATATTGACTCCCACACATTCATCGATGATCATATCGGATGAACCACGATGCCGTGGATTCAATCAATCCCATATATATATTCCCTTCGTCTCGATATTTTACTTGCCCGAGATTCGATCGCTTGCATCGTCATACCTAGTTCAATCTCGCTCACGCTAGTACTTTACTGCTCCGTAATACGATATCACTTTGTGATTAACTCCTTAACCACATGCTTGCAAGCGGTGTTGATATCGACACGAGTCGGCCCTAAGTATATCTCTCCGACTTGGGAGGGACAAATTCCATCTCGATACATACAACCCAACAGATACTTTCCGATCACCTGAGAGACACCTTTATGATCACCCTCTCATAGGATGACGCTTGATGACCTCAAAGCTTTCTTCCTGCACTGTGGAGTTGCATTATCCGATGGTCTAAGGAATACAATATTTGACATAGGAAAAGCTTCGAAAGATGAACACGATGAACGATCTAATTGCTTCGCTTAGTTTGGTCTCATCCATCATATCATTCTCCCAATGATATGATCTCATTATCAATTGACAACTCATGTCTATGGTTAGGAAACCTTAACCATCATTGATCAATGAGCTAGTCCTTAGAGGCGCATTAGGACACGGTGTTGTTCACAAACCACACAAGTATTAATGTTTCCGCTTAATACAATTCTAGCATGGAATATAAACTTTATCATGAACAAGAATTATAATAATAACATCTTTATTATTGCCTCTAGGGCATAATTCCAACACTATTTGACATTGTTGCAAATTGTTGTGCTTAATGCTTGTCACTAGGGCCCGAGTGCCATGATCTCAGATCTGAACTTATTATTGAATCATTATGATAGTATTGTTTGTGATCTTATCTGCAAGTTGTGTACACATATCATTGTCCGGATCCAAAGGCCCCAAAGTGACAATAATTGGGAAAATCGGAAGGGATGGCTGTGGTGTGAGGATCACATATGTTCACGGAGTGTTAATGCTTTGCTCTGGTGCTCTATTAAAAGGAGCACCTTAATTGCCAGTAGTTCTCTAGAGGCCCCACTGGCACGGGCTGGCTGGACAGAAGATGTTATGCAAGTTCTCATTGCGAGCACGTATGACTATATTTGGAGCACATGCCTAGGATTGTTTAGTACTTGGATGCTTGTTATTATTTATCTACAATGCCCTAGATCTTGAAGTTACATGTTTAGACTCGTCCATGCAACGCCTGTCCATCCATCCCTATGCCTACCGCACTCGAATCCTACTGTTACCGTTACTGTTATTATTGCTCATGTTTCACTGTTTTTGTTACTGCTGTTGTTGCTTTGCTGTTGCTACTACAAACTATTACTACTAATAAACTTCTGTGAGCAATAACTATTTCCAGGTGCAGCTGAATTGACAACTCAGTTGTTAAGGCTTGCAAGTATTATTTGGCTCCCCTTGTGTCGAATCAATAAATTGGGTAATACTACCCGTGAAGACTGTTGCGACCCCCTACACTTGTGGGTCATCAAGACTATTTTTTGGCGCTGTTGCCGGGGAGCATAGCTTTATTTGTAAGTTCACTTGGATCTATTATTGTTCACTGCTACTTCTTTCATCATGGGGAAGTCTCGTGATGGAAAGTTCCTTATTTTACCATCCACTACAAGAAGAGGTACAGTCCTAAACACCTTTGTTGCTCTTGATTCATCGTCTGTTATAAGTAAGCTTGTCACACCACCACCACATACTAATGCTACACACACTGCTACTACTGTTGAATCTGAAACTGCTTTTGATACTCATGATGTTACTTCTATTGTGCTTGATGCGAGTGGTTCATTAGGTCCTTTTCTAAATGCTATTATGGCTAGTCTAGGAAATACCGAAACACCTAGTGAAGACGCTATTACACCTATTAGCTCACCTGAGGCTAGTGAGAGTTATGATATTAATGATGGTTACATTGAGTTCACTGGTGATTTTGTTGAAGAGTGCCGAAACACACATGGTACTAGTGTTATGAAGAGTCTCCTTGCTAGACGTACTATTATGCCTAAGTTGTCCTTTGATCCTAAGTTTGCCACTTCTCCCATAGATATTAAAGATGAAAAGTATGATTTCTCTCTTGGTCTGTCTTATTTAGATATTGTTGAGAAAGAACCTTTTGTGGGACTGCAAATGAGAGTGTTGTGGCTCATATGAATGAGCTTTCTACTATGAGTGCTTTGTTCTCTGATGATTTTAAGATGCGCAAGTACTTTGTTACTAAGATCTTTCCTTTTTCACTAAAAGGAGAAGCTAGGGCTTGGTTTAACAGATTACCTCCGGGTTCCATTGATAGCCCTGATTGCTTGATTGCTTCTTTCTTCCATAAATATTTTCCTCCCAGTGCTAGACATGCTGCTTATAGAGACTTTTTTATTTTAAACAGGGAGAAGAAGAGAAATTGCATGAGTCATGGACAAGGTTCTGTGCCTTGATTCATGCACATCCTGGATGTCCATTACCTAAGAATGATCTTTTTGATATTTATTATAATGGACTAACTGATGATTCTAGGACATACCTAGATAGCTTTGCTGATTGTGTTTTCTGGAAAAGGACTCCTACAGATGCTGAAGAATTAATGACCAAGATAAGCAAGAATTATGATGATTGGACTTCAACTGAGCTAAATACACCTGAGCCTATTACTCCTAAACCTTATGCTCGAACCGCCCAAAGACCAACAACAAAGCAGATGGGAGTTATTGCATTAAATGATGAAGTGATGAAGGAAGCTAAGAAGTGTCTAAAGGAGAAAGGTATTAGAGCTGAATATGTGAAGAATCTACCTCCTATAGAAGAATTATGCAAGCCAATTCCCCACTCATCTACTACTGAGGTACACTCTCTCCAATTTAATGAAGGTGATATTCCCTATGGTAAGCCTCCTGATCAATGCTTAGAGGAACTTGACACATTTATTGTTAAACAAGGTAATTTTAATAAACAAGTTCAGAATCATTTATTAGAAAACTCTAGAGTTATCCATGAGTTGAAAGATATTGTGGAAATAACTTCTAATGATATTAAAATTCTTTGTAAACACTTTCAAATGGTTCAAACCCAACTTGATAAACTTGCTAAGGTACAAAAGGATATGCTAGTTAATATTTCAGGAGATAAACATGGTTATGGAATTAGAACTAGGAGTGGTATAGCTACTCAAGATCCTTTATATCCTGAAGGACACCCTAAAAGAATAGAGCAGGATTCCCAACAAGGTGAAGATAGTGGTAGTCCTCGTAAGAGGAAGAATAAGAAACATAAGATAGTTGAGGAACCACTTGAACCTGCTGTAGATCCTAATAGTATATCCGTCTCTGATGCTGAAACTTAGAGTGGTAATAATAATGATGCTCCTGATAAGCAGGAAGGTGATGAAGAACCTGAGAAGCACACTAAGAACACTAGGTACACAAAGGAAGATTTTATTGCTAATAAACATGGTAAAGAGAGAGAACCTTGGATGGAGAAACCTATGCCTTTTCCAGGTAAGAAACACAGGTCAAAGGAGGAAGAACACTACAACAAGTTTTGTGAGTGGATGAAGCCTTTATTTTTGGAAATTCCTTTGACTGATGCTATTAAGTTGCCTCCTTATTCAAAGTATATGAAGGATATTATCTCTAATAAAAGGAAGATTCTGAATGAGGAAATTTCTACTTTGCTTGCTAATTACTCATTCAATGGTAAGGTTCCAAAGAAACTTGGTGATCCAGGTATACCAACTATTCCTTGCTCTATTAAGAACAATTATGTTAGAACTGCTTTATGTGATTTGGGAGCTGGAGTTAGTGTTATGCCTTTTTCTCTATAAGAGACTCCAACTAGAAAAGTTGATACCAACTAATATATCATTGCAAATGTGATAAGTCAACTACTATTCCTGTTGGTATATGTGAGGATGTTCCTGTTCGTGGCTCATAATTGCATGGTTTTAACCGATTTTGTTGTGCTTGAAATGCCCGAAGATGATAATATGTCTATTATTCTTGGGAGACCTTTTCTTATCTGCAGTGATGTCATCAATTGCAATCAAGGAAAAGTAACTTTTAATATTAATGACAAAGAGCACACTCCTATTTTCCCAAGAAATTTGTTAGAAGCTATTGCCAATTCCATTGAAAATGTTGAGAGCATCAAGGTTGGAGAAATATATTGTCCCATTCCACAAGAAAATTTTGAAACTATTATGATTGGGACCATTGCTATCAAGTATGAGGTAACATAATCACCTTGTGGAATGCAAAGTTTTGTTTCATATAAGATTGTTTTGGTAACAAGACTTGACCAACCTTTTTTTTTTGAGGAATGACAGCAGGAGAGTCTCCTACTGTGTTTTATATATAGGTAGAGAAATATTTACATCGTTTGTACAACTGGTCCCTTCAGGGATGACCAAGCCCAACCAGCGAGAGGAAATTGACTATTACAAGAGTTTCCCTTTTACAAGTGGATACGTGCTATAATCCTCTAAGAGGTTCCTCAGAGATCCTCCTTGATCCTACACTCTAGGATAGAAAGGTCCTGCTTAAGTTTTCTCTGCCAGTTTACGATGTCAGGCTGCACCCCTTCAAAGTAAGCTCGGTTCCTTATTTTCCAGATGTTCCATGCGCCTAGAATCATTGTTTCTCCAAATAGGGGTTTGTTCCACACCTCCTTGGCATCCGCAATCATAGGTTCAAGTGCAAGACTGGTGTCCCATTTGATTTGTATGGTATTCCAGCACTCCAACGCAAAACTACAGGTGAAGAAGGGGTGGTTCCGAGTCTCTCTTGCCCCTATGGTGCACGTCATGCAGGTGAAATCAGAACCAATATTGTAGTTCCTTCTCTGTGGTTATAGCTTGCTTTATTTTAATGAAATCAGAACCAAGACTTGATCAACCTTTTTAACAAAAGGATTTTAATGAACACAATAATGTTTCCACTGTGGTTATACTTGCTTTCTTTTACTTTTCTCCTTCCTAGTCTTTGCTTTAGTTTTAGTTTTGCTAGTTGTTTGCTTGTTTGAGTTTCTTAGAGCTCCTGTAGTTTGGATTTTGGTTTTCTTTTGCTTCTTCTAAAAAAACGGTTTCTGCAAGAAAATCAATTTTCATACTCTGAAAATTGGCCAAAAATAGTTTCCCAAAAAATCCCAGAAAATTCAAAATAAATTTTTCCTCGGAAAAAGGGAAAGAGAGGCACCATAGGTGACCCAGGGGGCCACCCCAGGCCACCACACCCATGGTAGGCGCGGCCTACCAGGGGGGTGGCCCACCTGGGCCCCTCTAGGCTGCCTCCTCAAAGCCACCTTCTTTCTCTCCCCCGAAAAACACCGAAAAACTTTGTCAAGCTCGAGTTCTTGCTGTTCTTGCTCGCGATTTTCAATCTCCTTGTTCATCCCATCTTAAGTGCTGATTTTTGGAGGGTTTGCTCCTGAAGGGTTCGCAGCATAGAAAACAAAAATTTTCCTACGATGTGAACTATATACCAAGATCTATTTATACTAGATACAAACAGGATGTATATCCGTAGAGAACATACCCTTGAAGACCGACAAAGTTTAACGAGTCCAAACTCGTGGTTGATGTACGATCTCTTGCCGATCTCAAGATCGAGAGGAAGTCTAGCGTATAAATCAATGACGCATCGTTGCTTTCGCACACGCTCGAGGCACCGAGCAACCTCCGCCTCCTCGCTCAATGAAGCACAACTCTTTCTTGCCGAATAGCCACCGGGAACATGTATCTCGCTAGTCCGAGACCATGGGGATAAATTCTAGAGGGGAGAGAGATCCTTCACGAGGAGGTGTGAGTGAGAAGTGAGAGGAGGGCCCTTTTATAGGAGGAACCCCAAGGGGTGGCGGGGCTGCCCCTGCTCCCTCATCATGTGGGTGGACACTCCACTCACAAAATGACCCTTCAAAAGTCCACTCAAAATCCCACTCAAAAACCCATTAAATTTCCACCAAATTTAATGCAAACTCTCATTAAATAAAACTCTTTTATTTTATTTTGTCAATTACTTTAATGACAAACATTCACAAATAACCCTTGCTAGAATTCTATTTCACATGCATAACCACTTTATGCAATTTCACGTGAAATAAATTCGCTTGTTTATTCTTTTCGGCATGAAACTTTTGCTCCAATTGGATGTCGGTGTCTCTTAAGTGTGTGAATAATGCGGACATGATCGAGACCCTCTCGGATCAATAATCGGGGATCTGGAGACCCATCCCCACACATTCAACGATGACTTTCTTGTGATCGAACCTTTTACGCTAGTATCTTAATCCCTTTGTCTCACGATATATTACATGTCCGAGATCTATCGCCGGTATCTCCATACCTAGTTTGATCTCATGCACTCTTTTCTCGTTCGTGATATAACATTCTAGTGATCAAATCACTTGCTTGCAAGCTAATCAATGTGATATCACCGAGAGGCCAGTATATCTATCCGGAGCCGGGATGAACAAATTCCACTCTTGATCCATGAGCCTCAACATAACACTTTATTAGTTCGAACCCATCTTTATAATCACCTTGATGTTATCAAGAAACTCTTGTTAGTGATTGACATGATCTCATGGTCTAAGGATTAGGATCACTGTTGTTATAGCAATATAAACTCAATGACTTTGATCGTAATGCTATACTTGGATGAATGTTCATCACATCATTACACTAATGTTGTGATCCCGTTATTAACAACATCCAATGTCCATGATCGGAAACCTTGATCATCTTGTTAATCAACGAGCTAGTTTATGAGAGAGGCTTAACTAGGAACTTTCATTTGTTTATTAAACACACATGTATTAACGATACAATTATAGCATGCAAAATAAACATCTATCATATACTTGGAATACACATAATAAACAATTTATTATTGCCTCTCGGGCATATTCCCTTGATCTCCCACTTGCACTAGAGACAATAATCTAGTTACATAGTGATATATCTAACACCCATTGAGTTCCGTGTTGATCATGTTTTGCTCTAGGAGAGTTTTAGTCAACGGATCTGCTACATTGAGATCCGTATGTACTTCTACAATCTTTATATCTCCATCCTTGACATGCTCGGATGGAGTGAAACGGCTTAATATGCTTGGAATGCTTGTGAGACCTTGGCTCTTTGGCATTGGCAATGGCACCATTGTTGTCACAATAGATCACCATTGGGTCCAACGCTTGCCACAACTCCTAGTTCGGATATGAACTCCTTCATCAGCGCTTCGCGACAACATATTCGCCTCGTTGTTGATCCCGCTTCAATGTTGTTTGGAGCTCCTCCAACTAACCGCCCGCCATTCATGAGAAATACGTTATCGGTTGAGACTTAGAGTCATCCGGATCGATTGTCAACTAGCGTCGACATAACACTTAGCGACTCTTCTTCACCTCGTATACAAGAAACATATCCTTAGTTCTTCTCAAGTACTTAAGGATATTCTTGACCGCTATCCGGTTCGAACCTGGATCCGATTGGTACCTACTAGTCAAACTAATAGCGTGTGCCACATCCGGTCTTGTACATAGCATGGCGTACATTATAGAGCCTATGGCTGAAGCATAGGGACTTTGTCCATTATCTCTCTTTCTTCCTTGAAGCCGGACTTTGAGTCTTACTCAATGTCTTGCCTTGCAACATAGGTAAGAACCCTTCTTACTTCCGTCCATTTTAAACTTCTTTAAAATCTTATCAAGGTATGTACTTTGCGATAGCCCTATTAGGCCTAGATCTATCTCTATAGATCTTTATGCCTAATATGTAAGATGCTTCACCTAGGTCCTTCATTGAAAATTTCTTTGTTTAGATAACTTTTAACACTGTTTAAAGTTCTATATCATTCGATCAATAATATGTCATCCACATATAGTATCGAAATGCCACATTGCTCCCACTCACTTTCTTGTAAATACAAGCTTCTCCATAAGTTTGGACAAATCCAAACTCTTTGATCACCTCATCAAAGCGGAGATTCCAACTTTGATGCTTGCTTCAATCCATAGATGGATCGCTGAAGCTTGCACACCTTGTTAGCATCCTTAGGATCGACAAAACCCTTTGGTTGTATCATATACAACTCTTCTTCAATATTACCATTGAGAAAGCGGTTTTGACATCCATCGCCATATTTCATAATCGAAATATGCATTGCTAACATAATCCTAAACTTTAGCATCGCTGGGAGAGAAAGTCTCATCGTAGTCAACTCCTTGAATTTGTCGAAACCCCTTTGCGACAAGTCGAGCTTTATAGATGGTCACATTACCATCGTTTCCTTTTGAAAATCCATTTGTTCTCCACGGCCTTTCGGTGTGTGAGGTACCCCCAAGTTCAAACTTGATTTTCATACATGGATTCCATCTCGGATTTCATGGCTTCTAACCATTTGTTGGAATCCGGGCTCATCATCGCTTCTTCATGCGGTCATTATTTTCATCAACCATGAAATTTATGACGAGTTCCGTTGACTGCGAGGTCCGGTACTTCGGTGGTACTCTCTTCGAGTTTCATGATCATTATCATTAGTTCCTTCTTCAATGTGGAGCCAACTCACGACTTCGCTACTCGCCATACTTTGAAGAGAAGGTTCCATAACCTCTTGAGTTCTACTTTCCGACTACTGAAACTCTTTCTCTAGAAAGGATCCATTCTTCAACAAAAACCTTGCCTCGACTCGTCATGATAGAAGGAATACCCAATAGTTTCTTTAGGGTATCCTATGAAGGCGCATTTTTCCGCTTTGGGTTCGAGTTTATCCGGTTGAAGTTTCTTCACATAAACATCGCAACCCCAAACTTTAGAAATGACAGCTTAGGTTTGTTTCCAAACCACAATTCATACGGTGTCGTTTCAACGGTTTAGATGGTGCCCGATTCAAAGTGAATGCCATAACCCCAAAATGACAACGGCAAGTCCGGAGACATCATAGATCGAACCATATCTAATAAAGTACGTTCCGACACCATTTATTTGTGGTGTTGGTGTGAGTTGTGAAACAATTCCACACTTTTTCATGTGAGTGCTAAACTTAACTTAGATACTCACCTCCACGGTCAAATTTGATCTTTCTATTACGATGATTTTCCACTTCATTAAAATTCCTTGAACTTTTCAAAGGTTTTCAGACTTGTGTTTCATCAAGTAGATATAACCGTATCTACTCAAATCATCCGTGAAAGTAACAAAATAACGATATCCACCTACACTCATTGGACCACATACATCGAATGTATGATTTCCAATAAATCATTGAACGAGCGGCGTTCTAGTCATCTTGCCCATAAGGCATGGCTCACATGTATCAAATGATTCATAATCAAGTGATTCTAAAGTCCATCCGAATGGAGCTTCTTCATTTAATGCCAATATGACACATATATGCGGATATATCATCACTAAGTTTAATCCTTTTAGCATCAATATTATGAATATGTGTAATTTTATCATCGATCAATAAACCATTCAACATTGGTGCATGACCATAAAAGATTTCATTCATATAAATGGAACAACCATTGTTCTCGATTTGAATGAAAACCACTTTGCATCAAACATGATCCGGATACAATGTTCATGCTCGCAGCACCAAATAACAGTTATTTAAGTTTATGACTAATCCCGGTAAGTGGAGAGGTAGCGTTGGCGATCACATCAACGTTTGATCCATTGCACGCATCTTGACCTCACCCCTTGCGATTCGAGTTACAAATATTAGCAAATCGCTGGTATCAAATACCCGGTGCTCTGCGAGCACTAGTCAAGTACACATCAATAACATGTATATCATATATACCTTTGTTTGCCTTGCGGCCTTCTTATGGATACTTGGGGCAGTCCCTTACAATAGTAGCACTTAGACGTCCAACTCGGGTTTCTTTTCAGCGCGGCTTGCCGCCCTCCGCGTTTTCCTTCTTGTCTTTCTTGAAACCAGTGTTCCTATTGATCATCAACACTTGATGTTCCTTTTGATCTCCACTTCGGTTTTAAGCATTGGCTCTTCATGCCTTGCATATTATAGTTCATCACGAAGCTCTTATAGCTAGGTGGCAACACGATGGATGCCTAAGTCAATGGGAATCGTTATTCCCAAGGACACAAGCTTATCGCGTACCCGACATCTTGAGTACATGCTCACTAACGGAGCTGTTCTCTTCCATCATGCAACTAAAGAACTTTTACGAGCATTGTAGCTCTCTGAATGTGTGTGAAAATCATTTTCAACTCACCCATTGTATCAAAAGCATTGCCGGCTCTAGCCCATACAATATGCCGCAATGAACTAAGTTGTGGTCCTCCGACGAAGTCAGATAGACATTCTTCTCCTCGTCGGGGCATCGTCAAAGGTGGGGGCCTAATGGCGCTTCTAGCACATATTGCTTTTGTGAGGAGAATCCTCAAATTCATGGCCCATTCAGTAAAGTTGCTACCGTTCGTTGCTAGTTTCTCTTTCTCCATGAACGCATTGAAATTAAAAGCGGTGGTGCCATCTACAATGTAATTTGTAAAGTTTAGACTAAGTGTATGATAGATTGAGTTCAACTAATCTATATTACGAATGAACTCCCACTCAAAAGACATCCCTCGTGTCCTTTTGGTGATTACATGAACCAAATCCACTACACCAAGTCCGATCATCACGTGAGTCGGTATAGCTTCAAAGGCGAGCATCAAATGGGCATCATATCAACTATATGACTCATGCTTAACCTTTGCCATGTTACATGCTAGGCTCGTAAGTTAGAACCTTAGTATTTTTCTTACACCAAGTATGGTCGAGGATCCAAGTACACCCGATCATCACGTGATGTCTTGGAGCGGCATAATCGGTGCATACTAAAGGGAGAACACATTCTTATCTTGATATTTAAAATGAGGATCATCTTATTATGCTTAACAAAGCGCTAAACAAGCAATATAAGATGCAATCAAACATCATATGTTTAATAGTGAAATTATATGGTTTCCGGATGATCTCTATCATGTGCATCGTGGTATGATCACTATCATACCTATATGTGTAAATCCACAATCTATGGGTTTTACGCTATGTGTGTGTAAGAGTATCATCTCATACTTCTACTTACAACACTACCATATCATAACACTAGCCAACAATCTAAACTAGACGCTTCTAATTTATCCATTGCAAGTTTTACGTGGTGAGGGCTTTCGAGATAGAACCGTTCTTACCTACGAACATGAACCTAGCGAGGATAATCAAATTGTTGACAACTCGCTTGCAAAATAGATATTGACTATAGTAGGAGAGCAGACACCGCTAGCCACTTATGCAAACTAGTTGCATGTCAAGCGTGGAACAGGTCTCATGTGCGAGGACATGTAAAGTTTGTCCGGGCTTCATCCCACTATGCCACCAATATCCAAAATCACAAGAAAGGAGCAACAACATGATCATCATCGCACATACTCATATGTGTACTACCCGTGTAAAGTATCTACGCATAGATCCGGCTCGATACTTGAAGGGTTCGCGATAGAAAACAAAAATTTTCCTACGATGTGAACTATATACCAAGATCTATTTATACTAGATACAAACAACGAGGCGGATGTATATCCGTGAGAACATACCCTTGAAGACCAACAAAGTTTACGAGTCCAAACTCGTGGTTGATGTAGACGATCTCTTGCCGATCTCAAGATCGAGAGGAAGTCCTAAGCGCCGCAAATCCGTGCTCGCACACGTTCGAGGCACCGAGCAACCTCCCTCCTCGCTCCAGCGATGCAGCGGAAGCACAACTCTTTCTTGCCGAATAGCCACCAGGAACATGTATCTCGCTAGTCCGAGACCATGGGGATAAATTCTAGAGGGAGAGAGATCCTTCAGGAGGTGTGAGTGAGAAGTGAGAGGAGGGCTCCTTTTATAGGAGGAGGGAACCCCAAGGGGTGGCAGGCGCATGGCTGCCCTTGCCCTCCCTCATCATGTGGGTGGACACTCCACTCACAAAATGACCCTTCAAAGTCCACTCAAAATCCCACTCAAAACCCATTAAATTTCCACCAAATTTAATGCAAACTCTCATTAAATAAAACTCTTTTATTTTATTCAGAATTTTGTCAATTACTTTAATGACAAACATTCACAAATAACCTTGCTAGAATTCTATTTCACATGCATAACCACTTTATGCAATTTCACCAAACCGTTTAGGTCAGATCTAGTGAAATAAATTCTGCGCTTGTTTATTCTTTCGCATGAAACTTTTGCTCCAATTGGATGTCGTGTCTCTTAAGTGTGTCACCCTACGGTTCGTGAATAATGCGGACATGATCGAGACCCCTCTCGGATCAATAATCGAGCGGTATCTGGAGACCCATCCCACATTCAACGATGACTTTCTTGTGATCGTCGGAACCTTTTACGCTAGTATCTTAATCCCTTTGTCTCACGATATATTACATGTCCGAGATTCGATCATCGGTATCTCCATACCTAGTTTGATCTCGTTGACATGCACTCTTTTCTCGTTCCGTGATATAACATTCTAGTGATCAAATCACTTGCTTGCAAGCTAATCAATGTGATATCACCGAGAGGGCCCAGTATATCTATCCGTCATCGGGATGAACAAATTCCACTCTTGATCCATGAGCCTCAACATAACACTTTATTAGTTACGAACCCATCTTTATAATCACCACATTACGGTGACGTTTGATGTTATCAAGAAACTCTTAGGTGTTAGTGATTGACATGATCTCATGGTCTAAGGATTAGGATCACGTAAGTTGTTATAGCAATATAAACTCAATGACTTTGATCGTAATGCTATACTTGGATGAATGTTCATCACATCATTACACTAATGTTGTGATCCGTTATTAACAACATCCAATGTCCATGATCGAAACCTTGATCATCTTGTTAATCAACGAGCTAGTTTATGAGAGAGGCTTAACTAGGAACTTTACATTTGTTTATTAAACACACATGTATTAACGTTTCCGATTAATACAATTATAGCATGCAAAATAAACATCTATCATATACTTGGAATACACATAATAAACAATTTATTATTGCCTCTCGGGCATATTCCTTGACTCCTTGGTATGGGTCTCCTCCACTTGTCCAATTAGATTTGTGATTGGTAGATTGTATCTTGAGTATTTTTACTGCTATAGGTGACAGGTCGTTTGAGCTTGCATGCTTGTTCTATGCTTAGAAACTTTGTTTTGATGCATGTGTAGTCCTCTAGCAAGCTCCTATAGTAGTTTCTCATCATTTATCAACTTAGAAATCACTTGGTTTGATGGTTGTTTAAAATTTCAGCAAAGTGAAGTCATGGACCACCACATATATTTGAGAGTGATGCACCTAGAAGGGCAAGGCTTCCAAGGTCATCTACCAGTACTAGACCCTCATACAATGAGGATCTCATCACTTCGCGATTGGTGACGAGGGAGATGAAGGGGATGCGCACCCCTCCACCTTTCCTTGCCAAACTTTCTTGCAAGCTGCTAGGATTCTTAACGATTTTATGACCTTGATTCAAAGGGCTGGTATAACAAGTTTCATGCAGGATGAGAGTGCACAATATGCTGTGCTTACTAAAACATTTGTGGAGAGTTTCTCCTTTACTAACAGCATGTTCAAGCCCTCTTTGTCTTTCAAAATTTATGACATGGCTCATACTATGTCTTTGAATAAATTTTGCAAGGCCCTGGGACTTGGTACAACTGGGTCATCAAAGAAGATTCCATTTCTTCCCACTGATTTGTTGGAGCTTTACCAAGGAATAACCAATGATGATGACCGCAGAGCTCAACGAGGGAAGATAAAGAATATTCAACTTCCAGCCATCGGGTACTTTGCCTACTATCTTACCACCAGTGTTCTTTGTAGGGAGAACACTAGTAATATTTCCAACTATCAATTGGCCTTCTTAGCTGCTGCTCTCAACGGTGAGGATAAGTATAATCTTGGTTCCCTCATTGCTCGTCGTTTAGCTGCTAAGGGACCCATTTATGGGGGAATTATTGCTACTCGTATTGCTGCTACCTTG
The DNA here is from genome assembly GCA_030063025.1 of Avena longiglumis. Classification (NCBI taxonomy): domain Eukaryota; kingdom Viridiplantae; phylum Streptophyta; class Magnoliopsida; order Poales; family Poaceae; genus Avena; species Avena longiglumis. Next base: position 60,626,894 of record CP125978.1, on the reverse strand, counting down.
GACATTGTTGTTGCTCCACATGATACAGTTTTGACTCCTTAGGCTTGATCTTGCTGCCATGAAGGCGCACCACTTTGTCACCACTAGCTCTACTCTTGATAACTTGGTTTATAGAATGTTGTTTATTGACGGGCAAGAGAGAGAGTTCCCTCTACCCCAAACCACTTTCTTCAGTATTTCTCAGGGACCGTGGTCACACTCTAAGGCGGAGATGGATGACATGCTGCGCTCTCTTAACTTCCATGGGCGCTATCAGGAGGAAGCGCCCTCATATGACCCCGCGGTACACTATACCGAGGAGTCCTCGAGCTCGTACCAGGATGAGGGAGCCTCCTCGACATACTACGGAGGTGCATCTACTTGGGCACCATGGGATTGAACCCCACTTAGGCCAAAAGCCTAATCTTGGGGGTAGTTCTTTGCAGGGTTCAGTCGTCCTCAGTGGATTTTGGTTTCATGTTAATATTCAAGTCACACAAGTGAAGGGCAATAATGAAGATTAAGACAACTCGAGGTGTGGTAAGAGGCTGGTAACGAACTCTATTTGTTTCATTTTTTTACATATACTCATCACTGTGAGCATGTTTAGCCTCTTTGTGTAAGGTGTATGTCATTATGGATGCTTAGTAGTTCTTGCTTGTCTATGATTAGCTCCAGCTTGCTAATAGTTTGTAGCATGTCATATGAATGTTTGCTTGCATTGTTTTATTTATACTTTGGTATGATATTGTGGTATCCTCCTCTGACTGTTCATGTGAGTCGACTTGGCACATGCTCACGCATGCATATGACTAATCAATAGTCAGTAAGCCTCGATTATTTATTTTGCCTCAGAGTTCTTGTATCACTTTCATGCCATAATTAGCCCTGTTTTGTTGCAAGCATGACAGTTATTGCTCTCTCGTTTGTCGCTCCCTCTCTATTGCTAGCCTTCACTTGCACTGAGTATGTGCTTTACCCGTGCTTCCAACTCCTCAAAACCAATATTGCCAGTTGTGTCCACCATACCTACCCATTAGCATCATTTGCTACTTCAGTGCATATTCTATATGTCGTGTTTTCTTTTAAAATAAAATGTTTGTCTATTTTGAGAAAGTTAGTTAGTAAAGCTCTCACGAACTTGATGGCACACTTTATTCCTTGCGCTTAATAATCTTGAACCATTGTGACTAGTCCATGAAAGTTATATGCTTGCCTATTATATGATGGGAGTCACCAGAACCATGCTATCACGGGGAACGCTTTCAACACCTTTTGGATATCTCATCCAGTTGATTCCTTGTTCTTTTGTTTACTGATGTCGACGATGTGAAATAAAAGGGGAGGTTATGAGTTCATGGAGTTTATACATTGTGTTAGAGAAACGCCTGGGCCGCTAGCCTAAGCCATGCCTAATCATGGTGGAAACTTGCAGCATCACCATAGTGAGCTATTTATGAAGCATCCTCAATAAAAATCTATGCATATGGTAAATAAAAAGATTGCTGAGATCAGGGGCGAAGCTCCTCAGTGGGCAAGGTAGGGCAGCTGCCCTACCTCAATTTTTTTTGCAAAAAATCGTGTATATATATATATTAATTGGCTCAAATTTTTCTAGATTTGAATGAATCTAGACACCATTTAGTATATAGGCTTCTCATAATTTAATGGCGTGCTACATCGAGCGAGAGATATTTAAAAGTCTTGATCTTGGTGATATTAAAAAAGATTTTTAGAAGCGAGGTAGAGCTTTGCCATTGTCGGGGACTTCCAGAAGGCATTAAATTTTATTATTGGTATGTTTGTTTGTTTTAGTTTGATTTATACATGTCGCTATTATCATTGTACTAAGTGACTGTGCTTAAGATCATATAAATTATTTATGTGTCGACACAATCTTGATTTTTTGCATCAATTTTTTTAATGCTTTGAAGTTCACCATACCTCAATTTTTTTCGTCCTTCGCCACTGGCTGAGATGCTCATTGTCTACTTGCCTTGTCATTTTGGTTATGGGAAAGCTCATGTACCATATGCAAGGGGTACCCCGTTGGCGGTTCTCGATGATATGCATGTATTTACAATGACAATAACTTTTAGGTGACCAAAGTTGACTAGCATGCGGAGCGGCCCTCGTACTCAAGGGACTTAGGATTTTCAGCCTATGGTCTGTTAAGCATATGATTCAGAGTGGAACTCACTTTCACCTTAACCACATGAAGATGCCTATGATAGGGGCAATGAGAGTTCAAAGCTAACGAGTACCTTCCTTTCAGCATTAGGAAGCCTTTCAAACCTTCACAAAACCGTTTTCACAATTTTGTTGAGTCACCACTTATTCCACGAGCACCTTCTTGAGAGCATAGTTGTCATTCTTGTGTTTGTTCCAAAACTTGGTTAATTATGTCATGACTTTGATGCTTGTATATCTGATATCTTTACCTCTAGTCTTCACTTGAACTTCAGAGGTGCCTTGGCATTCATATTGTGATCTTCAAACATAGGCAAGCGAGATACCACTCTATCATACCTTACTATGATCATTGCAATGTTGCTTATGTTTATATTTCATGCTACTTGTTATTATTGAGTTGGTTTCTCTTCATAGCTTGCAATGGCTATTGAGTAGACTTAGTTGCATACTTCTTATTATGAATTGTCTAAGAATCTACTCCTGTGCTGAGAATATATACATCATATGAAGCAAAGTGTTCGTGAAAGTTATTTTATCGCACTCAGTTTTCAACTGAATTGCTTGAGGACAAGCAATAAGCTAAGCTTGGGGAGTTGATCGTCAAAAATATCTACTTTCTCGAACACTTTGCTATTGTTTCTCCTCTAAACTTGTGTGATTTGGATACAACTAACACAGAATGATGCTGTTTTCAGCAGAATTACCTTGGTGTCTTGTTTTTGTGCAGAAAATCAACTATCAGGAAAAATCTCGGAAAATATGCCAAAAACTATTTTTCACCAGAAGATCCACGGGCGAAGGGGAGACAGAGAGGAGGCATGGGGGGGGGGGGGCACACCCACCTGACTCCGCTCCTAGAGGGGGTGCAGCCACCCCAGGCACCCCCTCAGCCTCCCTCTGCGCCTATAAGTTGCCTTTCGACCTAAAAACCGAGGGGGGTTTGATAGTTTTCGAAGAGTTCCGCTCACTTGACGCCAGAAACCAGGATTGGGATCTAGAAACTCCGTTCTGGCACCCTGACGGGACGGGGAATTTGGAGAGGATCATCGCCATCGTCATCACCAACGCATCTCCATCAACCACCAATGTTTCCCTCATCCATGAGTGAGTAATCCCTCGTTGTAGGCTTGGGGATGGTAGGGATTGGATGAGTTCTATCATGTAATCGAATAAGATATGATAGGGCATAGTGCCTAGTATCTCTATTAGTGCTATTTGACTTTGTTGCAACTTGTTATGCTTAATGCTTGTCACTAGGGCCCGAGTGCCATGATCTCAGATCTGAACTTATTATTGAATCATTATGATAGTATTGTTTGTGATCTTATCTGCAAGTTGTGTACACATATCATTGTCCGGATTCAAAGGCCCCAGAGTGACACTAATTGGGACAACCAGAGGGGATGGTTGTGGTGTGTGGATCACATGTGTTCATGGAGTGTTAATGCTTTGCTCCGGTGCTCTATGAAAAGGAGCACCTTAATTGCAAGTAGTTCCCTAGAGGCCCCGCTGCCACGAGCTGGCTGGACAGAAGATGTTGTGCAAGTTTTCATTGCGAGCACGTATGACTATATTTGGAGCACATGCCTAGGATTGTTTAGTACTTGGATGCTTGTTATTATTTATCTGCAATGCCCTAGATCTTGAATTTACATGTTTAGACTCGTCCATGCAATGCCCGTCCATCCATCCCTATGCCTACCGCACTCGAATCCTACTGTTATCGTTACTGTTACTATTGCTCTTGTTTCACTGTTGTTGTTACTGCTGCTGTTGCTTTGCTGTTGCTACTACAAGTTGTTACTACTGATAAACTTCTGTGAGCAAGAACTATTTCCAGGTGCAACTGAATTGACAACTCAGTTGTTAAGGCTTGCAAGTATTCTTTGGCTCCCCTTGTGTCGAATCAATAAATTGGGTAATACTACCCATGAAGACTATTGCGATCCCCTACACTTGTGGGTCATCAATTCCTTTAAAAATTGCCTCATCCATAATAATTGCGTATAAGCACTTGCAACAGCCATATATTCAGCTTCGGCGGTGGAGAGTGATATACAATTTTGTTTCTTCGAAGACTGATACGTTGGAAACGTATCTATAATTTTTGATGTTCCATGCTTGTTTTTTGTATCTACTTTGCTTTACTTATCTACACTTTGAGGTGCTTTTTACATGTTTTCTGGTACTAACCTATTAACAAGTTGCAACAGTGTTAGATGCTTCATTTCTGTTGTTTTTGGTTTCAGAAAAGTTAGTAAAGAAATATTCTCGGAATTGGACGGGACAAACGTCAAAGTCAATTACTTTCCATGGGGAACAAGAAGTCCAGAGGAGAGCCGGAGGGGCCAGTCAGGGGGGCCAGACCCACCCCAGGCGCGGGGGCAGGTGGGCCCGCGCCTGGCTAGGGTTTGGTGGCCCTGGCCACCTCCCGGTCTTGACCCTTTGCCTATAAGAAGCCCCCGATGCAGAAACCCTGAGTATCCGATCAAATCTCCACGAAACCGTCTGTAGCCGCCGCTACCATCGTCCCTAGATCGGGGGGATCTGAAGTTCTTCCCGGCACCCTGCCGGAGGGGAGATCATCCCGGAGTCCTTCTCTCCGGTATGATGCATGAGTAGTTCCACCTTGGACTATGGGTCCATGTAGTAGCTAGATGGTTGTATCTCCTCCTTTGTGCTTTCATGTATAGATCTTGTGAGCTCCGTTTATGATCAAGATCTAATCTATTTATAATCATGCATGTTCTGTTTGCGAGGATCCAATGGATATTGAGATTATTATGTTGGTTTGATTAATGGTTTTGTCTTTATGATTCTACATGTCTTTGTTGTTTGTGATCTTGCATGCTCTCTGTTGCTAGTGGTTATCTTGGCCAAGTAGTTGGTAGTGACACCAAGAGGGGGTATTTATGCTCGATAGTGGGTTCATGCCTCTAGTTTCCAAGGGAAGTGACAGAAATCTCTTGATTTGTAGATGTGTTGTTGCTACTAGGAGAAAACAACGGTCTCTTGTTCATGGAACAAGTGGATTTACATTACACACTTTTCTTAAAGCGTTATGCATTGCTTGCAACTTAATCTTTGGAGGGGTTCGGATGATAACCTGAAGGTGGACTTCTAGTCATAGATGTAGTTGGATGGCGGCCTATGTATATTGTTGTATTGCCCAATCGAATCTCATAGGATCTTTTTGTCTGGTATTGCATTGTTATTCCTTGCTCAGTTCTTGTTAATTGCCCTGCTGTAATTTGTTTATCCTTCATGCCATGTTGTTTATCTAAGGAGAGCACCTCTAGTGAACTATGGAACCCGGTCCAATCTTTACCAATGATACATCCTTTACTGTTACTTTTTTACTTGCTGAAAACCATTACCTTCCACACCATACGTTAAATCCTTTGTTACAACAAACCGGTGAGCTTGACAACCTCACTGATTCGTTGGGGCAAAGTCTTGAGTTTGTGTTGTGCAGGTCTCCGCATTGCTTGCAACACCTGTGTGACGTTTCCTTCCTCCTTCTAGTTCGATAACCTCGGTCTCAACTGAGGGAATACTTGCTGTTGTGCTCTTCACACCTTGCTCTTGGGGTTCCCAACAAGACTCCACATCAAGCACCAAGTTCTTTGGCGCCATCAAGGAGTCATCAAAGACCAACATACTAGAGACCTGCCCAAGAATTGGCATGCACCAAAAGTTGATTTTCTATCATCCTTGTCACCAGCCCAATCTGAGTCTGTATATCCACATAGAGATAAACTAGAGCCCTTGGGATACCATAGACCAAAGTTTGGGGAATGAACCAAATATCGGAAGGTTATCTTGACCTCCACTAGGTAGCTTTCTTTAGGAGCATCTTGATACCTTGCACACACTCCTACACTCAACACAATATCGGTCCTCGATGCGCAGAGGTAAAGGAGAGAGCCGATCATGGATCGGTATACCTTTTGGTCCACATCTTTACCCTTTGGATTAAGCTCGAGATTACATTTAGTTTGCATTGGTTTAGCAACGCCATTGAGATCCGTCATCTTGAACCTCTTGAGCCTGTCTTGGATGTATTATGCTTGATTAATGAAGGTTACCTCTCTGAGTTGCTTGATCTCGAATCCAAGAAAGAACCTTAATTCTCCCATCATAGACATCTCAAACCTGACAGTCATAAGCTTTGAAAATTTATCATTAAAAGCTTTATTAGTAGAGCCAAACATAATGTTGTCTACATATAGTTGGCATACAAAAAGCTCCCCCTTAACCTTCTTAGTAAAAAGAGTGGGATCGATTTGCCCAACCTCGAAGCCACAGTCTAACAAGAGCTCTTTAAGGTGCTCATACCACGCACATGGGGCTTGTTTAAGTCCATAGAGCGCCTTATCGAGTTTGTAGACATGGTTCGGAAAGTTGGGATCCTCAAAACCTGGGGGTTGCTTGAAATATACCAACTCATGTAGGGGACCATTAACAAAAAGGACTCTTAACATCCATCTGTTGTAATTTAAAATTATGATGAGCATCATAAGCAAGGAGGATACGAATGGACTCAAGGCGAGCCACGAGACCATAGGTTTCGCCAAAGTCAATGCCTTCCACTTGAGAAAAACCTTGTGCTGCCAGTCTTGCCTTGTTCCTCACAACAATTCCACTTTCATCTTGCTTGTTCTTGAAAATCCACTTCTTTGAGACCCTGGCGCATGGCTCAATAGGATTGATAGGAAACCCATATCAACAAGTTGCAACTTCTTTTCCGGAAGCTCATTCGAAAAGAACTCTAAGGTTAAGAGTGCTTGGCCTAGAGAAATTCTAGGATGGGTGACCGACCGGGAAGTGGGTACCGGGTGCGCATGAGTGAGGACAAAGTGCGCAGAAAATACTAGTGTCGGTCTGTGGGGTTAGTCTAGAGATTCTATTGAGCTTCCAGAAGTGACAGCCGTCGGTCCGGAGTGACCGGGGGTGTTACAAGTGGTATCAGAGCCGACCCTCACGGTTACATGGGCGTGTGCGGGTCAGTGGCGGACATGTATAGCATGGCGCGTGTGGCCCGGAGTGGACACGACATGGCAATGTGCCGGCACTGGACGCACAAACGTATGTTAAGAGGGGACGTTCCTGGCTTGTGGTTGATCGACAAGGACGTCGATCTTCTAAGGGTGGGTGTATGTGAGACCCTGGCGCATGGCTCAATAGGATTGATAGTAAACTCATACCAACAAGTTGCAACTTCTTTTCCGGAAGCTCATTCGAAAAGAACTCTAAGGTTAAGCGTGCTTGGCCTAGAGCAATTCTAGGATGGGTGACCGACCGAGAAGTGGGTACCGGGTGCGCATGAGTGAGGATAAAGTGCGCAGAAAAGACTAGTGTCGGTCTGTGGGGTTAGTCTAGAGATTCTATTGAGCTGCCAGAAGTGACAGCCATCGGTCCGGAGTGACCGGGGGTGTTACAACTTCGTGCCGGTAGTATTGCGACAATCTTTGGGCTTTTCTACTAGCTTCCAGACTTTGTTGCGCTCAAAATTGTTCAGCTCTTCATGCATTGCAACAACCCAATATAGATCTTCAAGTGCTTTGAATACTTTCTTGGGTTCCACCATAGAGATATGAGCTTGATGATCACTGAAGCTTGCTAGATCCCTTCTTGTGGACACCCTTCTTCTTAGATCACCTACAACTTTGTCAAGAGTATGGCCTCTTAATTCGAGGTTCCTTTCATCTCGAGATTTGCGACGATTTTCAATCTCCTTATTGTTTCTTGGAGGGATTGCTTCATCATTTGAGTCCTCGTCTTGACAACTAGATTGCCCTTCATCAACAACTTGTTCACTGTGAACTAGGGATGAAGAACCTTGCCCTTGATCTTGATCAACAGCCATAACAGGAGACAGTTGCAGTTCTGGAGCTTCAGGGCCAGATAATCCGCCCCTAGGAGGGGCCGGATAATTCGGCCTGGGAGTTTCAGTTTCTTCCTGCTCTTCCTGGTCGCCCCTGGCACGAGTTGGAGTGGCAGGGCCGGATAATCCAACCTCAATTAGATAATCCGACCTGGGACTTGTAGTTTGCCCAGTTGATTGGTGACCTTCAGTAGGTTGTTGTATTGGTGCAGTAGTTTCTCCAGCAGGTGGAGCTTGTTGATCTTGTGTAGATGAGAGCTCTACTTGTGTAAAGCATTGTTCTTCACGATCCTCCACAAGGGATGTATCAATGGGGCAGAAAAATCCCACGCCCATTCTTCTTATGGCATCTTGGGTATTTCAACATCTGCATCACAAACATCAACTTTCCCCACATGAGAGCCATCATTTTCCTCGAACTCCACACTACAAGATTCGACAACAGTTCCAGGGAGCTTATTACAGACTCTATAAGTGTGGGATTTGGCACCATAACCAACAAATATACCTTCTAAAGTCTTAGGTTCAAATTTAGACAAACGAACTCCTTTAATGAGAAAGAAACACTTACAACCGAACACCCGAAAATATGATATGTTAAGCTTGTTACCGGTAAGTATCTCATATGGATTCTTGTCCAAGATTTTGCGGAGGTAAAGCCGGTTTGATGAATGACATGCGGTGGAAATAGCTTTAGCCCAAAATTTGTATGGTGACTTGAATTCAGTCAACATAGACCTTGTCATATCCATTAAAGTATGATTTTTCCTCTCAGCTACACCATTTTGTTGAGGGGTGTAAGCAGTGGAATATTGATGTCTTATACCCTCTTTACTTAGAAATTCATTTAGGGTGTAGTTCTTAAACTTGGATCCGTTGTCACTTCTTATTGCCAATATTGGGACATTGTGTTGACGCTGAACCTCATTGGCAAAGTCAATGACAATTTATTGAGTATAACTTTTCAACTTGAAAAAGTAGACCCATGTGTATCTTGAATAGTCATCAACTATGACCAGGCAATATTTATTTCCACCGAGGCTTGCATGAGATGGAGGACCAAAAATATCCACATGAAGTAGTTCCAAAATCCTCTTTGATAATACAATAATCTTCCTCTTCTGGGGAGAGTCGTGCATCTTGCCTTCAACACATGCCCTGCAAACACGATCTTTGGCAAAGGAAACATTGTATTTTAGTCCAAGGATGTGGCCACCCTTGTCAAGACTTTGCAAAGTTCTCATATTGACATGGGCTAAACGGCGATGCCATAACCATCCCGCGTCGGCCTTTCCGAATAAGCACATCGTACCCGTAGTGGTTTTCCCCAAAAAGTCCACCACATACAGGAAATTTTCGACGTACCCAACAAAATCGACCTTTAAAGACTTGCTCCACAAGAGTACCACTAAATCATAATCTATAAAAATAGTGAATCCCATCTTACCAAGGGCACGGACAGAAAGTAAGTTGTAACCGAGGGTCTCAACAAGCATGACGTCCACGAGAGAGATATCGTGGGCAACCACAACCTTGCCAAGACCCAAAGGACCAACATAGTTAGCATAAATATCACTATAATAATCACAAAATAGTTCATAATTAGGATTGTTAAACCCTGCAAAACCAATATAATCAGTTTTGTCCTTTGTGATGTTCTTTTCAATGGTGCTTGTCTTTGCTTGTGCATTCTTGGTCTTCTTTTTCTTATTATTGTTCTTCTTGGACTTGGAGACATAACCAAGTCCCACTTTTCCAAGGTTTGACCTTTGCTTGCCAAGGATATCATGAAGGACTCCCTTAACTTTGGAAGTAGAATATTTGGCAAGATCATCTTCCACCCTAGCATTTTCTTCATGAGCATATGTTGACTTAGATGTCCTAGGGATATCATATTTGGTCAATATAATTTGGAGCTGATCATGAGACTCATTGATAATAGATAGTTCACTTTCCAAAGCCTTGTGAGAAATGTCAAGTTTCTCCAATTCCTCGGAGAGTCTAGCATGAGCAGCCCCAAAGTCAACTTTTTCTTTCTTTAGTTTCTTGGCTTTGGCTACTGCATTGTCACGTTCCCTTACAAGCTTGGTTACAACTTCTCCGTGTTACTCCTCGATTGACGAGCCTCTTCTTCTTTTAGAGAATTTTTTAGGGATGCAATCTCCATTGCATCCTACCTTTCAATTATGCCCTTTTCTTCAAGGAGCACTTTGTTTTGAGACAGCTGGTCCATGAGAGCCTTAAAATGTCTTTTATGCTCACCTTGCAAGTTAGTGATAAAATAGTCCAAAGCAATAATTTCTTCCTTAACCTTTAGACTAGTAGGGTCATCCATGTCAATCATAGCCTTAGAAAAACAAGTGATAGAAGATGATACCTCGGAACCTCTTGCCATGAGGCAAGTGACGTTCTTGTTGGTGATGTTTTCATTCGGTGAGTCGAAGAGAGATGTCGGTGTAGACGTGGTGTCTATGGCAGCCACCTCTCGTGAGCTATCATCCTTTTCTTCATCTTCGCTTCCCGATGAATACTCCTCTTAAGCCACTAAGACAATCTTTGGTTGCCTTTTGAATGGAGCATTCTTCTTCACAAATTGCTTCTTTGATGGAGCCTTTGACTTCTCTTTGAGGATGAGACTTCCTAAATTATCCTATCTACTTTGATAAGGACACTCATCTACAAAGTGCGGCTGGTCTCCACAGTTGAAGCATGTTCTTAGTTTGGGACCATTCTCCCTTCTTCCATTTGACCCACTCTTGTGTTCAAGTTCAGATTTTGATTTGACGGGGTCCTTCCAAAAGTTTCTGGCATAGAAGACCATGTACTCACCATGAGCCCTCTTGACATCCTTGGGACAGTCCATAGCTTCAAAATCATCTTAGTATTGTTCAGCAACACTTGCCTTCAAGGCTACATTGACCCCCTTCTGCATTCCAATGGCTCGAGCACAAGCATCTTCGGCATTCTTGGCAGCCACCTTGAAAGCTGCCATTTCTTTCATTACCTCATTTGAAGTCATTTGGTGGTAATTATGTATACCTTGGAGGCTTTTCAAATCTGTAGGCTCAAATGGCATAAGAGCACTAACATACTTTCTCTTGATCCACGCATCATTAACGTGGGAGGCACCATGATTTCTGAATGTGGTGGCTATTGACTTAAGCCTTCTATACATATCCTCGTGATCTTTGCCATCCATCATATAAAACCCTTCAGCTTGGTTACTCAAAGCATCATACCTATTCCTTCTCATGATTTCATTTCCAATGAAGAGCTCGGTAAGGGCATCCCAAGCTTCCTTCGCTGTGTTGAGATGTTCTAATTGGGGCATGTCCTTGGGACCCACACCAAGCTAGATCATGTGTAGAGCCGTTGCATTGAATTGGTTGTCCACAACCTCTCTTCTTGTTAGGTTGTTTGGATCTCCAACATGAACCATTCTCTATGATTTTCCACAACTCAATGGACGAGCTGCACACATGAGACTTCATCAAATTTGCCATTGATTAAAAGTAGATGCAGAAAGCTTGGGTGGATCACCCCTATTGTTTATATGAGGGTGGGGGATAGGTGGATCAGGTGAATATACATGAGAAACCTCATTATATTCCTCCTTACCACCTCCCCTTTTCAAGGAGGATCTCTTACTAGTGCCATCACCTACCACATTGTCTTCTTTGGATTCAGTGTTATCCTTTTCCTTAGAATGAGGAGTGGTGGCCTCAGAGGCAGATGGAGGTGATGATGTGGGTGCGGAGAACGCATGATCATTTGACGCATATCTTCCATCTTAGTCTCCATTGAAATAATCAAGGTTGTTTCGAATGACTTGAGATCGTTCATGGTGACTATGACTGCAACATCATTCCCATCTCCCTTGGTACCCATACTTCTCTTAGGTGGTTAAGCCTGAATAAAGATTCGGGGATCTGATACGAATTCAAATGGATCATCTGGGCACCTAGAGGGGGATGAATAGGTGCTACTCAATTTTATAGTTCTTTACAATTTTAGGCTTGACAAAAATGTAAATTCTCCAGATATGCAAGTACGAGAATTTCCTATATGTTAACCTATCTACTAAACGAGTAAAGCGAGGCGAGGAAACCGTGTTGGAGCAGCGGAGACACGAGATTTGTTTGACCAAAGTTCCTTCCTTGTTAAGGAAGAAATGCGTTGGAGGGGTGGGCAGTTCTCGACCGCCACACCACAATAGGCCTCACCCTATTCTCCGATGGATCTCGCCACCAAAGGCATGATCCACCTCTCCACTATTGGTACCCTTCGAGGCGGGAACTGGTGCCTTTAAAAATCTAGCAGGGCACACATTCACAACCAAATTGGAGGCTCCCGTGATGACAACAAGCTGCCACAAGAACAAGGATTATCAAATAACTGAAACAAGGATCTAGATATTTGCAAGAAATATTAGATCGTGAATACTCCAAGTGAATGGAGGGCAAGTGATGCGCTTGAGTGTTGTTGATGAAGATAGAAGCCTCCTCCTTGATTCCCAAAGATTGAAGCCTTTGGGTGGATGAAGATGGAGATCTCTTGATGGAGCTTGAAGAACAGGTCTGGTCTTTTTCGAGTTGAATCAAGAAGACTGACATGATGGAGATGATTGGGTTAAATACCCCTTCCCAAAACTGGCCGTTGGAGACTTTTGGGGCGGATTATCCTCCCCACTAAGGCGGATTATTCGCCCGGGAAAAATCCATGGGAACCAGAAAATCCGAGGATTATCTGCCCCCATACTGCATGATGCGCCTTGGATCCCTTTGCAAAAACTCCCGGGGAAAGGATTATCCGGCGCCCTTGAGAGGCGGATTATCCGGCCCAGGGAGAAAATTCGCCCGGGACCAGAGAATTCGGGGGATAGCCCCCCATTCTGCATGACATGCCTTGGCGCCGTTTGTCGATTGGGGAGGGGCGGATTATCCGCCCTCCAAACACACTTTTGTGTTTTTTTTGAATTTGCTAAGACCTGCATCACTTCAACACACATTAAATAATCCTTGGTATTATTATGTAACACACAAAACACTAGAGATCATGAAATGTTCTTTCACTCTCTTAGCGCTATTTTGAGCAGAGTTGCTAAATGAGATGTGTACTTTATTGTAATCATGAAGGATCTGAAAGATCTCAATTCCGTAATTCATAGGGATGGCGATCGCCCCCGAGTGTATTTTTGAGTCGTAGACTCGAGCAGAGACTTATAGTTTTTAGTTATATGTTACGACGATCCAAAAATTCTTCGGATGATCTTACAAATGCCGTCAACACTAGCACTTCTTTGAATGCGCGACCTGCGTGTCCTATGGGAGTAGCCCCCGAGTCCTCGTTCGAGTCGTAGATTCGAATGAGGAATCAGATCGTGCCACTCGCAGATCTTGTATGTGTGTGTTACGTCGGAAACATATCTATAATTTTTGATGCTCCATGCTTGTTTAGTATCTACTTTGCTTTGCTTTGTCTACACTTTGAGGTGTTTTTATATATTTTCTGGAACTAACCTATTAACAAGTTGCCACGGTGCAGTTACTGTTTTCTTACATTTTGGTTCGAAGGCAGAAAATCAATATTCTCGGAATTGGACGGGACAAAATCCAAAGTCAATATTTTACCGTGGGGGACACAAAGCCAGAAGACGAGACGGGGAAGCAAACCAGGGCGGCCAGACCCCCCTAGCCGCGGGTGGGCCCACCCCGCGCCTGCGCAGGGTGTGGGGACCTTGGCCGCCTCCCAGCCTCGCCTCGCCTCTTCGCCTATAAGAAGCCCCCGATGCAGAAACCCTAGGCACCCGATCAAAACTCCACGAAACCTTCTATAGCCGCCGCCACCCTCGTCCCTAGATCGGGGGGATCTGAAGTTCTTCCCGGCACCCTGCTGGAGGGGAAATCATCCCGAAGGCCTTCTCTCCGGTATGAAGCGTGAGTACTTCCACCTTGGACTATGGGTCCATGTAGTAGCTAAATGGTTGTATCTCCTCCTTGTTCTTTCATGTATAGATCTTGTGAGCTCCGTTCATGATCAAGATCTAATCTATGTGTTTGTGGTGATCCAATGGATATTGAGATTACTACGTCAGATTGATTAATGGTTTTGTCTATTTGGTACTATAATGTCTGTGTTGTTTGTGATCTTGCATGCTCTCCGTTGTTAGTAGCTATCTTGGCCGAGTAGTTGCTAGTGACTCCAAGAGGGGGTATTTATGCTCGATAGTGGGTTCATGCCTCTAGTTTCCAAAGGAAGTGAAATCTCTTGATTTGTAGATGTGTTGTTGCTACTAGGAAAAACAACGGTCTCTTGTTCATGGAACAAGTTGATTGTTTACCTTAGACACTTTGCTTAAAGCAGTTGTCTGTTGCTTGCAACTTAATACTGGAGGGGGTTCGGATGATAACCTGAAGGTGGACTTCTAGTCATAGATGCAGTTGGATGGCGGTCTATGTATATTGTTGTATTGTCCAATCGAATCTCATAGGATCTTTTTTCTGGTATTGCATTGTTATGCCTTGCTCAGTTCCTGTTAATTGCCCTGCTGTAATTTGTTTACCCTTCATGCCATGTTGTTTATCTAAGGAGAGCACCTCTAGTGAACTATGGACCCCGGTCCAATATTTACCATTGATACATCTTCCACTATTACTTGTTTATTTGCTGCAAACCATTACGTTTCCACACCATACATTTAATTTTTTGTTACAGCAACCGGTAAGATTGACAACCTCACTGTCAGTTGGGGCAAAGTCTTGAGTTTGTGTTGTGCAGGTCTCCATCTTGCTTGCAGCACCTTTGGGGCGTTTCCTTCCTCCTACTGGTTCGATAACCTTGGTTTTTTACTGAGGGAAACTTTCCTGCTGAACTGCATCATACCTTCTGCTTGGGGTCTCCCAACGAAATGCTGATGCACTCGTCGGTGCGCGACCAGAGCTCCAATTCGAAATAGCCCCTGAGTGTCAGGCGGAGTCGTAGACTCGGGCAGAGAATCGAGTCTTGTATCATGTAGTTGTAGTCGACAATCTTGTGGGCATACCACTGACCCGGAAGTACATTGGATTCGCGACTAGCGTTTCTGATAGGAGTAGCCCCCGAGTTTCTGGTCGAGTCGCAGACTCGAGTGCAAACTCATGGGAGAAGAAACCAGCGACGATTATCGAGTCAGCGTCTCACATAAGGAGCCAAGAGTCGGCGTAGAGTCGCCGCGATGTTTAGCCGGAAGGACTCGATGTTGTGGATGTAGTCGGTAACGCTTTGGGTCTTGTGCAGCGTCGCCTCTTCATAGCATCAAGAGATGCAACCATCCGAGGAGTGAGTCGACTCGGGTTTTGGGTGTATGGCGTAGCCAGTTGTTTTGTCGACTCCTGTTGGAGGACCCAATAGAATGTCTCGACGCAGTCAATATCTTTGTAAGCTGCAGAAAACATAAAGAATTGTGAAGTACTTGTATCTTGTAAAGAATATTTTCATGTCGTCTTGTAAAGTAAAATTCTGGTGACAATCGAGTCGACACTTTTGCACGGTATGCTAGGCCTTTTCATTAGCCTGATTACCCTTAGCCTCAGTTCCTTGTCGAGGTACTCGGAGTTTAAAGATTCGATGGTTAGGTAGAATTAGCTACTCGGGCTGTCGCGTATGAGGTGCTTGAGTGCATGGAGCCGATGGCACGTTAGGTTACTCGAAGAGGGCGTAGCCCCCAAGTGTTTCGAGTGCGAATTAAAAAAATAATTAGCTCTAAGTAGAGGGGAACTTAGCTTTATTGGTAGTAGCCATAGACGAAGTTGATGCGGCCGCGGACGTAGTCCACACGGTAGCATGTCACGTGGCGGACTGTAATCGTAACGGCGACGGGTTGCCGGAGTCGATGGCAGCGATGAATTCTGCATCCAAAGATTGTCGTGTCGAAGACCATAGTGGTCGCCGCATACAAAGAATGCAGTGGATTATCGCGATCGAAGACCGTAGCGGGTCGCCGGAGCCAAAGACCGCATCATGTCGTCGAAGTCGAAGACTGCGGCGGTTCACCGAAGCGAAGGGAGCCCCCGAGTGTATAGTCGATGTAGTTGATGTAGTCGAGCGGCGTTGGAGAGCCGATGTGGCGGCCCGGAGATGACGCGGCGAAGTCGTTGGATTTTTGTTTGGAGGGAGTCAACGCAGCGGCGAGTGACACTGCGGACGGGATTGATGCGGCGGACGGGAATCAACGGCAGACTCGTCTTCATGTATTCCGTACGCTCCTTCAGTGCGGCGGTCTAGTGCGCCTGTTTGATTCCGATTCGAAGCGTGTGATTTTTAGTCTCGAGAATGTTTCCGTCGTATACGCCTGCATATGCTACAGTGTTCTTATAGTAATGCTATGATACTTCATGTATGAAACCAGGCACTTCCGACTGGTTCCATATATTAGTAGCAATGTTTTTGCTGGAACTAATCTTGTTATTAGTGTTAAGTTTAGAGTTTGATCGTGTTTATTTTCGTGTAATCGAGTCACCAGCCAAAAAGCTGCGGCAATACGCACACATATAGACGTGATCATATGTGAGTACAAGCTAATGGTCTGGTTTAGTTAGGATTGAATGCACCGAGTCATGTGGACGGGAGAGAGTTTAGGAGATAAAGTTAGTGGCCGTTTAAGTAGTGGCTGGTGCTTATCTTGTAATGGCTATATAAGGTGAGCTATAGAATGAGAAAAGGTCGTGAGGGCACCAGAAAAAATGTAGTCTTTATGCTACCAAGGAAGAGTGCTCTGGGCAAAGTCTTGGTGCTTCCTTGGTGCGTGTGTGTGAGTGGGGTGTGTTTTCTGAGTTCTCTCATACGTGTGTATGTTCATGAGAGATTGTGAGAGGTAGAAAAGAGAAGAAGATCAGGAGACCTCCCAAGGCAACCTCTTTATATAGGCAGCTAACTAACTTGTCCAAATGCATGCATGCGCACCAAAGTACATGCATGAGAAGAAGATCAGGAGATCAGTTTTGCTATGCATGCGCTGCCGGCGGGCCATCCGATTCGAATCAAAGTAAATGCGTATCATATTACCACGTAGCTTTTTTTTAGAATTTCTGACATGCACTCGCGAGCGCACGAGCTGAGAGTCACCCCCAGGTCGCAGGGCCAAAGGTTAATTTGTAGAAATCCGATGCATGCATTGATTGGTCTATGTCTATAGCTGGACACGAGCCAACTCGGTCTGGCTCGGGCCGAGCCAGAGAAAAGCTCGAGCTTTTTCCGGCGAGCCCGAGCCAGCTCGACCCTGCCGGCGAGCCTTAAGGTGGAGCTCGGCCCGAGCTTCCCAAAACTCGGTGAAGCTCGGTGTGGCTCGCGAGCCTAGCGTGGCTGACTCACCGACGGGTGGGGTTGTCTTCAATAGCGCCGGTGGAGGCAACGACGGCGGTGCACGACGATGGTGCATGGAGGCTGCTCGATCTCCTCGTCGACGGCGTGTGTGTAGGTGTCTTGAGGGCATCGGAGATGGGGGTGGAGGAGAGGAGCGAGGCCAGCGGGGGCGGCATCAGAGATGGGGGTGGAGGAGAGGAGCCAGGCCGGCGGCGGCTACTTGCTTGTGTCTGGGCGGCGGCTGCTTGCGTGCGTTCGTGGGGATGGAGATAGGAGACGAACAACCTAATTGGACACTGTGTGTCGTTAGAATTTGGCCCAGCTAGTCTCCTTTCTAATCAATTCGGCCCATAAAAATTCTAAAAAGAAAAAGAGCGAGCCAAACGAGCCGGACTGGGCCGAGCCCGAGCCAGCCCGAGCTCGCTGCGGTCCAACTTTGTAGGCTCGGCTCGGTCCAGTGCCACCCGCGGGCCGAGCCTAGCTCGCGTTGAGCCCACAAAACTCGGTCCGAGCTTTCTGGCCCGAGTTTCATGTCCAGGTATATCTATGTCGCTTGCTCCCTTTAATCCAACGTAAATACGACTGCCTCGAGAATTCATGTTGGACCTTTTCTGATTGAGATCTTCTAGTCATCACCGATACATTCGCTTGCGCCGCCATCCGATGGTGATTACTGCGTTGCTTAGCTGCCCAGAGAGGATACCAGATAGATTTCCAAGGCAAATCGATGACCTGGCGACTGTAGTACTTGTCGAGTCTGGCCGTACATAAGATGCCTGTGGAAAGAAATTCCCATCAGAAAGATACTGATCAGTAGTGGTAGATTCGATCAGTCAGGCGAGAGGACGGTGCTAGAGTTGAGTCCCGTGCCCGTGTTGAAGTCGTGGCGACGATGTTGATGATGAAGTTGTGCGCCGATGTACGAATCAATTGGATGTGATTCGACCACCGCTTGATGATGAAAGAGCGAAGCAAATTTGGCCTCCGATGGTTAACGAATCGTAGATCATAGGTGATGGAGCTATCACAATCGCAACATCAGCATCCCTAATTCCCAAAGATGACGCTAATTGGCGAGGTTCGACGTTAATGCCTATTGTTATGGACTTGAGTTTTAAAGGAGGGACGCTGGAAATCAGCGGGCTAAGATTCGCAACACGGTGACACGAGGTTTAACCAGGTTTAGGTCCCCAGAGGGAAAACTCAAACTCCTGCTTGTCTGTTCTTGATTGATGGTTGATGACTGCAAGTGCACAGATCGTTTGTAGCTAGTTTCGAAATTAAGATGTCGATTTCATAGGGATCCCAAAGATAAGTGTTTATGGGTGAAGTCTCTGTCGCACTCAAAGTTGTCACAGATCTTCGAGTGAATTTTGACTGCAAGTGCTACGTTGAAATAAGAATAAATTTTGGATTAAATGAATGTATTTAAATAAAACTAAAATGTATTTTTTTAGAAATAAAAAGCATAAAAGTAAAGAACGATTCGGTTGTTTATTGTTTTTTGCAGATGACAAAGTAGGCGTGGGGAGATACAGTTCATGGTGATAGTGAATGTGCCAGGTGGTTGAGTGATAAATGTAACAATTATAATCTTATAAGTATATGTGTAGACGAGCAACCCATAATTAGCCGAAACTCCTTTTGGTAGATTTCATCCCAACTTCAATAAGCGTACTAGTTTGTTACGAAAACCATGGTCAGTGACTAAAAGATTAAGATCCTTCATGTTGCTTAGCAATTAAGCTTCTTGGATCAGACTAATGCAATAGGCACAGTAGCTCAATGTGCTCCTCGAGTTCAACTATTTTTTCATTTATATCCCTATGTCACTCGGGGTCACCGGTCTACTAGCAAACAAGATCTTATATATGTAGAACAAAGTATCATGTTGTTTGAGCCCTTAATTGGACAACAGGCATTAGACATCCCACACATAGTCAAGTACACATAATATAGTAATTAAAATCAATCACAAAACTAATAGAAATTATATAGGCACATCACATCTCACCAATCCCTTACATCTTCCATGCCCAAGGAAACTTACTCACACATGAGAGAAGAAAGCATCATCGATATAATTAAATAAAGGGAGTTCTTCTCGATATTACCATGGAAATCCACAATAGAAATAGAAAATCAATCCAACACAATTCAAGATAGGAAGAAATAATCTCAAACCCTAGTCTTGCAAAGTGAAGATCTCTCTCCATTACAAGTAATGGCTATGGGGGTTGTGGTGGCTAGGAGGTCGAAGATCGTGGAACAAGATGAAGAACGTCTTCTACTTCTTCTCTGGATCTCTTCTTTCTCCCTTCTGGGTGGAACGACGGCTATTGTGTTCTGTTTTCGTCCTCGACCCCTTCACGAAAGTTGTCCCTTTTGACAAGACGAAGACGGTGGCAACTATACGGCGTGAACTATACGGCCGTAGAAAATGTTCCCGCTGTATAGTTGGTCGTTAAACCTCTTGGATGCCTTCCTCGTTTGCTTCTAAAAAAAGACTTGCTTGTTTTCGCCTGAATATTGTGTTTCTACTATTAAAACTTTCTGATGATGTTTAGAACCAGAAACACACATTAAAAACTAAGTTTTCTTTGCTATCGAAGTATTAGTGTTAGGTAAAGCTAGAAAACCATCAAATCCAGGTGAAAACCATCAAAAATATGACGAATCTCACAACTATCAATGGTGAAACCGAAGGTTATAAGGGTGCGCAGATTGGATCTGGCATGGTGTATGCTAGGGTTCTGAGAGTTAAGCCCTTCCTCGCCGTGCCCTCATGGCTTTTATATGAGGAGGCCAGGTCTCGGGTAGGTCGAGTCGGTTACAATTTAGGGTTTGATCATTTGAAATTCTATCTACAGTTGGCCGTGCTCCCCAAGAAGTCGCATCCGTATGGGACTTGGTCACCCGAATCCTTCCTGGGCTTCGCCGTCAGTAGCGGGTGATTTTGTCGGCCTCTGCCAGGCTGATGCTCTTTCCAGGGCTCCCATGCCACCGAGATTACCAGGGAGCGGACAACTTCCTTATGTGCGTCGTCAGTGGCGCCGATCATTGCTTCCCAACTGTCCAGGAGCGATGAGTGCATGCTCCAAGAACGAGGGGCTAGGCCTTTGCAATGCGGCCATGCCGCAATGGCTGCCCAAAGCATTCTTCAATTCGAAACGACAAAACATCTATTCCTCGACTGCCCCTTCGCTCGCATCCTCTGGGCAGCCATTAACGATAGGTTGCAGCTTCCAATGGCTTGACAAGATTCTAGAAGGATAGCATGTCATGATTTCCCAAAGCATCATATGGTCTCTCTAAAAGATCACAAATGTTGCCTAGAGAGGATGAATAGGCGGTTAAAAACTTTTACGATATGGGCTTAACAACGGTGTTTTCTTTCTTTGTTTCGAATGTAAGATTTGCTCCTTGCGCAACTACTTATATGTTCACCGCATTTTTTTTCTTGCCAAACTGATGTGTGTCAAAACGATGAACTGAAACCGATCACTTTTGGTGAAGTTCTGCAAGAATGTGAGTCGACAGCAGACTGGAAATACAAACTGCTACCACACATTTTGTTTTGAAACTGACTCAACACAGAACCAACTAATAACCAACAATTTAAATACTGATCCTAAAGGAAATGACTGAAACCACTATCGAAAGACAACTTAAAGCAAGTAATAGCAAGCAGTACAACTTATCACTCCTCGTCGGATTCGGCGCTTTGGAGCCACTCTAAAAACCGCATGCCATTCTCCACAGCCTGGGAGTACTTGCCGGCAGCAACAGCCTCATCATATATCACTGCACAATGGCTTCTTCCTCGAAGATGTCTCCTTCGTAGAGGGCATTCAGGACAAGCTGCACCTCCTCCATGGCCTCGGCGCGCCGCAGAACTATCCAATAGCCTGGAGCAGTGGCATGTGGTCTCTCTCCCCCGCCGTCAATGGTGTTAGTTATGCAGTGGTGCTAAATAGAACAATCTGCACAATGTGCCAACGAGCAACAGTTCTTTCTTTCTTTGTTTTGGATGATCTCTTCTCCTTGCTCTACTACGGATGTGTTTGGTTGAGAACAAGGGTTCACCACATTTTTCTTCCCAAACTGATGTGTGTCTGAGTGATAAAACCAATCACTTTTCGTGAATTTTTGCAAGAATGTGACTACTAACAGACAGTTCTGTTACAGAACATAGGCGAAGAAATCGGTGACTCTTTCACTTAACCTCTTACATACTGCTAAGACACTGAGCTGGTGACAAGCCAATGATCCAAAGTCCAAACAATGGCGAAAGAGTTAACAGTAAAATGTAGTGTCACCAAACATAATTTTTCGTAGCACTTTGCTTTATACAGCTCCCACATATCCTACAGAAAAGAGTTATGGCTTACAAGAGGATAACTAGCATACCATTGTGAATTGGACGAGAGTTACGGTTATGAGCAAGTGATCTTTGTTAACAGGAGCTCTCACGATCAAGGCTCATTAACTAGAGCAAGATTTACCCACGAGAACCTGATTTACAGTGATGAGCAAGTGAAGACAGGTCAAACAAGACAACTTTGCGTGTTAATGATGGCAGCCATTGTTCGCAAAGAAAGGTCAGCAAAGGCCAAGAATGTTCAGTCAAATATTTAGAACAGATTGCCTTATGGGAATTAGGCAAGTTATCAACATAGAAACAAAAGAAGATATCAGGATAGCAGTACTTCTACAAGCCAAAAGGCCCAAAACAACATGCAATAAGTTACTTCCACAACTCAGAATCCCAACAGTCTCCCCAATACAGAACTCAGAGTACCACGTCCTAGTGAAGCAAGTTTCCAGACGCTCATGGGCTTAGCACCACATAATTATCAAGTGGTACTACCCCTGTTCCACAATGTAGGTCTTTTTAGCAAACTATAAAACAGCTTGCTAAAAAGGCTTACATTGTGGAACGGAGGAAGTAACAAGTAACTACCATATCCTTAGCACCACAAAGTAAACCTGCTGAGTGAACATATCTCCAGCATAAGCACCATCGTCCAAAACACAATCTAGCGTGCCTCATCATCACTCGACAAGATCAATCAGGGCAATGACAGGACCCAGCACATAGAAGGGATCCTCTACTGACAAGTCAATGCCATTCTGAAAGCTCCAGCAAGGGAAGACAGCGTGATCAAACAGATACCTGCCAGTGCTTCTTTTACCTGATGGTGCATTGCCCTCACCAACGGTACCTGACATCGGCTCTCTCTCCACTGCCACATCATCACTGCCACTGCTTCCGCCTGATGACGCATTGCTCTCATCATCACTGGAACTGCTTCCATCTGATCCCTTAAGTACCATATTCTTCATATCACTATATACAATGCCATTGGACCTAAGCACCTTACCGTTCCTAAAAATGTAACAAATGAACCCCGCCTCATGTTTGTGGCCCTGATATCCGTGTTGGACCAATGTCTTTAGATGATATTCAAGGCAATCGCAGGAGGGCAGAGACTTCCAGAAATCCATATCATCATCAGCATCATCATCATCATCATCATCAGGTGACCTGGACCGAATGGACTGGAGTTGAGCAAGAAAACTTAGTCAGCTTATATCAATCCCAAAATTGCTCCCAAGTACAGTTTTTTTCGAGAAGGGGTAAAACCCCAGCTTCTGCATCGGTTGATCCATACGGCCTTTTATTAAAAGTTCAACATCCAAAGTCTAAAAATCCACAGAACAATTACAGTTCATGGATCACAAGAGTCGAAACATCTCCCAAGTATAGTTAGAAGTGCTAGAAATTCTCTCAAAAAAAAAAGTGCTAGAAATGATAACTACATTTTGAGTCCAGATTCTGGAATATATAGGAATGAACAATACGTGTTGGAATAATCTGAAACCCATATTATCTTGTTGAATTGCAATCGACAAAACAATTATCAGATGAGAAGATATCTTAGGACATAAATACTACCTTGATGTGAAGTGTCTCGAGGCAAGGAAAACATCTGAGCAAAATGGGCATCATCTTGGCCTCCATGTTATTCCCAAACCGCACCTTGACAGCAAGTATCTTCACGCTTGGCAGCATGGCACAAGGTCTCACAGTTTCCCCAGCCTGCCATTAAGGCAAAATGAACGGTGAGAACATTTATTTAGTTACACAATCACGTGATGGATGCTAAGTGCAGAACAGAAAGGTTACAAACAAGAGGCAGTTACTTTGATTACAATGCCACCAATCTGAAGAGTGTGGAGCTGGAGGTCCAAGAAGCCGAGGACCTCCAGCCTGGGCGCGTGGTCAATCTTGATGGGTCTCCGGTCGCCAACGCTATCGAAGAGCAGGCGCTCCAGGCAGGGGGCATCATCGATGGTTACTTCATCGAAGCTGCATCTCCATTCCATGACAACTCGGATGCTGCGAGAGTTGACGCGGAGGCGTGAAGGGCAGTTGGACGCCATGGCAAAGGAGAGGATCTTCAGCTTGGGGCATTGCGCGAGCAAGGCGTCGACTTTCTTGTCGTCGATGAGGGTGTGGAAAAGGCCAAGCTCGTGGAGGTTGGGAAAGGCAGGCGTGCGGGCAACAGTGTCTGGGAACGGCCAGCGCCAGATGCCGAGGTAGAGGCGGGTGAGGGAGGCACAGCTGAGGATGTCGTCGGGGAGCGGCATGTCGAGCGGAAGGAGGTGCGGGTGATGCGCACGGAGCGGACGGGGCCCGGGTGAGCGGCCACGCAGCGCGAGACGGCGCGCACGGCATTGAACCTGCGGTGCCCTTCGGCGACCCTGAGGTGGGCGTCGTCCACGAGGAGCGGGGTCGCCGCCCACACGCCGCGCCAGCGCGTCGACAGGACCATGGTGCGCGCGGCTTCATTGGTGGGGAGGCGGGCGATGATGTTGGAGAGCAGGTCGTCCGCGAGGCGGCCGATGTGGTCCAGGCCGTCACCCTGCGCCGCCGTGACGACAGCCGGCCTGTCGGCGCCGACGCCGGCGGCCACATCGTCGCTGGAGTCGGAGGAGGTGAGGGAGAAGTGGTCGTCGTCGGAGTCGGAGGAGCCGTCGTCATCGGGCGCGGGGACGAAAGGCGGCGGGAGGAGGGGGATGAGGCGGGGGACGATGAAATCGATGCGGGCCTGCGCCAACGGGTCCCCCAATCCGAGAGAGTTCAAGAACTCCCCGATTTGGGTGACGAGGAGAAATGCTTCTCCAGCAGCGGCGTCGTCGGCATCCATGGCAGCTACGGCGGCGAGGCCGGCTAGGGTTTAGCCGAGGGACGGGATCGAGACCTGAACGAATGGGATTTGCTACTGCTCTCGTTGAGCTGGTGGGATGCCAGTGGACTGTAGACAGTTGGACTGATGGTCTTCTATTGTTAGTATGATTTATTTTTATTTTTAAAAGCTATTGTATGTTTTGTTCATTCAAATCCTTGTTGGTTCAAATCATCCACCCATCTAGATGAATCTGCAAAAAATTATATCGTAGATTTATCAAGATTCACATGTATAAAATCCGTGACATCTTTTTTTAGGACGCAGGGAGTACAAAATATTCATGCTCACAACTCACCACAAGCATTTGGTAAATGTCGCTTAAGTGTTTGGGAATTCTTGTTCCATCAATTTTCATGGACCGACGGGTTGGTTCGTGTTCTATCACTTGCATGCCTTTGAATGCACTTCTTATAACTCCAACTTTCGAACGTTTGCGAGCAAGATTATCGGTCTAATATGGTGATATTCACAGGGTTGCATCCCTAGTCAAGCCAGTCTACCCTACCATGTTGCTTAGTGTGTTTTATAATCTCTATCATATGCGGCATCATATAATTACGGTGAGAAAATAAAGTTTGGTCCTTTATGGTTCTTTGCGGGTGTTTATGTGGCTTAATTTATCGATGCTAGCAGCACGCTCAAATGATATAGTGGCACGACAACGACTAGTTAGGCTATAATTAGAGGAAAATTTTGAGACATATGTTCGTCTTTGTAGTTTACCCTTTGTTTATAGCATCGTTTATGCATTGTGTGGGTTTAGTTACCCATTATCCTGTTGTTTCAGTTATTCTCATTATCTTGTGCAGTATAAGCTAAACTCGAGATCTTCGGAAAAGAAAAATTGGAAATACTCCCTTGGAGTATCCTGCTCCCAGCAACTCCATGGCCCGTCATCGCCAAAGCTGATGTGGGAGGGAGAGGTGAATGGCGTCACTACATAAATATCCGACAATACGCCATCACCTTGAGGCTTTCCGAGCTGATGAACTCGTCTTCCCACATGAAAAAGAAAAAACCAACATGGCACATTGGCGAAGATCAACTTTCTTCTTATGAACCTCCGATCTGAAGCCTCCAACCGATGGCATACATATCCTTGCGTCCCTCCTCCCCCAAGCCCCGAGCACTCACCTCCTCCTCCCCCCCCCCCCCCACACACACACATACACACTGATACGTCCAATTTGCATCACCATTCTATATCATAATTTGCCTCTATTTATTGATATATTTCTTATTTAGAGGGGATACTTATGTTTTTTCATCTATTTTTGCATGTTGGATGATTCTTGAAGGATGAACTGCCGAAGTCAGGATTCTGATGGAAAAAAAGGTGTTTTGATGCAATTTCGCGAAGATTAGAAAAATACCAGAAAAACTACGGAAAATCCTATTTTCCCAGAAGACAAAGGAAGGCGGAAGGGGAGGCGGAGATGGGCCACAAGGGGCCCACACCTGAAGGGTGTGTGGACCACCTGGCCCACCTCTGGCTCCGCCCTCTCGCCTATATCTTCTCCTCGAAAACCTATTACACGGGAGAGCGACCACAGAAAGATTTCGCCGCCTCTGCGGGGCGGAAAACACCAAGAGAGAAAGAGCTCTCCGGCAGACAGATTTCTACCAGAGAAATTCCTTCTCGGAGAGGGGAGATCGTCGCCATCAGCACCGTCATCAGGCTAGACTTCATCGGGATCATAATCATCGTCATCCACACCATCATCTTCACCAGCACCATCATCATCACTCCATCCCGCTGTAACAATTGTGTTGAATCTTGCATAGTTCTTAGGGGAAACTTTCCCAGTGTTGATTACTATTGTAGTTGATGCTTGTGAGTGAAACCATTGGATTATTGTTTATGTTCAAATTGTTATTCATCACCATATCATCTTTGATATTGATCCATATGATGTCTCGTGAGTAGTTTGTTTAGTTCTTGAGGACATGGGAGAAGTCATGTTATTAGTAGCGGATTTGTGTTGAGATATTGTTCAATAGTTTAGTATTTAAGTTGTGGTGCTATTCTTATGGTGGTGTCATGTGAACGTCGACTACATGATACTTCACCATTTATGGGCCTAGGGGAATGCATTGTGTATTTGGCTACTAATTATGGGGTTGCCGGAGTGACAGAAACCTGAACCCCCGTTAGAAAACCTTTGCACAAGGGAGTGTAGGATCTGAGAGTTTAAGGTTGTGGTTAGGTTTATATCTTAATTTCTTTCTTATAGTTGCGGATGCTTGCAAGGGGTTTAATCACAAGTATGTACTAGTCTAAGTAAGGTTGATACATTAGCACAGGTTTACCCACATAACACTTACAAAACCAAAGAATACTACTTAGCTATATGAAGCCAAAGCACTTGGCAATATTCACATGTATCCTCGAGAATGCTTGGTCCTCATTAGTATTTCCACCGGCTTGTCCTTAGATAAGAAAGGATTGGGCCACTTGCTGCAATTGTTTGTTGTCTTTACTACTTGCACTTTATTTCCTTGCTTTATCAGAAAACCCATAAAAATTCGTTTGCTAAGTATTTACAGAGATTTCCTGATCCATACCACTAGTCAACACCTTCTGCTCCTCGTTGGGATCGACATACTATTTATCAAAAGTACTATGATACACCCCCTATACTTGTGGGTCATCACCCGCCCCTAGTCATGTATATGACTTCCACTAACCTTGTTGGAAGTCAAAGCACACAACGACATGGTAGGGTTGAAACTAGAGAACACAATTCCATCTCACCAACCATGACCACAAACCTAGATCTGCTACTCTGAGTGATTAAGAAAAACACTTCCCCGCCCGCCACTTGAAGGAGCAAAACGAAGAATCGTGACCACCTTATTTGCTGTAATGTCGCCTCTGCGTGAAACCGTACTATCTATCTTACGAGCGAAGCAACGAGGTTCTCCCACCCTTCCGCCGCAGGAGCTCGCTAAACTTTTTTCCCTTCTCCATCGCACGAGAGTCTATGAAGTGTTGGAGAATCCGTAACAATGACATGAAATTAATTCTAATACACCCTTCGTCTCATAATGTAAGATGTTACTACAAAACCAATATACTTAAGTCCGTTTTCATTTTGTTTATCCATGTGTAGGCCAAATGCAAATTTGCAAGACACCTTTTAGTCTATAGATTCATTTGAACCTACACACTAAAAGGTGTCTAAATACATTTACTTTACAAAGTTAAAACATCTTATTTCTAAACGAAGGAAGTACTACTGTAGTAAAGTTGTGTGTCGTGCAAAAGAAAAACGGCATATAGGCACCGCACTTGTTGACTTCAAAACAGAACAAAATTTCTTCGACTGACATATACACGGAACCAAACAATAGCCAAGGATCTAAACACCAATGAAGAGACCGATGCATGAAACACTCTTTTGAAAGCACCTAGTACGACGAGGAAGCAAGCATAGCATATGGGAGCAAAGCAGATCGGCGTCTCACTCAGAATTTTTATATCCATTGCGACTATATTTTTTTACAAAGGAAATATATTACACTCAGCATCTGCAACAAAGGATACACATAACAAACAAATAAAGACGAATTATAAAAAACCCTGCTATCGTGATCTATTCCTTATAACAGCAAATCAACATCATCAAGACAACACCAGAAATCCAACTTTTTCAAAAACAACGCCTTCAAGAAGGGAATGGTGCACAAGCGCCGTCATCGCCCAATCATATATCGTAGGCTTTCACCCAGGATAAAAATCCACGCTCTCAAAACAATGTCTTCATCAAGACCATTACCAGGCACTACCAATTAAGACCACCTTGGGTTTTCACCCTAAAAGCTTAGACCCTGAACTTCTCCGGTGCTACTACCCCCACTTTCCGATGCCGATGCAACAAGTCATGAATCACCTAGCCAATTCCTCATCGCCACTAGTACTCGAACCACCATTGCTAGTCTCTTTCATGACATTCTCCACACACTAACTTCATCATAGAATTAAGGAAATGCCCCCACAATGGCAATAGACTGCAGAGCTTCGTATCGCTCCCTTTGAAATGAAACATGGTTGCACGCGACTGAATCCCATCCGATTTGTCAATACCCATACATGATTTTTCCACAGGACTACGCTGACAAAGCCTTCCGAAACTCGACACTCCGGCTAGATCACTGAAGATAGGCATCAAGCAGATCGACGTCTTGATGTGGGAGGAACCCTAGGACCACTATCATTATTCCAGCCAAGCCAGTAGCCCCCACGCCACCCGCCGGAAACATAGGAGAAAATGAACCAGCCCCTCGCCCTGAAGGCAGCCCGTATGGTCAAACGCAGCAGCCGTCGCAAGCCATGTTATCAAATGGATATACATGCCGGTTCCTCACGTCATTCTTCTCCGTGCAGTGGCATAGGACCCGCCTTCTCTTCTCGTGGCGTGTTGCTCCCCCTCTTCCCGGCTCCACACCAACACACGGCTAGAACTTGCCAATGATTAATCGTAGGAACATCAAATATTTGTTCTATAATGCTTTAATATGTGTAGTGATACTATTTTTTAAACATAAATTATCCATCCAGAAGTTTACTTTGACCTTTCCTTCACATAACAGGATCAAAGATTGTCAATCCAAAAGTATTTGTTCAAATTGCTAGACGATCAAGAAGTGGCGAATCCAGGATTTTCATGCAGGGTGGTCCATCTTCAAAAACTCCCTCTTGCATTGATTCTTCAATTTTCTCTTCCATCACAACTTCTTCACTTCTCTCTTCCACCACATCCGTTGCTCGGGCAGGAGATTAAGAAGCCTTCGTCTTTGCCACTTGTCTTTGCTAAAGATACAAAATCGCTGGCATATCTTCGAACCTCTTCATTCTTCAACAATGATACAACATTGTTCAATCTATTTTAGTAATTTACTACAATTCATTGGACATCAATCATAAATAATCAATCAGTTGTAATGTCAAATTTGTAATTTTTGGTTGAATTTACCTAGCTAAGCCACATGAGACTTGGGGAATTGAGCTTCTGTTAACCAGTGCCTGCTAGAGATGGATGAAAGGGCTTAAAATGGCCTTCTCCACTATACGCCTTGGCCTGTGGCCGTAGGATGCCGCCAGCCTCCCTACTCCAGGCTTAGGACATTAGGTAAAGGGTAGGCGGGCCGCGAGGAATGGGGAGGCTAGGAGAACCAGTGAGCGGGGGAGGCGGCCAGGCGGGAGGGAGGAAGTGTGAAAGGGTAATTGCCCCTATGTGTGGTTTTGGTGATTAATGACAATCCCTATGGACTAATATTTTCACTGAGTTTTATATGAAGGTATATTCCATAGGTCATGTTTGTAGTCCATGTGTTGGATTCAAGTATGGATGCCATGAAGATAAAGATATACCTTGAGTATTGGCATCAAAATCATCGAGTTGAAGAGAAGAATATGATATGATCAAGATCTTGAGAGTGTGATCTCAATAGAATAATTCAAGATATGACTCTAAGTCAGTGTCATGATAGCCTCATTAGTTGAGATATGGTTGACTAAGATTTAGAGCATGTAATAAAATGAATAGTTCCTTATGTACCTCGAGATATTAAGATGGAGCACGAGAAGATACTTGGTTGACCAATAACAAAGAGTGAAGATTGATTTCAAGTTGGTCAACACATGAAGCATAAAGAATGTACCACATGGTCTTGTGGTATGGTAAGCCTTATCAATTATGCATCATGAACTAACCCATTATATATTTGCCTTTGTGTTTTCTATATGGGACAGGTATCTTTCCATGGGCATGCTTCAAAATGAAGATATTATATAGACCATGAGAGGATGACATCAAGTGGTGATCGTCATCAAGGTTGATAAGGGCAAGTTCAAGATAAGCATCTCGAGAAGATCATTTGCTTGAAGCTTTCCATCCATATTGGTGATAATTGACATGTGAAGACATGTATTAATGAAGCTATCCCATAGTGGTGTATGGGGAAGAAAATTAGGAGTCTTCACGAAGCAACAATGATCAAGTGTTGCATTCCGGCTTGGGTGGAGCTTAAAGCGTTGTCATCAAGATCAAGCGGTATGCGCAAGGCAAAGGTATGGCCTTGCTAGGTTTTCCTTTTACCGGTCTCAAGGCGGTTGTTGGGAGACCGGGTTATAGGATAGATAGCCGCACTATCAAGAGGGGCTTTCGGTTGTGTAACTTGATCACATCGTCATAGGGAGCTCAATCCTTTGCATACTTTGCATATTCCTGTTTTGTTGATTCTTGGTGTTTCTCCATGTGAGGTTCTTGAGCTTGTTTCTAGCTCTTCAACAAGCCCAAGTTCATCGAAAACGGAATTCGTATGCATCTTCTATGGCGTTTTCGAGTTTGAAGGTTTTATCGGTTCTTATTTAGGGAGGCTTCTTACCTTTCTTCATTTGGTTTTATCCTCCTTTGTTGGGCTATGATGTTTCTCTGCAAAAACTTGTAGAACTTGTTGTCCTCGTCAAAACAAGCCCAAGATCATCGAAATCGAAGTCCGGATGCAAAAGTTATTGCGTTTTTCGTGAAGCCTGTTTCATCCCGGTTGTGGATTCGGTTCAACCGGCTCCCAGACCGGGTGGTCCGGTGCCAAGACCGGAAAACCGGATCTGAAACCGGGATTTTCGGTTTTGCTACACCGATTCTATCCGATCATGTCTCGACCTAATTCGGTTTAAGTTCGGTTTCAGTCTAGGAACCGGACCGCGGTTCTAGAGCCGTCAACCGAACTTTCAACCGAGTTCGCATGCATTTCTTCCAACGCCATATTTGCTTTCCACTATAAAAGGGGTTCTTCCCCAACGTTTTAGGGTGTTCTTGACCACGAAATTGACCTCCATTGTTGAACCTCTTGAGCTTGCTTCCTCCCCTTCCTCCTATGATTCTTGCATCTTTTGAGGGCTTTGGAAGAGGAGATCTAGATCTACAATCCCCACCAATCAATTCCTCCTCTAAGTGAGGGGAACCCATTGGATCTAGATCTTGGAGTCATTGGTTGACTTCCACCATTGTTCTTCCTCTCTAATTCCTCCCTAGCACTTGTTGCTTTGGTGGGATTTGAGATTGAAGGATTTGAGCACCCTTGGTGGTCTTGCTTTGCATTCTTGCATAAGTGTTGAGCTCTCCATTACGATTTGTTCGAGTGAGAGACCGTGAGCTTGTTACTCTTGGAGGGTGACCTCCTAGTTGGCTTGGCGGTTGGTTCCGCGGTGTTATCTTCGTGGAAGATTGTGAAGAGACCCAGGATTATCCTTCGTGGAGCTTGTGAAGTGGTTGTGGATCTTGCCATCTCCGGAGTGGAGGAAAAGCTAGCCATAAGGAAAGGGCATATTCCTTCGTGGGATAGAGTTGGAGAAGAAGGTGAGCCTTTGTGGCTCGTGAGGAATCCTTCGTGGAACCTCACACCTTTCCAACATGACGTAGCCCCCTTTCCAAAGGTGGTGAACACGGGAATACATCTTCGTCTCCGCGTGCCTCGGTTATCTCTATATCCGAGCTTATTTTCCTTGTGATAGCCATCGAGCTTGAAGTACTTATATCTTGCTTATCACTTGTGGTATATTTATCTTGTGCTATCTTTCTTAGCTTAATTTGTTGTTGGTGCACTTAGTTGAGCCTAGTGTATTTAGGTTTTGTGCTTGTAAAATAAATGTTAGTTTAATTCCGCATTCTATCAAGCCAAAACCGTAATAGTTTTGAAATTGCCTATTCACCCCCCCTCTAGGCGACATCTCTATTCTTTCAAAGTGTGGTGGCCGCCGGGAGTGGAGACATGACGGACAGAAGCGGCGACGAGAACCTTGCTCACGGCGAGGCGGCGATGGGGTCAGGCTCAGGACTGAGGAACCAGGCAAAGCGAACAAGGGATTGACCGAATATCCGAACACGGCCTCGCACTCTCGTACGTGCTCGCGTCAGTAGATGGGCTTTTTCCTTTTTTTCTATATGGTATATGGGCCGAATCGAAATTCCATGGTGGTGCCCGCACCACCCTGGCCATCCTATGGATCCGTCTATGTGATCAAGTTAGGTTTGGTTCATTACACCCTACGGGGCATCCATAATTTTTTCATAATTTTTTATAGATAATTATTTCCCTATGATTTGTTGAGTGTCTCACGAGTATTTATTCTGTAAAAATAAACAGATCAAGCATTTTGAGTAAACATTGATGTTTCCTATAAAATAAATGTATTTTACATCTTAGAGTGGACAAAAAATCATAATTTTTGGATAAATAATTATTTTCTACTATGTTTAAGCTTTATACTATGTTAATCATTATACAATGTTTGTGCATAAATTATAGCATTGACATTAGAAGCCCACCTATAAGTTTTCTAGTTTATCGGACTAAATCATTGATCAGATAACAACTGGTGAGTTACAACACATTAGACCAATAACCGGTAAAACATACAAAAACAACATCAAACGTGCAAAACAGAGAACAAAAAGTGGTGAAATGTGTCATTTCCTCTACGGCCAAGATAGTGAGTTAACAACTAGCCAATGATCCAACCAATAGTACTCCCTCGGTCCTAAAAATCCTTTGTCATAAGAAGGATGTTGCAGATTCGTCTAAATTCGAATACATCCAGTACTACGGGAGAAAACTTCTTTGCCGTGTGTACAAAATACACAGCAAAGGGGTCCCCGGCACACAGCAAAAACTTTGCCGTGTATAAGCACATGATAAAAACTACATGACAACATTGGCAACGGAAAGGGCCTGTAGTGTGTCTTACGTGTAGATATAACAAAGTAAAGTAAGATGACAGTTTTCGTGGAGATGACGTTGTTTATTCTTTGCAGTGTGTCTCGTCAAAAAATACACGGCAAAGAGGCTGCCTTTTCAAAAAAAAATGAAAAAAATTCAATTTTGTTTCAAACTTTTTTGAATATTTTTGACTCGTTAATCTCATATAGGATATTTTTTAACCCTAAGTATGCTTAATATTATTTAAATTGCACTCATAGAAAAACTTTCTCTTCGGTCACCCATCCTAACACTACTCGAGCCCCAGCACGTTTAACTTCTTCATTTCTTCAAATGAGCTTCCGAGAAAAAAATTATACCTTGTCGGTAATACTTTCATACCAATCCTATTAACTCTTGGACCGTGATGTCACACATCTCTGTTTTAGATTTCAAACAATTATTTAAGTAGACAACGATGAATAAGTAATAATAATATTGAATCCAAATAAAAAATAAAATGTCTTTTTCTATTTAATATGGAACAATTCATATATTTAAATCCATAAATCAGAATTTGAAAAATAAAATGTCTAAATCGATCAGAAAAATGAAAGGAATCCAAATATGACATCCATATAATATAATGAACCTAAAAATGATTCATAAACCTTGTCACATTGTTTCGATCATTTTTGAAATTTTTATGTCAGTTTCAAACTATGGTCAAAATGACGGGCATAAAGATTCGTAGCTCGACGCTAAGCCTAGCTAAACTTGCATTGGATCTATGATAAAATAGCATATTGTAAACCTAAAAATGATTTTTTAATAAATCATGAGCACCTGATCATGTAT
This sequence comes from Avena longiglumis, assembly GCA_030063025.1. Taxonomy (NCBI): domain Eukaryota; kingdom Viridiplantae; phylum Streptophyta; class Magnoliopsida; order Poales; family Poaceae; genus Avena; species Avena longiglumis. Next base: position 60,592,679 of record CP125978.1, on the reverse strand, counting down.
CTGTAGTTCATATTTGACCCACTTCCTTTCGATTCGGCAGGAATTTGTATATCTCACCAGGGGTGGACAAAAAGGTTTGAGATCCTCTTGTTGGGACATTGTTCATGTAAGGTGGTCTAGTATTTTCGAAAAATAGGGTGGTAGCATTTTGAACTAGACATTTGGTGGTTGCTTCACAAAACCCCCTTTTTTTGCGCTCGAAAAATGAAAAATGGCTTTTTGGTGCGACGAAAAGGAAAACTTCCTCCTGCAACATTGTTCGTCATCCCATAATGCACATGTATGCATAATATTGGCACATTATCACTAACTATGCCTTGGTTCTAGCCATAACATTGGTTATTTGACCCGAAAGTCAGGAAACCTCGAATGAGATAAGTCATTTTGTGAAGTTTGTTTTTGAGATATAATTAATATACCAAGTTTGATATTTTTCCTTCCAACTATGTCACATAATATGACACCACGCGAAGGCTTCACATTATTTGGATCGTTTTTGAATTTCTTATGCCTGTTTTAAACTATTGTCAAACTTTGTTGAACGGGGGTATGAAGATTCTTAGCTCGGGGCTGAGCCTCGCTAAAGTTGCATTGGATCTATGATGAAATAGCATATTGTGAACTCAAAAATGATTTCTGTAACAAATCATGAGCATCAGATCATGTACATGTAGTTCATATCTGACCCACTTCCTACCGGTTCGACATGTATTTGTCTTTTTCACCAGGGGTGGAGAAAAGGTTTGAGATCTCCCTGTTAGGATATTGTCCATGTAAGGTGGTCTGTATTTTTGAAAAATGGGATGCTAGCATTTTGAATTAGGCATTTGGTGGTTGCTTCACAAACCCCTCTTTTTGCGCTCGGAAAATGGAAAATGGCTTTTTGGTGCGAAAAAAGGAAAACTTCCTCTTGCAACATTGTTTGCATCCTATGATGCACATGCATGCATAATATAGTTACATTATCACAAACTATGTCTTGATTCTATTCATAACATTGGTCATTAAACCCGAAAGCCAGTAAACCCCGAATAAGATAGGTCGTTTTGTGAAGGTTTTATTGAGACATAATCAATATACCAAGTTTGATACTTTTCATTCCAACTATGTCACATGATGTGACACCATGCGAAGGTTTCACATTGTTTTGATCGTTTTTGAATTTTTATGCCCATTTTAAACTATGGTCAAAACGGCGAGCATGAAGATACTTAATCACCATAAATATCTAATGTTTGAGTGTATAGATCTTATTTTTCTATAAATTTTGATTTAATATTTGTATTTTTTAAATTAGGCTGTTTTTATGATTTTTCAGAAATTAACGTGATAAAAAGAGAAAAAATAAAAAAATAGAACTTTGCCGTGTATTCTGCAGCCTGGCGGCGAGAGCACACGGCAAAGAGGCCGCGTCTGCAGCCGTTAGCTCCTTCCCGTCAAGTGGAGCACCTCGTTGTCGTGACGACACATATGCCACGTACCGCTGTCAACTTTGCCAAGTTTGTTTTCTTTGTCGTGTATATTTCTTTGCCATGTTTCTTTGTCGTGTATATTTCTTTGCCATGTTTCTTTTCAGAAAAATAGCCACGTTCGCGCACTTTGTCGTGTGTTTAGTGAAGCCTACACGACAGCATTTGTCTATGTCGTGTTCCACAGGCACACGGTAAAGCCGTGGGTACACGGCAAAGAAGTTTTTTTCCCGTAGTGTAGACACTACTTAGTATATAAATACATTTAAATTGAGACATCCTTTTTAGAACGAAGAGAGTAAAAGAGTTAACCCGCAATATGTGCCGTCACACACAGAATTTTGCTCAGCAGTGTTGCTTTATACAGCTTACAGACCTATCCTTCAGAAAAGAGTTACATCTTACAATAGGATAATTAGCACACTCTTACCGAGTCAGACCAGATTTACAGTCATGGGCAATTGATCGATGTTAACAGGAGCTCTTACCATCAAGGCTCATTAATTGTAGGCCAGATTGTGCAAACACAGGTCAAAAAAGACAATTTTGCTTGTTTACGAAGAATGGGTAGCAATGGCAAGGAATAATAGGTAAACATATGTAACACAGTTTGCACTCCAGGAACTAGGATATTTATCAACTTAGCAGCAAAAGAACAAATCAGGATACCATAGAGATAGATTGTGGATGTGGCAAGTACACAAGCCAAAAGGCGCACAACAACATGCAATAAGTTACTTGCACAAAACAGAATCCTCACAAGTCTCCCAAATACAGAACTATCTTCCAGACCTTCATGGCTTAGTCTACCTTCTAAGTTCAACACAGAATTATCAAGTAACAAGTAACTACCACATCCTTAACACTGAAAAGTAAACCTGCTGAGTGAAAATATCTCGAGCATGCACCATCGTCAAAAGCACAGTCTAGCGTGCCGTCCCACTGTCGACAAGATTGATCCGGCCCACGACACGCCCCAACACATAGAAGGGATCCTTCACTGACATGTCAATGGCGTTCTGAAAGTTCCAGCAGGGGGAGGCGGGGCAAAGAGAAATATACCTGACAATGCTACTACCTGATGTCGCACTGCCCTTACCAACGGTACCACCTGATGACACACTGCCCTCACCAACAGAACCTGACATTGGGCACCTTACCATTCCTAAAAATGTAACTGCCAAACCCCGCCTCATGTTTCCGGCCGTGATATCCGTGATGGACGAATGTCTTCAGATGAGATTCAAGGCAATCGCAGGAGGCAGGGGACTTCCAGAAATCCATATCATCAACAGCATCTGGTGAAGTGGACCGAATGGACTGCAGTTGAGCAAAAAAAAAAGACTTAGTCAGCGTATATCGATCCCAAAATTGCACCAAAGTACAGTTAGAAGTGCCAGAAATGATATGTACATTTTGAGTCCAGATTCTGGAATATACAGGAATGAACAAGTACTGGAATGAGCTGAAACACATATTATCTTGTTGAATTATTGCAATGGACAAACAATTATCAGATGAGAAGATATCTTAGGACACAAATACTACCTTGATGTGAAGCGTCTGGAGGCGAGGAAAACATCTGAGCAGAGTGGGCAGCATCTTGGCCTCCATGTTATTCTCAAACCGCACCTTGACAGCAAGTATCTTCACACTTGGCAGCATGGCACAAGGTCTCACAGTTTTCCCAGCCTGCCATCGAGGCAAATTAGACGGTGAGAACATTATTTAGTTACACATTCACGTGATGAATGGTAAGTGCAGAACAGAAAGGTTCAAGAGGCAGTTACCTTGATTACAATGCCACCAATCTCGAGCGTGTGGAGCTGGAGGTCCAAGAAACCGAGGACCTCCAGCCTGGGCGCGTGGTCAATCTTGATGGGTCTCCGGTCACCAACGCTATCGAAGAGTAGGCGCTCCAGGCAAGGGGCATCATCGATGGTGACTTCATCGAAGCCGCATCGCCATTCCATCACAACTCGGAGGCTGCGGGATTTGATGCGGAGGCGTGAAGGGCAATTGGACGCCATGGCGAAGGAGAGGATCTCCAGCTTGGGGCATTGCGCGAGCAAGGCATCGACTTTCTTGTCGTCGATGAGGGTGCGGAAAAGGCCGAGCTCGTGGAGGTTGGGGAAGGCAGGAGGGTTGGCGGCAATGGCCGGGAAACGCCAGCGCCAGACGCCGAGGTAGAGGCGGGTGAGGGAGGCGCAGCCGAGGATGTCGTCGGGGAGCGGCATGTCGAGCGGCCGGGGGCGGTTGAAGAGGATGAGGTCCTGGACGTTCTTGGCGGCGAGGTCGGCGAGCAGGCGCTGGAGCGCGTACTCCTGCCGGTGGAAGGAGAGGCGGGTGATGCGCACGGCGCGGACGGGGCCCGGGTGAGCGGCCACGCAGCGCGAGACGGCGCGCAAGACGCGGTGCCCGTCGGCGGCCCTGAGGTGTGCGTCGTCGACGAGGAGTGGGGTCGCCGCCCACAGGTGGCGCCAGCGGGTGGACAGGACCACGGTGCGCGCGGCTTCTCTGGTGGGGAGGCGGGAGACGATGTTGGAGAGCAGGCTGTCCGGGAGGCGGCCGATGTGGTCCTGGCCGTCGTCATCCCGCGCCGCCATAACGACAGCGGGCCTGTCGGCGGGGACGGAGGGCGGGGGGAGGAGGGAGATGAGGTGGGGAACGACGGAATCGATGCTGGCGGCATCCATGGCGGATGCGGCGGCGGAGGCCGGTAGGGTTTTGCCGGGGGGACGGGATGGAGACCTTGCTCTCGGTGTGGGATGGCAGTGGACCGCTGTTGACTGGTGCCTGGTGGCAGTGGACTGGTGGTCTTTTAGTCTACTACTACACACGAAGCCCCTCCGTCCCAAGCACCTTTTTTTTTTTGAAAAAACTAGCTGCGAAAAGTTTAACCAAGGGTTTAAAAAAATAATGATATTATATAGAAATCATGTGAATATATTTTCACGATATATCAAAGGATATGTATTTTATATTACAAATATTAATATATTTTTTTATAAATTTGGTCAAACATTACATAGATTGATTTTTCAAAAAAAAAAGTCTTAATTCTCGGGACGGAGGTAGTATCAATTACCTCACTAAACATAAATAAGATGTTTTGTTAGGCTTTGATATTAGCTTACTAAAACTTCTTAGATTTGTCTACGTATCTACTTATAAATCATGTCTAGATACATTCATATTTAGAAAATTTTAAGACAACTAATTTAAAATGATGAAAGTATTTAAGAACAGAGGCGTAGATACTAAAATGCATTACAATAAAGCAATTAATTGGGGGTGGGGAGGAACAAAACCGGTACGTAGCCCGCCAGGACCGAGCGGCGATCACGAGCTAGCTAAGAATCCATCTAGGGTTTCGTCCTCTCGCTGGCGACATCGCCGGTCCTGATCGCTTCCTGTGACCCTAGGGTCTTGGAGATGTGGCGGACCACGACCTCTCGCCGGCGGGAGGTTTTTCATTTTGTATTTAGGCTGTTTTTTAGTGTTTTCTTTGGGATGTTGAGGCGACGGCTACCTTCTGAAGTCGGAATAAACTCCTCCCCGCTCTATCCTCGTTACGGTGGTGCATCTAGCACCGACGAAGGGCGCGTGGAGTCGTTTGTCCGGTGGATCTCCTGGGATCCGGTCCGTTTTCATGTTAGTTGGTTTGTTTTCAGGTCAGTCTCTTTCGATCTATGTTGGTCATCTTCGGCGATGGTTGCTACTCTGAAGCGCTGGTACTTTGGGGCTTTAGCACGACGACTTCCCGACCATCTACTACAACAAGCTCTATTACGTCAACTTTGTCTGGCTCTGATAATGGAGGGGCAAGGACGGCGATGTCTTCGGCTCATGCCAGTGTTTGTAGTCATCGCTAGGTGGTCTATTGACTTATTTATAATTTTTCTTATTTTAGAACTCTTTATGCAACTAACAAGTGACAGAGCACAACACAACACTCAGATCGTTTGTTTATAATGTTCAGCAACTTGCTTACTATGTAAGTTTAGAGACAGAGTCAACTTGCATAATTCTGAAAACACAGGGGCAACTATAAATTCTGAGCCCGATCTGAAAAAGGATGGATTTCCCGTCATACCGTCTAAATCAACGGCAAAACAAACTTACCTACGTTTGCTCCTAGAAAACAAACTTATCAACTAGAGTATTCTCTTTTGAGATCACAGCAGGTATTGTCAAACTCCATATCACAGCATTCGGAAAAATAAGTAAACCATATATAGTTTATTACAAGATAGCTGAAGACGGACACATCAGATGCAGACCATACATAATGTTTTTAACTGAGTAAACACTGAAACAACCGATAAAATCAAGCATTTAAACACTATATTGTAGACATTTGACACTCCCAAGAGGCCAAGACTGATCCAAATGAAAAAAGCAGTAGACGGTAGAAAGGAAGCAGCGCAGAACTACGCGAGCACACAGCACAACCCCATCACTCCTCGTCAGATTCGGCACTCTGGAGCCACTCCACAAACCGCCTGGCATTGTCCACAGCCTGGGGGTACTCGTCGGCAGCAACAGCCCCATCGTACCACTGCACGATGGATTCTTCCTCGAGGACATCCCCATCATAGAGGTACTTCAGGACGACAGGCACCTCCTTCAGGGCCTCGGCGCTGCACGAGCCACAGAAGGCCCCAATAGTCCGGAGCAGGAGCATCTGGGCAGCTTCATCGGGCACGGCAGCAGCAAGGTACTTCTTCTTCTTCTGAACATCCTTTGCAAACCCCTTGCCCGCGCCATGAAAGAGCGCCGCAAAGAGAGCGCCCATCACGTCCTTGGCGGGCAGGGCTGAGGAGGACAGCACGACCTTGAGATCAGCTGCAGTGGCAGCGTTGCTCAAGTTAGCCTTGATCTCCTCAACCAGTTCATCATAAGGAGTCGTTTTCTCCTCTTCAGTGGAGAGCATAACCATTTCGGCAGTTGCTGCGCTCAGCTGCTCCTGCATGCGCTTCCGTGCAGCCTCTGCCGACGTGTCAGTCTGCCACTCCACATCATCATCGTCATCTGCAGAAGCTGCAAAGTCAGCATCTTCACTGTGAGTTGACGAGGATCTACGTTCTTCATCAGAACTCCCGCCAGCAGTCTTTTCCTTTGTGGTGACACCTTTGGCAGTCGTCTCCTTGGACGAACCGCCTTTCTTCTTGGCATCCTTCTTGACTTTCTTCAGCTCCTCATCAGCAGCCTCGCCTTCTTTCAGCCGTTCCTTCTCGGCTCTCCGCATTGCCTTCTTGTCTCTGCCCCCCTTCTTCTCTTCTGGCGGGTTCTTCAGGATGAAGTTGGCGAGCTTGTCCCTCATGTCCACATCCGAGAGGAACCCGCAGGCAGCGCATTTCAGAGAGATCATCTGTTTCTTAGAGATGAGGACCTCCGTCTCGGGGTTGCGGCAGTTAGCGCACTGGACATACTTCCTGATGAAGTTCTCTAGAAGGCCAGCCAGCTTTGTGGCGTCGTGAGCACCATTAACTATGGAGACTCCTGTCTTGACATCGAATTTAGATTGCGCCCCAAGCTCACAGCCAAAGTACTTTGTGGTGTACGAAGCTGGTCTGGCAAGCGCTTTTGCTATATCGACCATGTTCACGATATTTGTCTTGATGCCATTACCGCGGCCTTCTATCTTGGTCAACATCCTTGGCATCTTGTACCTGTAGAAGGGGTCATCCTTGTTGGAAGCACCAATGTTTTGCAGCGCCATCTTGGCTCGAGCTTTCAGATGCTATCAGTCGTGTCCAAATTCAGAAGCAAGCGTAGCTGCTGGTCCTTGAAGAGAACTAGGCTGACTTTCAGCAGTGACAAATGACCTAACAGGCTCTTGATGCATGCAGGGGAAAAGAAGCTTATCCCTTTTCCTCGTTGTACGAGAATACTCTCCCAGAAATCCAACTGATATTAAGTAAAGCGAGTCTTGTTCTGACATCAACGAAGCTTCAACCTCTAAGAACTCCACTTTGTCAGATTGCAGCAAAGAGACACTGCTACCTGGATTAAAACAAGTCAAAGATCAAGGATTAGCAATTCTTCATATACAAGGTAAAATGACAGTACAGCCAGAGGAAAATCATCATGGCAGAAAGGGGACACGGGATTACACTATTAGTTCATATGGCACAAACAGCTAAATCAACACTCCATACAGCACATGTGTGGCTACTGGCTAGTATAAACAAAATCAGATAGTTCCTAGAAATTAACACTGGTCATGGTTCTGCAAACAATGCAATGCGGAAGCAAATCCTATGTAGAACAATCAGCATGTTCATCAAAGAATGAATGAAAACATATTGGAGCGAACAACTGCAGCTTCAGGCAATGCTTCTGCATTAGGGTCCTAAATGACTACTTAGGTCTAGTCTACATTTGAGAGCATCCAGTCATTCATTAGTATTTGGTTACTGCACAAAGCAAGGAATAATAATGCACTCACATTTGGACCATAATACTGAACTTCTTATAACTGCAAAGAATATCCTATATCTAAATGGCATAAAGCTCAGAACTCACGAATACTCCTATCAAATTGTACAGGCAATGTTTGAACTAGCAATATGCAAAGGACATTTAACCATATAAGTTCAACTCTCAAAATTTGATTAGTCAACCAAATAAGACTATTGACACACATAGTGATATTGAACTAAGTAAAAACTACTAGGCCAGTATACATGCAGTCAAGTTAAACAGATACACCGATCTCCTCAATCATTTGGCAAACAGGCCAATGATTGTGAATTTGTGATACCTAACATTCACATAAATTCTCTAGAGCCTACTATGAAGAAAGTGATGCCCAGGATGACAAGTAAGGTGTCTCAAGCTGGAAAGCAAAGAGAACAATACCTACTTATCTACTCTGTTGGCTATGTTTCTACTGTTCTCTTTGTTCTGCCTGGGACTGGTTTCAGCCTGGAATTTGATCTGGTTTATTTTTTAGCATGTAAAACTATTGCTGTTTCGTTAATGAAACATAACTAGTTATATATTTGGCTGCATATCTTAGCTCATCGACAAACTAATCAAACGGTGAAACATGAAATCGTCACAAGTACTCGCAGAATTGAACTACGAGCTGGAAACAAAGTAGAGAAACAAGCACACACACAAGATCATTAATCTACAGTCTAAACTCATCTCACGCAATAAACCGAAACTGACATCAGGGGACCATACGCTACGAATGCTAAATTGTATCCTGGCCGGCTGGCTACACCCATGGAGTAGATCAAATTATTCACCACGGGAAACAAATACCTAAGCCGAATCAGTATTCAGTCCAAACTCGGCCGATACCGTAGTCTGACGATACCAAGATTTTTTATTTGTACGGGGAACAGCTAACCCTAGCTCATGCCGAGGCTCCGCAGCAACAATCGGTGAATCGACGAAACGGGAATCAATCAACTTATACAGAACGGAAGTAATAAGCACAAACGGATCTGGGAGAACGAACTGACGGCGAAACTGAATGCGTGATGACATGAGAGGACGGGCGAGATTACTCACCTGGACGATCGAGGAATTCGGCGCCGGCGGGGACGAATCGAGCAGCAGAGGAGGTTGCGGGCGATGGCGGCGAGGCGGCGGGGCGATTGGCGAGAGTAGGGCTTTGGGCGTGCGGGCGTGCGGGCGTGCGAATTTTATTGAGGCAATTGGGTGGCGGTGGTGGACTTCGTGACGAACTCGGTTTCTGTTACGTACTCGGTGCCGTTCGTCTCAAGTTTCCTTTTTCTTTTCAAGAATTTCGTATCACCTTGCAAGTCAAGTAAACCAAACAGTCAATTGTCAAAGGAAACAAAGTTCAGGAAAAAATTGTCAAAGCAAACCATGCTACTCACCGGAAGCTATACTTCCTCCGTCTTAAAATAAGTATTCCCTCCGATCCATATTAGTTGACTTGAATTTATCAAATTTTGGATAAATCTAGACACTATTTAGTATATAGATTCATCTAAATTTGGACAAATCCAAGTCAACTAATATAGGTCGGAGAGAGTAACTCAATTTTGTTAGATTAATATGTATACAGACATGTTTCGTGACTACATTCATACGTATCTAAGTAAAGTTACTTATTTTGAGAGATAGGAAATAGTTTTTTTAGCAAAATGCAAGCTGTCTATTAATAATCATTAATACCACTATAAATAAAAAAGACTAAAAGGAATAAAATTACATATAGCTTATTAGACCACTAGCGATGGCTATATACACTAATGTGAACCGAATGTGCGTCGTCATCCTCACTCTTTCATCACCGAGGTCGGGCAAAATTTGTCGTTGTAGAACCTGTTGTAATGGACTACGGAAAGTCATCGTGCTAAGACCTTAAAAGACCAACGCACTAGAACAGCAATCATCGTCAATAATGGCAACTGTATGTAGGACGAAACTACCGAAGTTACTCCAACTATGATTAGTGTTATTGTGTCCTCCATACTTCGATGTTTGAAAGAGGAACAAATGTGGAAAGATAGCAATTCTGTTTCCTTGTATATTACGGAACTGCATTTGTTCCATGAATCTATATTCCTTGTGTGGGTAGATATGTAACAGGGTACTAAAGGTTATAAGTTAGTTTATATATAAGTTATATTTTAAGCGCACAAACTTTGCTATGAAGTTTTTGAGACATATGGTGCTTCTTACACTAACTATGCCCCTTTCCGAAGATAAATATGTTGCTGGTGATGGATAGCATGGACAAATTCAGCCATTGAAATACACGCAAAGACCCACAATAGACAAAACTTTACTGAATCATCACAATTATATGATGCAGTACAATGTACATGATAGTGATTGGGAAACACACAAAGCAACTTGGCGTGGAAACACACCAGCCTAGACCGACGACGTTGCTCACAATGGATCGAAAGTAGGAGCGAGAAGAAGACGACACTGCCATGCATGATGCCCTTGGATAGGAACGCGAGCCAACCGGTCGCTCACGAAATCGCTCGGAACAAAAACCCTGACAAGTAATTGAAATGGCCCCTCCTATGAATATCAATTGTAAAATAATATGAAATGACCCCTCCTGCAAATATCAATTTATAAAATAATATGGATGAATAATATCTAATTTTATTTTTGATTGGATTTGGCGGCATGCCCAAGACAGGGTATGGCAAGGGGACTGCAAATCCTTTGTCACTGGTTCAAATCTGGATATCTCACCAAAAAAATACTTAGGATTTATTATTGTACTAAGAGCACTTTCACTCATCGGACGTTCTTAGGCAAAATCCGGCTATATTTAGATGTAACTTTTGGCCTGAAAATGGCCAAATTCTCACTCGCGTTCCTAGGTGGGGTTCCCAGACAGATGTGTTTTCGGTAAATTTGACGACATTTCATCATAATCCGGCTTAAATTCACATACTTTGGCGTTAAAATGAATACAAAGCATAGTTCGACATAGTTTGGCATACAATTAAACACAACATAGTTCGGCATAGAATGAAACACGACATAGTTTCGCATAGTTCGCCCAGATCATGTTCGGCATAACAACTATGTTTTGCCTTTGTGTATCCATATGTGCTTGACCAGATCATCTTGTAGTTGTTGATGCACCATCAGGTCTCGAATCTTCTTACGCATGGCGATAAAGGCAACCCAAGATGCCGGTACTGGTGATTAGGCTCTACAAGAGGTCCCTTTCTCTAGTCTGGCTCCTCCTGCTCAGTGGCGGACCTAGGATTTTAGCAAAGGGTATGCCACACTAAAAAAATTGATAGGGCCACGTCAAAATTTTGGTGTGCCAATTGACAATGATTTTATCTCGGAATATAAACAACAAATGATGATTATGAAAAAAGAATTGGCAATGTAATGAAAAAGTTTTTTTTGACATATGCACAATCGGCTGGGCGTTCTAATATTGAACTGAATTTTCGTTGTTGCGTGCAATCCTAAATTTATGAAGTAGATAATCATCCCGGCAATACTATAAAATGAAACCAGATTATCCTAAGACAAAAAATGAATTATGTAAAAAAGATGTCACAAAAGACTTCAACGGGACATATAACTATTAATCAAGCACTTGACTATCCAAGAATAGTTGTCAGTTGACTAAATTATCACCTAATGCTATGCAACTAGCTGGTCCATAAGCTGCTATAAATCGCAGGGTAGAGTTGATTCTATGTACTCCCTACGTCCAAAAATAAGTAACTTGTATTTGTTTAGATTAATATGTATTTACACACTAAAACTCTTTTAGATACATCCAAATCCAGACAAATTAAAGTCACTTATTTCTCAATGGAGAGAGTACTTTTTTTTTTGATTATTTCTTATACTCCCTCCATCTCGAAATCGATATCTCAAGTTTATAAATTTGGATGTATCTATTATCTAAATAGTGTTTAGATACATCAAATTTAAATAAATTTAAAACATCTATTTCGAGGAGGGAGTAGCTAATAAAGTCAAATCCATTACCAAACTGCTCATGTGTGCATCGTGCATAACGATAACTAGCCTACAGACTTGACTTGCATGGGAGAAGAAAGCCCAAATACACTAGTTTCCAAAGCCTGATCGACTAATGGACTACCTCAAAGAAAACTCTCGTTTCTGAAAGAGACGTGCACGTGGCAGGCTGCATGCATTAGGCCAGCTTGATTACCGTCATCTGATTAAAACCGGAGTAGGAAGTTTGCATGGCTGGCCGCAGGGTATGTCCCGGCGTACCGGGCATACCTTGTAGGTCCGCCACTGCTCCTGCTCGACCACATTCACTAGATGTTCCCACTCGTCCTCAATGATCATGTTGTGTAAGGTCACACAAGAGTTTATCATTTTTCATATCTAATCTTTCAATCAGATCATAGCAGCAAACCGGACAATTGAAAATCTCTGTTGGAGGACATCAAATGCCCGCTCCACGTTCTTCCTGCAAGCTTCTTGTTTCCTGGCAAACTTAGAATGCTTGGGGAGCATGAGGCGGTGTACCTTTCTATCGACGTGGATTCGGCGGGGCTGCGCAGGGCATCGCCGGTGGCGATGGGTATATGGGAAGAAGGCTTTTGTGCCGCGGGAGAGCCGAATCACGGTGGGAAAATGGGATGTCTCGCGGATAGGGTTGGCCCACTAGTTTTTTCTTCCATCCAATGTTCCTAGGCGACACCCAACACGCACTAGATGTAATTTGGGTTAAATTCGGCAAAAAAGGATGCTGAGAATGCGACTGGACGAATTTTTGCCGTCCGAATAAAAAAAGGGTCTGGTGAGACCATCATGGGGATGCTAGTGGAGGTACTCTAAGCTGGAGTACTCCCTCCGTTCAGAAATATAAGACATTATAGCATTCTAGCTTTGTGAAATAAATGTATCTAGACGTCTTTTTGTATATAGGTTCACTCCAAAACTCTATAAACTTATACATTAAAAGACGTCTAGATACATTTGATTCACAGAGCTAAAACGTTTTGTATTTCTAGATGGAGGGAGTATTTTACATGAGTTATAACCAACAAGAATTTCATTGTCTAGAAAAAGCCGAACCAGGGTTTGAATGAACAAAACATACAACACCTTTCTATCGGCGGGGCTGCGAGGGGCATCGCCGGCGGCGATGGGTATGTGGGAAGAAAGCTTTTGTGTCGTGGGAGAGCCGAATCACGGTGAGGAAATAAGATGTCTCGCGGACAAGGTTGGCCCACTATTTTTTCTTTTCATCCATCGTTCCTAGACGACACCCTATACACACCGGATATAATTTTGGTTAAATCTGGCGAAAAAGGGATGCTGAGAACACAACTGGACGAATTTTTGCCGTCCAAATGAAAAAAAAGTTTGGCGAGACCATCAAAGAAATGCTAGTGGAGGTGCTCTAAGCTGGAGTATATTTTACATGAGTTATAACCAACAAGAATTTCATTGTCTAGAAAAAGCCAAACCAGGGTTTGAATGAACAAAACATACAACACCTTTTCATCAAATCAATCAAAGAGAGAGAAAAGAAAAATAACACTATGAAGACCAACGACCAGTCAACTACGGTCCACTGGCATCCCACCAGTTCACCGAGAGCAACCCCCGTTCGTTCAGGTCGCTCTCAGAAAGTGAGGCCTCCATCCCGTCCCCCGGCAAAACCCTAGCCTGCCTCCGCCACCGCACCCGCCATGGATGCCGCCGCCGCCGCAGCTGGCGGAGAAGCATTTCTAAACCACGCCGCCGAAATCTTGGAGTACTTGAACTCTCTGGGATTGGAGGTTCCGTCGGCGCAGGACCGCATCGAAATCATCGTCCCCGACCTCCTCTCCCTCCTCCCCCCGCCCTTCCTCCCCGCGCCCGATGAAGACGGCTCCTCAGACTCCGAAGACGACCACTTCTCCTCCGACTCCTCCGACGGCGACGCCGCTGTCGTTACGGCGGCGCGGGGTGACGGCGTGGACCACATCGGCCGCCTCGCGGGCGACCTGCTCTCCAACATCGTCTCCCGCCTCCCCACCAATGAGGCCGCGCGCACCATGGTCCTGTCGACGCGCTGGCGCTCCGTGTGGGCGGCGACCCCGCTACTCCTCGACGACGCCCACATCAGGGCCGCCAACGAGTCCCGCGAGATGTCCGCCTTCCGCGCCGTGCGCGCCGTCTCGCGCTGCGTGGCCGCTCACCCGGGCCCCGTCCGCGCCGTGCGCATCACCCGCCTCTCCTTCCACCAGCAGGAGTACGCGCTCCAGTGCCTGGTCGCCGGCCTCGCCGCCAAGAACGTCCAGGACCTCATCCTCTTCAATCGCCCCTGGCACATGCCGCTCCCCGACGACATCCTCAGCTGTGCCTCCCTCAACCGCCTCTACATCGGCTTCTGGCGCTGGCCCTTCCCCGACACTACCGCCCACCCGCCTGCCTTCCCCAACCTCCACGAGCTCAGCCTTTTCCACACCAACATCAAGGACAAGGAAGCCGACGCCTTGCTCGCGCAATGCCCCAAACTAAAGATCCTCTCCTACGTCATTGCCTACAACTGCCCTTCGCGCCTTCGCGTCAACTCCGGCAGCCTCCGTGTTGTGATGGAATGGAGATGCAGCTTTGATGAAGTCATCGTCGATGATGCCCCCTGCCTGGAGCGCCTGCTCTTCGACAGCATGGGCGGCCGGAGGCCCATCAAGATTGTCCACGCGCCCAGGCTGGAGGTCCTCGGCTTCTTGGACCTCCAGCTCCACACGCTCGAGATTGGTGGCATTGTCATCAGGGTAACCGCCTCTTGTAACTTCTTTGTTCTGCACTTAGCATTCATTGCATGATTCTGCAACCAAATAATTTTCTTTTTTGACTGATGAATCAAACCAAATATATTTCTCACAGTCTAATTTGCCTCAATGGCAGGCTGGGATGAATGTGAGAGCTTGTGCTATGGTGCCAAGTTTGAAGATACTTGCTGTCAAGGTGCGGTTTTGGAATGACATGGAGGCCAAGATGCTGACCACTTTGCTCAGATGTTTTCCTCGCCTCGAGACGCTTCACATCATGGTAGTATTTGTCTCATAAATAATACTCCCTCCATCCCAAAATAGATGTCGTAGATTTGTCAAAATTTGGATGAATTTATATACTAAATAGTGTCTAGATTCATTTAAATTTTGACAAATATGAGACATCTATTTTGGGATGGAGGGAGTACATCTTCTAATCTGAATACTCAGCTTATTCCAGTAGCTTGTTGTCCATTCCTATATATTCCAGAATCAGGGTCAGAATGTAGATATCAGTTCTAGCACTTCTAACTGTACTTGGTTGTAATTTCGAGATTGCTATACGCTGACTAAGTTTCTTTGCTCAACACCAGTCCATTCAATCCAGTTCACCTGACACTGTGGATGATTTGGATTTTTGGGAGTCCCTGGCGTCCTGCGATTGCCTCGAATCTCATCTGAAGACGTTCGTCCTCCACGGATTTCATAACCGGAAGCATGAGTCGTCATTCCTCCGTTACATTTTTACGAATGGTAAGGTGCTTAAGACCCATTGCAGCGTATTTAGTGACCTTGATGATGTGTTAGCCAAGAAAGGCCCAATGTCGAGTTCTGTGGGTGAGGGCAATGAGTCATCAGGTGGAAGCAGTGACAGTGATGATCTGGAAGAGGAGGAAGGCCCAATGTCAGGTTCCGGTGGTGAGGGCAATGAGTCAACAGGTGGAAGCAGTGGCAGGTATATGTCTTTTTGCCCCGCCACCCCTTGCTGGAGCTTTCAGAACGCCATTGACTTGTCAGTGGAGGCCCCTTCAAGTAAATCGGGAGGACCCCATGTACATCACGCTCACGACGGCATTCATTTGTAAGGTATACCATCTTGGAATGTGTAGGCTACACATCTTTTGTTTTCCAAATCAACATGTTGATATAGTATTATTAGATATTACACGCCATTATTAGATCTAACGTGTCTGAATTATTCATCCCACCTTTCCACGTGCACCCCTTCCCCCAAACAGAAACTCTGACCCATCTCCCCACCTAAATGAAGTTTTATCTCGGGTTAGGAGAAAACAAAAAGTTGTGGATTAATTTTAATTTCTATTTATAAAGGAAAGAAAAATCCAAAAAGTTTGGAAACAAGAGACACAATGAATGCGTGTTTTGGAGGCAAAAACTCCAAATTTGTTGGGATGATCCCATGCGCAAATGACACTCGTGGCGTTTAGATGCAAGGTATAGCGTCTTGAAATTTCTCTAGACATTTGTTGTTTCTGAAGCAACATGTTAGCATGATCTTACTTTTCGTGGCATCCCAATCCCATGCGTATTTAGCTACAGTTATAAGAATAAAAAATCATTTTACTAAGGAAGACTTAAGTTTTTTGAGTGAAATTTGGAAATTATATCTCAAGAAATTGAAGCATTCATTTGTCCTTTTAGTGGGTGGATGGGCCATCCTTACGGTTTATTTTTATTTAGAAAAGAAATAATAAACCGTTAAAGTTTGGAAACAAGCGACACATGAATCTCATTTTGGAGGAAAAAAACCTTCGAGTTTGTCATGAAGACCACATGTGTGACACACTAAAAATTGCTGGTTTATAAGGAATAATGAGGTATAGTGTCCCGGAATTTATTCATACATCTTTTGATTTCAAAGAAACATACTGATATGGATTTCTTCTAGCATCACACGTGTATTATTAAATATTATACACCATTAATAGGTCAAACTTGTCTAAGTCATTTTTCCCACCTTTTCATGTGCACCCATTCCTGCAAATAATAACCTTGATCTGTCTCCCCATAAAAAGGAAAGCAAGCTTGTCTTGTATTCAATGAAAACAAGAAAACTCTGATTTAATTTCTATGGTAAAAGAAGACCTAGTTGGTGCAGAGGACCGGGAAGTGAAATTCTCCCCCGTTATAAGATGAGGGCAAGGAAAAAAAACCTCCGGGTCGCTCTCATCCAAGCGTCTCTGTAGGCGACCCACGATCTCGTCGCCGGTCCTACTCCCCTCAGCGCACCCTGGTCGGCGCTGCCGCCCGCGCCGGCGGCGGTGGCGCCCCCCTCTCGGCAAAGGACAGAGGTAAGGAGAGGGGTTCGTGGTGGCGGCTCCATGGGCAATGGTGGGCGGCAGCGATGATCCTTGGCGGTGCGGCCTGATCTGACTGGGACTGGAAGTTGGGGAGGCGATTTGGCGGTGGACAACGTGACACTTGCATCGGCGGCATACCAGTGCCATGGATCTTGGCCTTAGGGTCAGATCTTGGGATTGCCAACCACCATGGATGATCTTTTTGTGCGGCCGCCTCCTCCTTTTCTGCTATGTCGGGCAACGTGGGCGCCTGCTTGTGTGCTCGAATAATGGAGGCGGTCCTAGGATTCTTCTCATGCAAGATGAAGATCTACCGGATGCAAGTGCCATCAATCTGCTGGGAGTGTCGTGTTCTGGAAGGCTCCGTTGGTAAACTCCCATGGACACCTATTGCTTGGATATTACTGGATCAGATGGAATTTGGTTGTGTGCGCACCCGTCTTTTTAGATAGCCATTTGGTTCAGAGGGAGTGATGCGAAGATCTGTTGGTTGTTACCATCATGGGCATGCTTTCTTGTTCCATGGTGAAGTCAGCTAGCGGAGAAGATCTTGGAAGCCGAGATCTAGGGACTAGAAATGGCGATTTGACTCTTTTTGTGATAATGAATTGGCTTGGTGATTTCTGACTTGGAGCGGTGGCATCGTAAGTAGGGGCGACAACACATGAGAAGTACAAAGTCTTACCTTTCAGGCTGAAAATCCAAGATATGGCCTTAATTGGTTGTGCCTAGCAATGACCTTTATATTATTTTGGGGAGCGATGACTTTCTTCAGGTTGAAAACCTAAGATCTATGATCAGGTGACGACGGCACTTGTTCATCATTCCTTTATGTTGGAATTATGCCCTAGAGGCAATAATAAAAATGTTATTATTATAATTCGTGTTCATGATAATGTTTATATTTCATGCTAGAATTGTAGTAAGCGGAAACTTTAATACTTGTGTGGTTTGTGAACAACACCGTGTCCCTAGTACGCCTCTATGGACTAGCTCATTGATTAATGATGGTTAAGGTTTCCTAACCATGGACATGAGTTGTCGATTAATAATGAGATCATATCATTGGGAGAATGATATGATGGATGCACAAACTAAGCGAAGCAATTAGATCGTGTCATCGTGTTCATCTTTGCGAAGCTTTTCTTATGTCAAATATTGTATTCCTTAGACCATGAGATAATACAACTCCACAGTATCGGAAGAAAGCTTTTAGGACATTAAACGCGTCATCCTATGAGAGGGTGATCATAAAGGTGTCTCTCGGGTGATCGGAAAGTATCATTGGGTTGTATGTATCGAGATGGGATTTGTCCTCCCAAGTCGGAGAGATATACTGGGCCCACGGTAATCGATATCAACAATGCTTGCAAGTATGTGGTTAAGGAGTTAATCACAAAGTGATATCGGATTACGAACGAGTAAAGTACTAACGTGAACGAGATTGAACTAGGTATGACGGTATCGACGATCAAATCTCGGGCAAGTAAAATATCGCGAGACGAAGGGAATATATATATGGGATTGATTGAATCCTGGCATCGTGGTTCATCCGATATGATCATCGATGAATGTGTGGGAGTCAATATGGGTTTCCAGACCCCGCTGTTGATTATTGATAGAAGATCATGTCTGCATATTCTCGAACCCGAAGGGTCACACACTTAACGTGTCTCGACGCTAGGATAGATTGGATAATTGGTTTATGAGTTTTTGTTCGGAGTCTCGGATGGGATCCGAGACATCATGAGAGGTCCCGGAATAGTTCGGAGAATAAGATTCATATAAGGCAGTGCAGTTTTTGGAGTTCAGAATTGTTCCGGGTTAATCGGTATTGTACCGAAAGCTTCTATAACCTTCCGGAAGGGGGCCAACGTGGTCCCACCTGTTGGGAGGGGGCATGGTCCTATGAGGGAGTGCCCTGGCCGCATTGGACCAGGGGCACAAGGCCCCATAGGTCCCAGCCGACCAAGCAAGGGATAAACCCTAATTGGACCTTCTAGAAAGGGGGGTTCCTTGCCCCCACTCCTCCCTCCTTTGGCCGCCGGCCTAGGGCTTGGGGGAGGGGTTAGGGCAGGCTCCCACCCCTCTATATATAGAGGGCTGGTGCGCACCCCCCCCCACGCACACCTTCCCCTCAAGCCTAGTCGCCCTGCTGCCCTCCTCTCTCTCTCCCTCCCGACTGCGTGTAGGCGAAGCCCTGCTGCAGAAACTCTCCACCACTTGCACCGTGCCATCGCGTTGTAGATCCAATCCTTCTCTCCACCATACTTGTTGGACCAAGGAAGGAGGATACGTCGAGGTGCTGCACTTGTGCATCTCACGGAGGCATCGCCACTTGCGGTGCTAGATCGGATCGGATCGCGAGGAGCAGAAGCGAGTACGACTACATCACCCACGTTCCAACGAACGTTCTGCTGTGCGAATCTTCAAGGGTATGAAGATCTAATCCAATCTCTCTCGTTGTTTGCATCTCCTAGATTAGATCTTGGCTTCCCTCTGTTCGCATCCGTAGAAAATTTTGATTTACTATGCCGCGAAACCCTTCAGTGGTATCAGAGCTAGATCTATGCGTAGATGTATTTCACGAGTAGAACGCAACATGGTTGTTGCGGGCGTTGATGTTTTCTGTTGCAAGCCTCTTGTTTGTGTTCTTCTTATGACGCGGGATAGTGAGATTTAAGCGGTTCAGGCCAACCTTACGCGACGTTCATGAGACCGCCCGCACTTGACGTGTGGCTTGTTCCACACATGCGGCTGGTGGATGTCAGTTTCTCTCACTATAGTTGTCATGGGATTTACACCGGAGTTTGGCAACCATAATATCACCGTTGTGGCTTTCCGTAGGTAAGAATCGTTCTTAGCATGCTACTCCCATAAGCCACGTAAAACAAAGTAGAGACGTCTAACTTGTTTTTGCAGGGAGTGTTTTCTGTGATATGGTATGGCCCAAGATGTGATGTGTATAATGTATGCAATGATCATGTTTTGTAATGTTTCACGACTTGCATGTCAATGAGTACACAACCGGTAGGAGCCATATGGTTGTCTTTATAATTGTGTATGACCTGTGTGTCAACTTCTTATACGCCATGTAATAGTTTCACTTTATCGCTAAGTAGTTAGCAATAGTTGTAGTTGCTATTCGTGGTGGAGGCAATCATGGTGGATTGATGGAGATCATGACGGCACGCACAAGATGGAGATCATTGCACGAAGATTGGCTATACCATGTCACATAAAGTTATATGCATGTGATGTTTATCCTTTTATATATCTTATTATGCTTAGATCGCGACGGTAGCATTATAAGATGATTCCTCACTTAAAGATCAAGATAAAACTGTGTTCTCCCCATGTATGCACTGTTGTGAAAGTTCGTCGTGTCCAAGCATCACGTGATGATCGGGTGCTATAGACTCTACGTTCACATACAACGGGTGCAAGCCAGTTTTGCACACGCGGAAATACTTGGGTCTAACTTGACGAGCCTAGTATGTACAAAATGGCCTCGAAACACATGAACCGAAAGGTTAAGCATGAGTCATATGAATGATATGATCGACACTTCGTTGTCCACCATTGAAACCACATCTCTTCTCGTGAAGATCGGATTAGGTGTGGTGAATTTGGATCGTGTTCACTAAACAACTTGAGGGATGTTGAATTTAGTGGGAGTTCATCTAGTAATTTGATTAAAAGTTGAACTAGTTATCATGAACATAGTCTAATTTGTACTTGCAAATATTGTAGATCAAATGGCTAAGTCCAACTTGAACTTCAACGTTTTTGCCGAGAAGGAACAGCTTAAAAACAATGGGTCTAACTTCACCAACTAGTTCCACAATCTGAGAATCATATTCTCTGGCGGTCAAAAGGACTACGTCCTTGAGAATGCGTTAGGTGACGCCCTAACGCTCTTGCGCCGGTGATGAGAAAGTCTGTCGATCGCGCAAAGATGATTATGGTGTGATTAAGAGCACCATGTTGTTTGCTATGGAATCAGACCTTCAAAATCGTTTTGAAAACTATCCCGGGCCCTTTGAGATTCTCGAGGAAAACCATATTTCGACTCAGACCGTTAAGAGATATGAGATCTCGAGAAATTCTTTAATCGCAAGATGGAGGAAGGGAGTTCCGTTAGTGAGCACGCCATTAAGATGTCGGGCTACACTCAACGCCTTGAGCAACTGGATCGCAAGATTCGGAGGAGCTCAAGATTGACAGGTTCTCGCAATCACTCCTCCCGGCTACAAAAGTTTTGTAGTGACTCACAATCGATTGGTTCCATCGATACAATCACCGAGCTCTTCGCAAGTCAAGGCTGCGGAGGTGGACATCAAAAGGATAATCATGTGTTGATGGTCAACAAGCCCCCACCTTCAAGAAAGGTAAGGGTGCAAAGAAGCCCTTCAAGAAAGGCGGCGAAGCGCGTTGCCCCTGAGAAGAAGCTCAGTCTGGTCCTAAGCCGGACCGAGTGCTTCTATTGCAAGGACAAGGGTCCTTTGAGCATATCCAAGTACTTAGCGGACAAGAAGGCTGGCACCATCAAAGGTATATTTGATGTACATGTTATTGATGTTTTCCTTACCAGCCCTCGTTGTAGTGCCTGGGTATTTGATACTGGTTCAATTGCTAATATTTGTAACTCGAAACAGGAGCTACGAAATAGACGGCGGCTTGCGAAGGATGAGGTGACGATGCGCGTTGGCAACGGATCAAGAGTTGATGTGATGGCCGTCGGCACGCTCTCCTTAGTTTTACCTTCGAGATTAGTTTTAAACCTCAATAAATGTTATTATGTGCATGCGTTGAGCATGAACATTATTTCTGGATCTTGTTTATTGCAAAACGGTTATTCATTTAAATCGGACAATAATGGTTGTTCTATTTATATGAGTAACATCTTTTATGGTCATGCACCTATTGTGAATGGTTTATTTCTTCTAAATCTCGAAAGGGATGAAACACACATCCATAACATTGAGGCTAAGAGATGCAAAGTAGACAGTGATAATACTACTTATTTGTGGCACTGTCGTCTAGGTCATATTGGTGTAAAACGCATGAAGAAACTCCATTCTGATGGACTTTTGGAGTCTCTTGATTTTGAATCATTTGACACATGCGAACCATGCCTCATGTGCAAGATGATCAAAACCCCGTTCTCCGGTATGATGGAGCGAGCAACAGACTTGTTGGAAATCATACATACCGATGTATGCGGGCCGATGAGTGTTTCGACGCGCGGTGGATATCGCTATTTTCTCACTTTTACCGATGACTTAAGTAGATATGGGTATATCTATTTAATGAAACATAAATCTGAAACATTTGAAAAGTTCAAAGAATTTCAGAATGAAGTGGAGAACCATCGTAATAGAAAGATTAAGTTTCTACTATCCGATCGTGGAGGTGAATATTTGAGTTATGATTTTCTCACGCATCTTAAAGCAAGCAGAATCGTTTTGCAACTCACGCCACCCGGAACACCAGTAGCAATGGTGTGTCGAGCATGGAATCGAACCCTATTAGATATGGTCCGATCGATGATGTCTCTTCTTGATTTGCGTTATCATTTTGGGGTTATGCATTAGAAACGCTGCATTCACTTTAAATAGGGCACCATCTAAATCCGTTGAGACGACACCGTATGAACTGTGGTTTGGTGCTAAACCTAAGTTATCGTTTCTTAAAGTTTGGGGATCTGAAGCTTCGTCAAGAAGTTGATGCGGACAAGCTAGAACCCAAAGCGGAGAAATGCGTCTTCATAGGATACCCTAAGGAAACTATTGGGTATACCTTCTATCACGAACCGAAGGCAAAGTGTTTGTCGTGAAGAACGGTTCCTTTCTTGAGAAAGAGTTTCTCTCGAAAGAAGTGAGTGGGAGGAAAGTAGAGCAAGACGAGGTTATTGAACCTTCTCTTGAATTGGAGAGTAGCGCACAAATTGTTCGATGCGCTGCAACAATAGAGGAAGCTAATGACAAGGATCATGAAGCTTGGACGATCTTTGCTCTTGAGCGTCGCGGTCGACAAGGTCGCTGCGTGCCCTCCCGAGTGGTACGGCAACTCGTATTGACTGTCTTGTTGGTAGAAGACGGTGAACCTACAAACTATGAGGAAGCGATGATGAGCCAGACTGAGAAATGGCTAGAAGCCATGAAATCCGAATTGGGATCCATGAGCGAAAACCAAGTATGGACTTTGGTGGACCCTCCTAGCGACCGAAAGGCCGTTGAGTGCAAATGGATTTTCAAGAAGAAAACGGACGCAGATGGTAATGTTACCGTCTATAAGGCACGGCTTGTCGCGAAAGGTTTTCGACAAGTTCAAGGTGTTGACTACGATAAGACTTTCTCTCCCGTAGCTATGTTTAAGTCCATTCGGATTTTATTAGCAATTGTTGCGTTTCATGATTATGAAATATGGCAGATGGATGTTAAGACTGCGTTCCTCAATGGCAACATTGATGAAGAGTTGTATATGATGCAACCCGAATGTTTTGTCGATCCTAAGGATGCTGATAAAGTATGCAAACTTCAGCGTTCTATTTATGGACTGAAGCAAGCATCTCGGAGTTGGAACCTTCGTTTTTATCAAGTGATCAAGAGCTTTGGATTTGTTCCAAATTTCTATGAAGCTTGTATCTACAAGAAAGTGAGTGGGAGCTCGGTGACATTTCTGGTACTATATGTGGATGCCATATTGATTATTGGAAATGACATTAACATGCTTAACGATGTGAAGAGTTATTTGAACAAGTGTTTTTCAATGAAAGACCTAGGTGAAGCTGCTTATATATTGGGCATCAAAATCTATAGAGATAGACAAAGACGCCTGATAGCTTTAAGCCAGAGTACATACCTAGACAAAGTTCTGAAAAGGTTCAGAATGGATAAGGCAAAGAAAGGTTCAAAGGCCTATGTTGTCGTGTAAGATATTGAGCAAGGCTCAATGTCCACCACGATAAATGATAGGAAGCTATGAGCAAAGTGCCTTATGCCTCGGCCATAGGTTCTATCATGTATGCCATCTTGTGTACTAGACCGGATATGTCCAATGCTCTTAGTTTGTGACGAGATATCAAAGTGATCCAGAGGAACATCGACAGTAGTGAAGAACATTCTAAAGTACCTAAATAGGACTAAATAAATGTTCTTAGTCTATGGGGTGATGAACACCGTCGTAAAAGGTTACGTCGACGCTAGTTTCGACAATCGACAAGGATGATTCTAAATCTCGACGGGATACGTGTATATTTTGAATGGAGGAGCTGTGAGTGGAGAAGCTGCAAGCAAAGCGTGATCGCGGATCTACAGAAGCGGAATACATGGCTCACGCAGAGCGTCAAGTGAAGGAGTTTGGATCAGAACTTCATCATCGAGCTTGGCGTTCCAAGTGCATTGGACCCACTGGAGATATTGTGTGACAACACCGCGCCATAGAACTCTCTAAGGAACCAAGATATCATCCAAAGACCAAGCATATCAATCAAGTTTCATATAATCCGAGATTATATAATGATGGAGATCTCAAGATTAGCAAAGTACATACATCCGAATGTCGCAGATCCATTGACTAAACCTCTTCCACGTGTAAAACATGATCAAGACCTCGATTGCCATGGGTGTGAGATTGTTGCCAAATGTAAACTAGATTATTGACTCTAGTGCAAGTGGGAGACTGTTGGAATTATGCCCTAGAGGCAATAATAAAGATGTTATTATTATAATTCTTGTTCATGATAATGTTTATATTCTATGCTAAATTGTATTAAGCGGAAACTTTAATACTTGTGTGGTTTGTGAACAACACCGTGTCCCTAGTACGCCTCTATGGACTAGCTCATTGATTAATGATGGTTAAGGTTTCCTAACCATGGACATGAGTTGTCGATTAATAATGAGATCATATCATTGGGAGAATGATATGATGGACAGACCCAAACTAAGCGAAGCAATTAGATCGTGTCAACGTGTTTATCTTTGCGAAGCTTTTCTTATGTCAAATATTGTATTCCTTAGACCATGAGATAATACAACTCCCTGGTATCGGAAGAAATTTTTGAGGTCATCAAACGTCATCCTATGAGAGGGTGATCATAAAGGTGTCTCTCAGGTGATCGAAAAATATCTGTTGGGTTGTATGTATTGAGATGGGATTTGTCCCTCCCAAGTCGGAGAGATATACTTCAGGCCCACTCGGTAATCGATATCAACAACGCTTGCAAGCATGTGTTTAAGGAGTTAATCACAAAGTGATATCGGATTACGGAACGAGTAAAGTACTTGCTGTGAACGAGATTGAACTAGGTATGACGGTACCGACGATCAAATCTCGGGCAAGTAAAATATCGCGAGACGAAGGGAATATATATATGGGATTGATTGAATCCTGGCATCATGTTTCATCCGATATGATCATCGATGAATGTGTGGGAGTCAATATGGGTTTGTAGACCCCGCTGTTGATTATTGATAGAAGATCATGTCTGCATATTCTCGAACCCGAAGGGTCACACACTTAACGTGTCTCGACGCTAGGATAGATTGGATAATTGGTTTATGAATTTTTGTTCGGAGTCTCGGATGGGATCCGAGACATCACGAGAGGTTCTGGAATGGTCCGGAGAATAAGATTCATATAAGGCAGTGCAGTTTTTGGAGTTCGGAATTGTTCCGGGTTAATTCCAGACATCGGAAGCTTCTAGAACCTTCCGGAAGGGGGCCAACGTGGTCCCACCTATTGGGAGGGCATGGGCCTATGAGGGAGTGCCCTCGCATTGGTCCAAGGGCACAAGGCCCCATAGGGCCCGGCCAAACAAGGGAAACCCTAGTTTGGAGCTTCTAGAAGGGGTTCCTTGCCCCCACCTCCCTCCTTTGGCCGGCCTAGGCTTGGGGAGGGTTAGTCTGGGCGCACCACCCCCACACCTTCCCTCAAGCCTAGTCGCCCGCTGCCTCCTCTCTCTCCTCCCGATTGCGTGTGGCGGCTGCCGCAGAAACTCTCCACCACTTGCACCGCCGTCGTTGTAGATCCAATCCATCTCTCCACCATACTTGTTGGACCAAGGAAGGAGGAGACGCCGAGGTGCTGCGTGTGCATCTCACGGAGGCATCGCCACTTGCGGTGCTAGATCGGATCGGATCGCGAGGAGGAGAAGTGCGACTACATCACCCACGCCCGACGAACGCTATGCGAATCTTCAAGGGTATGAAGATCTAATCCAATCTCTCTCGTTGTTTGCATCTCCTAGATTAGATCTTGGCTTCCCTCTGTTCGCATCCGTAGAAAATTTTGATTTACTATGCCGCGAAACCCTTCACTTTCTTGGAGGCGTCACTTTTAGAGAAGCTAGACTTCTTGTGCTGTCTTGGTTGTGTTAGTACTGCTGTTACAAGGAATAAATCATTGTAGCGGAACTTCATTTTGTATGTGTGCATCATAATGCCACTAGGCAAGGCATTGTGACATGGTGTAATTGGTATCTTCGTGATATTAATATATGATATTTGTAAAGAAACAGATAGAAAATAAGCATTCGGAAAATTTAGAAACAAGAGACGCAACTAAAAGCTCATTTTGGAGGCAAAAACTCCAAGCTTGTGATGAAAACCCCATGTGTATCATGCCCACGGCGTTCATTTGCAAGGTATATCGTCCTGGATATATCTACACATCTTTTTCTTTTTTGCGAAAAAGATTCAGATCTATTTCATGAGTTCACAAGGAGTATAAAGCATCCCAAACATAATAAAAATTATATCGAGGTCTTTGGACCACCAAACAACCACTACTACTGCCAGGGCGAACCGCCGATGCGCCGTTGTCGCTGCTCCCTTACCGGAGCCAGCCTGACATTGTTGATGACAGTCATAAAGTCTTCGTGCACTGCTAAGGACCAAAGGCCCAGAGTCAAGCGCCGCCATTGAACCCTTCAATTGATCTGAAACTTGTAACACCAAACATAGACCACACGTAGACTGGACGAGATCCACCACTCCATGGAAGCGGTGATCAGACGAATCCCCGCCTCCTCAACGCCCGGTATCAAGATCGTCCGAGCGAGGTGGAAGAGAAGACGAGTATACCTTATTATTGTCCCGCCAACGCCGCCATAGCCACCATAACATCGATGCGGTTGACCAAACTCTAACTTTAGGGACCTTCTACAACGCCGTGAGGCGAGGTCCCCACCCTTCCCATCCCGTCACGACAAGCGACAAAAGCGGGGACGTCGATTTCCACACGTAGACGGCGCGGATGAAGTAGATTGCGGCGGCTGCTAGGGTTTTCACCCTAGCTGCCACCTCTCTTTTTCTTAAGTTTTTTTTGTAGGTTTTGAAGCTCTAGGTCGTCGATATCTACACATCTTCTGTTTCCCATAGATAAATGTTGTTATGTTTCTTCTTTTCATAGCAACACAAGAAACATATCACCCCACGGACATACTGACACACTACGGAACAAGTAAACAGTGATGACTCTGACAAATTCGTTGATTAAGACATGAGATGGATGAATAGACGGTGATGATCTATCCAACCACCACTATAGAAATAAAGTCAAACGCGATGGCCTAATTCTACGCTGACGGCAAAGTTAGGGCCGTCGGTGTAGATGGACGGGCTTGGAACTGGGTAACGCAGCTGTCGGCCTAGCATTGTTATCGGCGTATGATGGATAAACCGACGACATCCGTCGGTATAGGCGTAGGTTTCATACCTAAATCATTTTAATCTTAGAAAAATCACAACTAAATCAGTTTAATTCAGAAAAACACATATAATATATCAAAATTTGTAAAAAAATAAGATCTATCTATCTAAACTTAAATACTACATATTTTTGTTGAAAAAAATATAAAAACATTATAAATACTTTCGTATAACATATGTTCTATTTTTGATTGCCCAAAACGGGATGTTTTGTGAAGCAACCACCAACTGAAAATTTAACAATGGTATCACCCTATTTAAAAAAAAATAGTAGACCAGCTTATATGAACGATATCACAACCGGTATCTTAAACTTTCTCATCCACCGCTCGTAGAAAAAGATAAATTCAACTAAATCACAACTAAATCATTGTCCTTTTGGTGGGTGGATGGACCTGATGTGATTGCAATCCGACAATGACACGCTCAATTGAAAACAGAAAGGGAACAAAAGAAGCGGGCAATGACGAGGCACATGACTTGAGCCGTGCGTATGTGCTACTGGTATGCAAGCTAATCGATGATTAGACACTTGTTTGGACCACTTGGGAGTGGGTGGAGGCCGTGTTTACTTAAACTTATCACTGTGAACGTACCCTGCAGCAGAGATATGGTTTTGCACCAACTCAAAGAAAGATCATCCCACACACAAACTACGGAACGAGTAAGCAGTACTGACTTTGAAAAATTCGGTGATTAGGACAGGAGACGGCTGGCTGGATGGATAGAGGACGATGATCCAACCACCACCAGAGGTCCTAGCTCTAATTATTCCGCTGTCTGGCTGCTCCTTGGTGCTTCTACCTAGCCACCAACCTCGGTCAATCATCCGTCCATCCAAGGAAGAGGAGGAGCGAGGAGCTCATGGCGAAGCCGGACACGGCGGAGCTGGACCCGGTGCTGCACGCGATGGGGTTCGAGCTGGACTCCGTGTCCCCGGCGCTGCTCGCCGGCCGGCTCCCCGTCACGGCGCGCTGCTGCCAGCCCTTCCGGGTGCTCCACGGCGGCGTGTCGGCGCTGGTCTCCGAGGGCCTGGCCAGCATGGGCGCGCACATGGCGTCCGGGTACCGCCGCGTCGCCGGCGTGCACCTCAGCATCAGCCACTTCCGCAGCGCCGCCGTCGGGGACCTCGTGCACGCGCGCGCCGTCCCCGTCCACGTCGGCCGATCCACCCAGGTAACGCCCTACCCCTACGCGCGCTGGGTTACTCAACTTGAACTCTGCTGCAAGATTACTGAACTCTGCTGCAAGATGACATGGGGTTTTTGATCAAGGTGTGGGAGGTGAAGCTGTGGAAGGCGGACCCCAACTCGCCGGAGAAGAAGACGCAGATCGCCGAGTCCAGAGTCACGCTGCTCTGCAACCTGCCCGTGCCGGACAACCTCCACCACGCCGGCGACGCGCTCAAGAAGTACGCCGGGCCGGCAGCTCCGGCTCCACCAACCAGCAAACTGTAAACCAATCGTACAGTACTACATAAATCTTTCCTGAGCTTCCTGTTTTGATCTCGATTGGGGTAGTAAAATAAACACTATAGTATAAGTCAATGATCGGCTCGATTGCAGAGCTGATGCACAAGAGCTCTGTTCTGTTATGTTCTGTTCGTCCATCCCAATTAATAATACTACGTGCACACATGATACTCTTCTTGGATCGAGAGTTGGTTTGTTGGACGATACAAATTACTTCCTCCGTTTCAAAATATAAAATGTTTTAGGTTTGTGAAGAGAATGTATCTAGACTTGTTTTAGAGTGTAGATTCACTCCAAATATGAGTGAACCTATATACTAAAAATAGTCTAGATACATTTGCTTCACAAAGCTAAAACATCTTATATTTTGAAACGGAGGAAGTAGTTTGCACAATCAGCACGACATAGAACCAAAATAATTGCTAACTAACACAAACAAACTACTCCAATGTAGTAGTAGCAGCATAGCACGTGCGTTCTCTCGTCTATTTCCTTCCATTTTGCGCATGTCCACTACTACCGGCCCACTTCACTCCGTCCCTTTCCATAGGGCATATTATTTCTCTCAGAATCCACAATTGGATGTCTTTAATCAAGTTTCTAGAAATATTGTTAGCATTCAATACACAATTAGTATAACTACATCCATTATGAAGTGTATTTTATTCACTTTGTATTTGAAATGTTGATAGTTTTTTTCTAAAGTCTTAGTAAAAGATAGTAAAGTTTGACTCTTAACGAAATTAATACACCATATAAGAAGGGACAAAGCGAATACTACTCCAATCCGAAAACACGGTGTATCGTTCTCAGAGCACATCGTTCGTTATTTCTACATGAAACTTCCCCATTTGGTTAAAGAGTTAACCGCGAGACGAACGCTCTGACACATGTCATCAAGACAAATTGGTCGATGTGTCTGATCTATCCAGATAGTGTTCACTTGGAACGAGCGTTAGCTCCGAGACATGTCATTCAGAAAGAGTTATTGATATATCCAAAAAAGAACGACGTGTCTCACTTTGGATATGATCGACTGCACTTATTCATTGGTAAGCCAATTTGGATTTTCTGAAGAATTAGTTGTCACCCCTCTCACGTCAGGTCGTCTGTTTGACTGTAGCACTCCGGGACGCAGATTTCCGTTGTGTATATGACAACCTCTTGGGTCCATGGAGTCATGAAGATAAATGGAATACGCTTGGGCATTGCCGCCCTTTTGACCCAAAGTCACCCTTGGACATTGTGAGAATTTTGATATGCAATAGCAGTGCGAATGGACCCTAAGTTGTAACTTATATTAGAAGAGTTTCAACACGCATAATTGTAAAGAAAAAATAGATTCATAGGGATCAACATCCCCGATTCCTTTGTTTAGATCAACGAAACCTAAGTAAGCCAGGTCAGACACTTTTTAAACAAGCATTCTGAAAAAGTAAAGACAGAAAAGAGCATCTAACAATAAAAGGCGAAACCTAAGTACAAAGCCACTGGGTGCATCCACCCAGCTAGAGGGAACACTAGACGGGGGAGATGATAGTAGCTGGCTCCAGAGTGGAAATTGGAGTTGTCCATGTCTCTTGATCTGTAGTTTTCTGGCAGCGAAAGATGACTCGGGATCTTGATGATCCTTCTCAGTCATAGCAAGCTTGCTCAGCCACTCTCATGATCTTGATGATCCTTCTCATCCATACCAAGCTTGCTCAGCCATTTGTCAGCTCGAAGTGTGAGACTAGGATTTGGGCAATGTGCTTGCAGAAGAGCTCCCCACCCTCCAACATGGGATCCTTGAAGATCAGTCTCTAACTGACATAGGTATGACATGGGTTCCCGTGATTGGTTACGACCCATGAGGCCCGTGAAGAATAAAGTGTCTAGGAGGCGTCCGACGATTGGAAGCTTGGTTTGGCGATCAAGATAGAAGTGCAAACTAGGGCTGTCAAAAAAGTTCGAGCTCGACAAACCGTTCGAACAACTCGATTCGTTATTTGCTCGACTCGAGTTTGGCTTGAAGTTTAGACAAGCCGAAATCAAACATGTCCTCAAGCTCGCGAGCTTCACGAGCTCGAGCTCAAACGTTTGCTAAAGCTCCATATAAACCTACGATAGTATACTCTTTTTTTAGCGGAACCTACTATAGTATACTCGTGCAAAAAATCCAAGCCCGATGGAGATTTAGTTCAAAAAGGTGAACTTTGTATACGTATAGAGTACCACTCAAGGAGCCCTATATTCCCAAATCGCTCACAATTAAATTCACGACGACCTAGCCAGTTGTACCACCGTCAATCTATCTAGTTTTTTATTTCCTGACTTTGTTTACGGGTTTGTGGCTCGTATCTGTGAGACCGTCACAGTGTAACACCGCTTTTATGCCATGGATTGGTCGGTATACAATTGAATAATTATTTTTGTATTGTGCTTAATGGTTATGTATGTAATCGTTTTTGGACAAATTTTCGAAGTTAAAATTCCTAATGTTTAGACTATATCTATCATTATTTTTGCTAGTAATGCTAATTTAAATAGCGCACGCTGCATCCCGAGAAGGCCGACGCTAAATTTCATAGTCCGCTATTTTTTCCTTAGGTAAAACCAATGAATAAGAATATTTTTTGCTATTATTTTGTTCCCCTTAAATATTTTTCCTGCCTCTATGCCTGCCACCCTGGGCGGGCCCACCTTCCTTGTAGCCCGGGCTTGTCTTCCGCGCGCCCCTACTGCATGTCGAGCAACACAGCTGACAGCCGAGTTCAAACGAGTGCTTTGCGGGTATCCCTAGAAAAAGGAAGACATCCGTAAATGTTTGTTGAGGAGCGCGCCGCTTCCAGTGAGCGCCATCTGTTGTGCGTAGAAGAAAGTTTATTTTTTACATAATGTTGGATCAAAGTACAGAAAATTTCAAGTCACTAGATGACGCGCACGCCTGCGACAAAAAGTCGGTGCCAGAAAAATCTTTCACCGGTAGTGCAGAGACGGTGACGGTAGCCGTATTTCTTGACAAAGGACTCTCTCGGGCACATAGAGGCGTCGGCGTATATAGGATATGCGAGAAATGGGTGCCATGTAGGATATGCCGAGGACAATTCTACGCCGACGGCTGCTTGGCGGGGTTGGCCTAGACGATGGCTACGCCAACGACCCCGACGTTTGGCTGTCGGCGTAGCTTCTCATTCTTGTAGTGAGTACAAGTACACAAAAATACACGAGTACTCGCAACCAAATTATACGAAAGTATAAGTTTACTCACAGCCACGTACAAAAGTACAACTGTACTAAAAGCCAAAATACAAAAAATTACAAGTTTACTGACAACTGAAATGCACGAAAAATACAAATTTACTCACAGCCGATGTGAAAGAATAGGCTTGGGATCAACAGTAACATCACACTACCCACCAGAGATCAAGGCGATTTCATGGCATCTCGCCTCTCTAATTAAAGAACCATGGGCCCTCTCCCCCGTTTGGTTCAAAAATAAAAATAGAAAATATATGAAGACCTCTTTCATGAGCTACTACACCATGTACATGATCCACCATATACACATTGAATATGAGTAGTATGAAAAAAGGTCAAACGCGCAAGCACGGCGCGCCGTCGCCATGGAAGACGGCGTTGGGCGGCGGGGTGAACCACAGCCAGCAGTCGTACCTGTAGAAGAAGACCTCCTCCACGAACCACACCTTGTACATGATGGTCAGATCCACGCTCACCCTCACGTGCACCGTCCCGGCGGCCCGCTCCCTGTCCAGCTCCTTCACCACGCCCTCGTCCACGCCGGCCACCGTGCCCCGGAACGACGGCCGCAGCACCGTCGTGTTCTTGGGCCCCTGGCGGAAGGACCCCGGGAGCGAGTTGTCGGCGGAGCCGAGCCTGGTGCCGCCGTAGAACGCGGCGACGCCGACGTCGAGGTAGCGTATGGCGAGGCGGGCGTTGGAGTTCCGGAGGGTGAGGTTGGCAGCGAGGTCGTACTCGAGGGAGCTTTTCCCGGCGGTGACGCGCAGGGCGGTGAGGACGGCGGAGTCGACGGTGGGGTAGAAACGGTCGGGGCGGTAGAGGAGCCAGAGGAAGAGGACGGTGAGGCTGAGCGGCGTCCAGAACTGGACGCACTGCCACACGCAGAGCGAGGCGTCCTTCCCGGCCTTGGCGTACCTGCAGCATAGGCAGTGCCACGCGCAGAGGCACGGCAGCTGGAACATGGGCACGCACGTGTCGGCGATCACCGCCGACTTGGTGACCTTCCAGCAGTGGTCTGCCGCTCTCCTGCCGTGATCCGCCATTGTTTCAGATCAGAGCTCGATCGATCATGCATGCATGTGGCACGATGCATGCAATTTATTTGCTTGGCTAGCTGCCGCGTCACGAGGGGTAGCAGCCAGGATTGGAGTGTTGTGGGGTTTATCCCTAAACCAAGCCGCAAGTCATTTCGTTTCTGTCTGCTTTTGTGTAACATTCTCTCTCAATTTCAAGTACAGTACTACTAGTACTCCGCATCTTGCCCATCTCAAAAGTAAAGCCGTACGTGATTCTTAATTTGTGCGTGTGTCATGTCGACTAGAGATGTTTCCAAAGTATCGTATTCTCTCTATCTTACATTAGATGCATTCTCTTCTAGGCTAATTGGCTTTGTGTGCCATGCAGTAAACTAAAGCAGGGGCATCTCATTCTTTTCTTGTACTATGTTGATAACATCACATGCATCGATGCGTTTGCACATACATATGCACGCTCCCTCCAACTAGCTAGTTGCGATTTGAGAGGCAGATCGATCAAATCAAAGGATCGATCTAAGTAAAGTACCGATCAATGTGCTTCCTCATTTCCTGCTGCTTGCGGTGTATTCCGAAACCGCCGGCGGAGTGCCGTCGCCACTCCAAGGCGGCGGCGGATGCGCTGCTGGCGAGCGTGTGGGGGCGCAAGGAAACAAGCTGCGGCACCAAGGTGGCCGTGTGCGTCTCCAAGACCATCACCTACCTGCTCATCTCCATCCTCAGCGTCTACCTCCTCCGCCTCGTCTTCTTCCGGCCCTACCAGATCCGCCCCACCATCGACGCCGCCGTCCTCACCGCCTTCAACCTCGACCGTGGCGGCGACAACGCGCTCGCCTACGGCCTCGCCATGAACATCGCCTTCTTCAACGCCCACCGGGTCTACAGCGTCCGCTTCGACCACCTCACCGCCGCCGTCTACTACAACGGCACCAGGCTCGGCGGCGACCAGGGCACGCAGCTCCCGGAGGAAAGATTCACGCTGAGGCCCCGTCGACGCCGCACCGACCGCGCGGTGCTGAGCGGCCGGGCGGCCAACGTCGGGGACGTCGTGGAGGACGAGTTCTCCAGGGAGCAGAAGCTGGGGCAGTTCACTGTCGACGTCGCGGTGAAGACGACGCTCACCTACAAGTTCTGGCCCACCAAGGCCGTCTACTACTACGAGTACGACTGCAGGCTCATCTTCCCGGACCCGGCCAAGGTAGGCGACGGCGCAGCGCACGCGGTCACCGACCACGTCAAGTGCACAGTTGCTAAATGAATCGCGGACGGTCATCTGATATACTGTACTAGTAGTATTTTCCTTCGTTCCACCGTCTGCGTGCTGCTGTATGCACGCATGCATGGATGATTTTTTTTCGCGATTGAATGACTGCCTTTCATTGATTAACCAACCCCGAGTCCGAATCAATTACAATCCAAAGTTCAATGCAACTAGGTGAAATACTAAACCAAACATTACAAAGCTTATTATCACAGCCTTCTCTAGCCATTCGATGTGCTGCGTCATTTGCAGATCGAACGCCGCACCGTGTGTACCGAGTACTCGTCGAAACCTTGAAAGAGGGTCTTTATTTCTGCAACCAAAGGACCATAAGATGATCGATCCCTTCCCTCCGCCGTGAGCTTCGCTGCTACCCCGGTACTGCTAGTCTCCAAGATGATCCGCTTCACTTGAATCTCATGTGCCACCTGCAGCCCTCGTCGACACGCCATGAGCTCTGAACCTTCCGCATCAGCAGTGTGAGAAAATAAAATGGCTCGTCCCTGCCACAGACTTGCCATGGTTATCTCCGATGACTTCCCCTCCCCTCCTCTGCCACCGTTGTTAACATTCGATCGAAAAGCTCCATCAATGTTTATCTTATGCAAACCAAGGGTCGGTGGTGTTGAAGTGTATAAGTAGATTGCACTAGCCATTTCCATTAGTTCGGACTTTTGGTTGCTTTGGCTAGTGCATGAAGCTTGACATGGTATCAGAGCCTAAGGTCTCGAGTTCGAGTCCTGGCTTTCGCAATTTATCCTAAAATTGTTGTTGACCCCTCTGTGTCCACGTATAGGCCTCTTGAGTCATACGTGAGTTTCGCGCGCCGTCGCTCTCTTCCGGTTGCACGTGCTGACTTCTCTCTGTCACACGTGAGAAGGGGTGTGGAAGTGTATAAGTGGATTGCACTAGCCATTTCCATCAGTTCGGACTTTTGGTTGCGTTGGCTAGTGCATGAAGTTTGACAGGTGGGAGCCAATGCTCCAACACCCATGTAGAGGGTTTTGTGGCCGTTTCATGAATCTGAATCCACTCATCCACGTGTGCACAAGCAGATTGAATAATTGAACTTGGGTCCTTAATCCGCCCAGTATCCCAAGCATCATTGCTGGTAGTCCACAGGAAATATATAAGCATCATCGTCTTGGACACTATCTTGCCCTTATCCTTCCCGAGACAATCGAGAAGCCAGCCTTTTAGCTCTGAATGGTGGAGTAGCTTGTCTGCTGGTTTCCCTCAACTCAACTCCAGTCTCAACTCCAGTCGCTTCAGACATCAACTGCCACACCTTGGCCGAATATGAACAAGACCAGAAGCGATGAACCAAGATCTCCTCCTTGCGCAAACTAGACAAGTAATACCATCTTTGATTCTTCGGTGTTTGAGATCTGACCCCACTGCCAATCCATTCTCATTTAGCCTCCAAAAATGGACCTTAACCTTACCCAGTACCTCAGCATCCTAGAGAGAAAGCCATCCTTTGTGCATGTTGCAGTTAGAAGAGGACTCTGGTGAGACTATCCCCAGTTTCTTCCTCTGGATTGCCAGGTGATACGCCGACTTTACCAAGAAAATACCATTTTTAGTATAATTTCATGACATAAAGTCTTTTGTTCCTGGTCTACCAACAGGAATCTGCATGGTATCATGGACATCCTGGTCATAGAAGTGTTGCCGGAGTTTATCTTTATTCCACGCTCCTTCTCCTGTAAAAAGAATTTTTTAACGAGATAAGGAAAGTCCCTTTTTCGCTGTCCAAGGGGATCTTGAGCGCCAAGCACTTTATCATGTGAGCCATCCCCGATCCACTAGATTAGCTCATCACGTAGTAGCTCTCGTCCAGTGATGATACTATGACATGTAAACGAAGCCCCATTAGGACATGGCGCATCAAGAAACTCACAGTCTTTGTGATATCTAGCTTTTAGAACCCTCGCACACAAACTAGAGGGATCCGTCAACAGTCACCATCCTTGCTTCGCAAGGAATGCATGATTGAAGCATTCAAAGTCTCGAAAGCCCAGGCCACCCTGGCGCTTACTTTTGCACATGTGATCCCACCCGATCCAATTCCCTTTGCTTGCCTATGGATCCCCCCTACCAAAACCGAGAAGAGACTAAGCCAAGGGTCTTGCATTGTTTCTTAGTAAAAACAATATAGCTCATAGGGTAGGCAGGATAAGGTTGCAACACCGATTTAATAAAAACATCCTTCCCCTCTTTTGACATTCCCTGGCCCTTTAAACCATGTATTTTTCTCCATGATATTTTCGTAATATATTTGAAATCACCCTCTTTCGATATTCCGACAATCGTAGGCAGTCCTAGGTATTTTTCAAACAAAGCTTTATATGAGATGCCAATTTTTTCCTTTGCTGAACCACATGTTGGTAAACGGTAATACTATGAGATACAACATTCTACACATTAACATGGGCCGCATGGCCATTACTTTTCACATGCATACTCAAGTAGAAGATCAAAAAATAGTGTGTGTGACGAGGGGTAACCTCGATAATGCCCATTGTTATGGACTTGGGTTTCGAGGAAAATGGGAGCACTGGTGATTTTATCGGCTTATAAGACAAACAAGGGAGGCGATTTATCTAAGTTCAGACCCTTGTAGAAAATACCCTACTCCTGCATGTATGATTATTATTGAGGAACAGTACAAAGTCGTTGAATCGCTAGATGGAATCTAACTCACGGAATCTTGTGGTATATTGAAAATAATCTGCGTTAGCTCCTTCCAGCCTTTATATGAGAGGTTAGGTCTCAGAGTCAAGTACAGATCAATTACAAGTTGGAAATACAACTCTACGACTATGTCGGTTTATGCTTCTATATTGATCGTTATGTCTGGTTCTTGGGCTTCGAATGCTTCTAGAACTCTCGGAGTCTTATGAGCCTTATGAAACGTAGCTTAGGTTATGCTAACCGATAAATTATACTCATGTCAGTGTGCCTATTCTTAGTATCCAGAGAATTGGCCTAATTCTAAGTCAAGTGCTGACTCTCAATCATTTTGTATTACCTAACAAACTTTTTACCACATGAATATTACTTTTATATGAGTGAACTTTTTCTCCATTGCAATGTCATTTTCAACTTAAAAAACTCAATTACAACATAGTTACAACTTCACTTCCACAATTACAACTATGTCTAGAAACGAGCTGGCTCGGTCTAGGTTAGGCTGATCCCGCAAAAAGCTCGAGATGTACATGTCGAGCCTGTAACATCCTGGACTCTCTGTTCTCGGGCTGTCACTCCTGGCAGCTCAATAAGATCTCTAAACTATCCCCGTAGACCAATACTAGTTTTTTTGCACACTTTGTCCTTACTCGTGCGACCCCATGATCCACTTTTTGGTCGGTCACCCTTCCTTAAATTGCTCTAGGCCAAGCATGTAACTTAGAGTTTTTTGGATGAGCTTATAGAAAAGAAGCTGCAAATTGTTGGTAAAGGTATCCTATCAATCCTATTAAGTCATGCATCAGGGTCTCACAAAGCCCGAGCCAGCTCGACGCCTCTAGCGAGGCACAAAAGTGAGCTCGACCTGAGCTTCTGACGAGCTCGGTCTAACTCGGCCTGGTGGACCCTCTTCAACGACAGCGCTGTAACGTGTCGGAGGCTGCATCGATAGTGCGGTGTGGCATCCCGCAAAACCACTACTAGAAAATCGCGTTGAATTTGTGCATTGCATCGTCATCATCATGTGTTGTTTGCATAAAACTATTTTCGCAAAGCCCGATTTATTTCCAAACTCCCCATCTTAATTCAAACGCGAAGCCCGGTTCTCCGGATTAATTGTTTTGGCTGCTATCGGGTTGCAAACGGCCCGTTTAAAACAAATAAAAAGTTTAATTGTTTTAGTGGGGGCAGTCGAACGGGCCGACCCGACCCGAACGACCACCCCCATGTTCAAAACGGTCCACCTAATTCCTACAGCTACCCAGAAAACCTACCCACCCCTATCTCCACCTCACTCCCTCCAATCAACTCTCGCCACATCAGCACACCCCAAACCCCCACCAACCACCCTTTGCCACCTAGCCACCCCACTCCCTCTCCCTCTAAACCCAACCCCACACAAACACCCACAGACTCACGCACACACGCAGGCCACACATGCCCCCCCGGCCCCACCTAACCCCCACACCCACGCACTACACGCATGCAGAGTCCAGCCCCGCGCGACCCCACCCCTGGCCCACCTCCCTTTCTTCCTCCCCCCGACGCGCTTCTCTCCTTCCTCCCTTCTCGCCCGACGCCTCCTTCTCCTACACCTCCGGCCACCGCCCCCCACCTTCTTCCGCTCCGGCTCACGCCTCCGCCTCGCTCCCTCTCCTCCTCACCTCTCCCCACCATCTCTCTTTCCTTCTCCGCGCGCTCCACCTCTACTTCGCCAGCTTCTCCGCCTGGCGCCTGACCCCGCCACTGAAGCGCCTCACGCGCCTTCGCTTTCTCCTCCTCAGGCCCCTTCTCGCGGCGCCATCTCCGCCTCGCCTCCTCACAGGCTGCAGGCGTCGCCTCCTCGCTGCCTCTCAAGCTCAAGCCCGTCGCCGCCTCGGCCTGCTCCGCCAAGGTCGCCAGCCGCCTCGAGCCCTCCGCCTCTCCTTCCACTTAGCTCGCTGCCGCCGCCCGCCACACCTCCCCGCTTTCCGAGCTTCGCCAGCCCGTGACGAGCCCGCCGCCACCGCTAGCTCGCCGCGGCCGAAAGCACGCCGCCACAGATCGACCTCACATGACGTTTCCGCTCCACGCTCCGGCCCGCCCTCCAGCCGCTTCCGCCACGTGCCCATGCAGCCGCCACCGCCGCCACGCCCAACCTCGCCTCGCCGCCCGTTCCTCCCGAGCTGACGCTCCGTCCGCGCCCATGAGCCCGTCTACCGCCGCCTGCCGAAGCTCACACATCACGCCGCCTGGGTCTGAAGGTCTTACACATTGCTATTACTACCGCGACGCCAGGAACTCCTCCGTCTCGCCTCAGTTGGTGCTCTGTACTCTGAAGCAAGGCGGTGACCTCACCAGGCCCAGATGCAGACCTTTGCGACCCATCGACGCGCTCAAGACCCCCTTGATCGGTATAAGTGCGTCCAAGACCAAAGACCAGCGATTTAACCAAGCGACATCGTCACCAAAGCGCCGCTACGGAGAACCACCGACGTGAACCTTCATTATGTCAAGATCTCCGAGCCCGACACCGCATCCAACCCCAAGCCCCAAGTTCCCATCGATGACCAAGCCGGAACCGCAAGTGTGTCGATAGGAGCGAAGATCCCCGGACGCCAAGACCGCCACACGGAACCCGATCCTAGCACGCCAAGCTCTACATCCCGGACGTCGAGACCGATGCAATGGCGTGGGGCCCGACGAGACCCTCGCAACGGCAAGCTCGACCCTGTGGAACCCGACAAGATCTGCATGCGACAAGAACAACCCGACCGGAAGAACTGACGCTACCGACACCGACCCAAGTCCTGCCGCCCGGACGCGACAAGATCTACCCCCCGATATCCAAGAACGACCCCGGAGTCCGAGAATGTTCCCGTCGAGACCGAACCCGTCGAACCCTGAGACCAACCCCGAACCCCGGAACCCCAAGATCTGCCGAACCCTAATGTGTGAACCTCTTCTCCGAAAACCCTATTTTTATAATATAATAACAACTTGATGCATAATAATTGTTCATGCATGCATATTGTCATGTGGTTTGGGGGCCTTATGCCGATTCACCTCATAATTAAATATGGAGCCCATATGCGGGCAAATCTAGCCTTATATTGGCCTCATTTAAATCTGTGCATCGAACCGGTATTATATTTTGCCATGTTAATCCAACATTTGAATTGCGGGGTAGCTAAACAACATGAACCATCTAAATAATTGTCGGGACCCCGGTTCCACTTAATATGACCTAATTACATCGCACCTTGCCGTGCCATGCATCATACATGCATCATGCCGATCTTCCGCTGTATTAAATATAGCATCCGTGTTTCTTCTAGTGTTTTGCTTCTTCGGATAAGGCCGTTGAGTTGATGCGAGTGTCGACCCGATCTTGGTTGAACCTTCGGCAATGTTTTCAAAGCATCTCCCTTTCTACCTATCTTACTTTTATAGTATTTATTCCTCTGTTGATCTATTGCTATCTCGTTGATGCTCTAGTTTCCGCATGTGATATCCCTGAGCCTTATATTGCCATGGCCACCTCCTATTACCCGTTGTTTGGTAGATAGCTGGACTTGGCGTCGTAGTCGCTTGCTCAAGTGTCGCTATGCGTGACGCCAAGTGCCAGCTTGTTGATGAATTGCCGCATGTTGATGTTGGAGATGATCATAGTTTTACTTATCGCTCACTTTAATTCATGTTTAACAACTAAAATTGAAGTAAGCAGAGGCATCGGTGGGTGATAGATAATTTTGGTTAACGCCCACTTGTGTCCGTAGGACCCCGAGTACTTGATACTGCTCTTGATTTATCGCGCTATCCACATCCGGAGGTATATGGGACCCCCGAGCTGTAGCTTGATTCAGTCTTATTTCTTGGGGCCACAAACTAGTTTGAGGTTTTATTTACGATCCTGCATTTTATGCCATGCTACTTATGTATTTATTGACAGCGAGGAGCACACTGTCTTTAGGAATTATGACCGTTTTCATGTATCGACAAGCCCAGCCACACTTTCGGGTTCCCGAATGCTTACAACCGCCCCACAAACCTTAAGTCCGTCTCAAGTCGCTAACTTGCTATGGTTCTACTTTAAGGGTGGCCTCAAATATTTCAATCCTGTGATTGTTCAGTGAAAGCCTCGTTGGGTTTTGATTTGGTTTTTCGAGGTTGATCGAGCGTGTGTTGCTATTGGTGCACCCGCCGGGTAAAACTTTCTCAAAGCCGTGTCCGGGATATGGACGACTTGGAGCAGATCTCGATCATAGACAAGCATAACTAAAGTTTATTGCTATAATTTGACTTTATAATGACTAGTAATCAGCTTCACTATAATGGAATGGCTAATTAATACCTTACAACTGCTTGTTTGGCGTGTCGCCATGACCATTGTACTGACTAGTAAGTATTGCAACTACAACGGAATGGCTGAATAAAAGTACCAACAAGCCGGGTTTTGGGATTATATCATGCCATCTCAGATTCGATTAGTAATTGCAACTATAACGGAATGGTTAACTAAATGACCCATCGCTTATCTTATCGTGATGATTATCTAAACCCGACTAGTAATTGCCGAACGATAATCGAATAAATAAAGCGCCAACCGTGAGAGTTCCTCGGTTGACTTCCTCGTTTGGTCTCGAGGGAAACACCGTGATGGGTTTGTTTGGTGTTAGCTTCAAAGTTGGATCCGGATAGGTCTATCTTACCTCTCCGACTATCGCCATTGTATCGAGTCTCTATAGGTTGTTTAGTGCATTGCCGCCGCCGCTCACCACCATACCTATGTAGGCGAGGACCGCCGAATTCTAGCCTCGCTGTGTCTTGGCCTCGATCGACGCCCTTCTTT
Source organism: Avena longiglumis (assembly GCA_030063025.1). Taxonomy (NCBI): domain Eukaryota; kingdom Viridiplantae; phylum Streptophyta; class Magnoliopsida; order Poales; family Poaceae; genus Avena; species Avena longiglumis. Next base: position 60,550,407 of record CP125978.1, on the reverse strand, counting down.
TTCCTTTGCCCTTTGTCGGCACCCTTTGTTTAAGGTGTTACGAGATCGACCGTTAGCGGTTGCCCTTCCGCTTGGCCCAGGCGTGGTTATGGACGCCATTGGTTATTCTTCAGGCTCTTAGCCCTTTGCATCTTGTCCGTAGTCGGACGCCCATCGCTTTTCAAGGTGATTTGGATCTTTGTATATTATATTTGTATCCTTGACTCATGGAGTCGCCATATATATATATCTCCTGTGGGTCCCATCGAGGACCTGTTGTAATGTTATTACTTCGTTTTCCACCCGCACGAAAGTGCCTGGTGGGCACCTTTGAATCGTTTCTATGCGGGTTTGGCGAATTTTGCTCAAACTTGCATAGGTCCGATTCTGAGGGTGTTACATGCGAGGCGACAGCATGACAGTGATTGTTGGATAGAGACATCTGGCGGCAGCAGGTGTGCGAGGCAGGGTGGCGCGATGGTGCAGCGTCCGCGGCGACGATGGCGACATCTGGAGGTGGCTGCGCATAACCTGGAGGAGCTCTCCCGTGACCTAGCTAGTCCGTTATGGAAGAAGGTCTCTAGATTCTTACGTAACTTGCTTGATCAACTTAATCGATCAGCCGAATGGGCTGATAGAATTCTGATGGGGTTCGTAGCATGGAAAACAAAAAAAAAATCTACGTGCGAACCACTATATAGCCAAGATCATCTATAAGATGGTAGCAACGAGTAACTCACCCTCGAAGACCCTAACCGGGATCACGTTCATGTATAAACGTTGTCAATGAAGATGTACACGTGGCGATCTCACGATCAGGTACTCATGGCGCCAGAACAAGCGGCACCTCCATACTCGGTCACATGTGCGGCTCATTGACGTCTTACACTCCCTTGGTCCAGCGGAGCAGCAGAAGAAGGGATCCGTTGGAAACTCCTACTCCACTTCTCTAAGTGTAGACTTTGAACTATTTCGCGGCAGAGCTTCGCTAAACAATGGTAATGGTGGAGCAACAAGAGAGGGAGAAGGAGTATCAAGTGTGTAAAAGAAGAGAGTAGAGGTGGCCACCTTTTATAGGAGAGGAGGGGGGCAACCCCTAGGGGTGCGCCAGCCCCTAGAGGTTACATGTGGCATCCCGCAAAACCACTACTAGAAAATCGCGTTGAATTTGTGCATTGCATCGTCATCATCACGTGTTGTTTGTCTAAAACTATTTCAGAAAAACCTATTTTGATTTCTGAAACGGCCTCTCTCATTCAAACGCCAAACCCCGGGGTTTCGGAGTATTTTGTTTTGGCCGCTATCGGTTTGCTTACGTCTGCTTAAAACAAATCAAAAGTTTAATTATTTTTGGTGGGCAGCAACGTCCAAACGACCGAACGACCCCTGAAAACTAAATCGGTCCTCTAATTCTAAGCCTACGGAAAAACTACCCAACCCACCTCGCCACCTCACCCCAACCTATAGGCTTGCGCCACCTCACCCCTCCCTCTCACCCACCCACTGCCACCTAGACACACCCAACACAACACACCACACACTTCCCCAAACCACCGCCTCACACGCACGAACGCACCAGATCCCTCCCCCGACAAGCGCCATCATGGGACCCACCATGGACCCACCACCCCACCCACCGTGCACTATTCCTCTTCTTCCTCCTCCTCTCCTCTTCTCCTCCCAAGACGCACGCCATCCTCCCTCCTCCGCCCACACGCCTGGGCCACCAAGGCCCCGTCCAGAAGCAGCCCGCCTCACGCCCCGCCAGACCTCGATCCCTCAGCTCCACCACTGCCCTCCGGCCACTGCTGCTGCCAAGGCACATGAGCCCCCACCTACGCCAAGACTTCGCCGGCCCACCGCCCGCTGCCGTACCTCCTCCTCGCCAGAGCCTGAAGCTCCGCCTCGCCTCGAAGCCTGCCGCCGCTGCTCTCCTCCTGCCGCTCGCCAACCGCCGGCTGCCGCCCGAGTTCCAGTCAGCCTCCGCTGCCGGCTCATTTCTGCTGGCCGCTGGGCCGCCTCCGCGAAGGCCACAGGCTACGGAAGCGGTCCATGCAGCACTGCCCGACCTTACACCCTCCGCGTCCCCAGCCTCGCCGACCGCCAAGCCTCGCCGCCGCCTGCCTCCTCCTTTTCCCAGACTGCCCTCCTCCATGTTAGCTCATGAGCTCATTGAGCCCCCGTCGTCCCGTCGGCCCGCTGCTCGTGCGTGTCCTCGAGCCTCGACGCCGCCCGTGCCTCGTCCGTTTGGCGCTGCTCCGTGCTCAGACGCGCCAAGATCTCGTTCACGGAAACCGATGTTTTCAACCCGGCACCATCAAGACCTTCGCCACGGAACGCCGAGACCCGGAAGACCCGAAGCCGATCCGACGGACCCAAACCTTGGTGCCGAGGAACCTCAAGGCCTTCGCCGCCAGACGCCAAGACCCGACACGACAAGAACTCCTCCTAACGCAAGGACCCGTGGAGACGACATGACCGTCGACATGACCAAGACTCGAACACCGAGAACTACTTCCCGACGCCAAGGTGGTCGACGCAGATGCGACAAGATCGCTTTCTAGCGCCAAAGTTCTTCCACCGGACGGGACCTTCACGAACAAGTTCGCGCCAACGACCAAAGTCGGAACCCCAAGGTCGACAAAGACAGCCTTGAGGATCCCGGACGACAAGCACCTCATCAAGAACGCCAAGACCAACCTCGAGCTCAAGAACGCTTCCCGAGGCCGAACTCAACAACCTGGACCTCGACCCTGTCGAACCCCGAACCCCGAACCCCAAGATCGCCGAGACCCTCAACGTGAACCTCTTCAAACCCTAATTTCATAACCTAATATAATTGTTGCACATCGAATCATTCTTCTCGCATGCATATCACGTGGTTTGGGGGCCTTATGCCGATTCACCTAATAACTAAATATGGGGCCCATATGCGGGCAAATCTAACCTTATATTGGCCTCATTTAAACTTGTGTAGCGAACGATCCTATCTTGCCTTGTTGAAACGACATTTAAATTGCGGGGTAGCTAAACAACTTGAACCATCTATTAAATGTCGGGACCCTTTCCACTTAATCGACCTAATTGCATCGCATCTTGCCATGCCATACATCATGCATGCATCATGCCGATCTACCGTGTATTAAATATTGCATCCGTGTTTCTTCTAGTGTTTTTGCTTCTTCGCGGATAAGGCCGTTGAGTTGATGTGAGCTCGCCCGATCTTCGGATGAACCTTTCGACAATGTTTTCAAAGAGCATCTCCCTTTCTACCTATCTTACTTTTATAGTATTTACTTCTCTCTGTTGATCTATTGCTATCTGTGGTTATGCTGTTTCTAGTTTCATCCGTGATATCCTGGCAGCCATATATAGCCTTGGACACATCCTATTACCTGTTTGGTAGATAGATGGACCCGCGGTCGTAGCTTGCTCAAGTGTTTTGCTTGTCGTCAAGGACCACCTTTGTTGGAGAACTGCCGCATGTTGACGTTGGAGATGATCATGGTTTACTTATTGTATCACTTTACTTCCTGTTTAACAACTAAAATTGAATTAAGCAGAGGCATCGGTGGGTGATAGGTAAGTTTTGGTTTCCGTGTAGGGGTTCGTAGCATGGAAAACAAAATTTTTCTATCGCATACAAACAAACAAGCCAAGATCTATCTACTAGATTGTAGCAACGAGTCGATGGAATAACTTACCCTCGAAGATTCCAAAGCGGTTAACGAGAGCAGATTCTCGGGTGATGTAGTCGTACTCTTCCGATCTCAAGATCGCAGCCAGACGATCCTTCCCGCCACGTTCCGCAAGCTCCCCATCGGTCACACGCTCGGTACTCGTAAGACCTTCCTCTCCTTGTTCCAAAGCAGGCGGAGGTTGTAGCACTCTCGCGATTCCGCAGACAACGGCAGTACCAAGTAGAGGGAGATCCCAGGCTTAAGCCGGTCAAAAGTATGGTGGAGCTTATGAGAGAGAGGCTATTAGTGGTCTAGTAATTAGACACACCAATTAGAAGGCTCTAAACCAATTAGAAGGCTCTAAACCGCTGGCTAAAGCAATTAGAAGCTCTAAACCAAAACGGCTCTAAACCGGAGATCTAGAGTAGAAAGTTATGTGTCTCTAGGAGGAGCCCCGCCTCCTTTTATGGGAGGGGTCATGGCGCGCCAGGAGGGAGGGAGTCCTCCCAACTCGGCCTTGGCGGCCGCCTGGAGGAGTCCAACCTCCTCCAAAGTTGGTTCCAACTCCTCTTGCTTGTTTCCCACAGCTTGTTTTGCGCTTGACTTTCAAACTGACATTTGACTTTTCTGCTTTAGGATTCAATTTAATCCTTTATTTGGGACAGCAAGAACACTTAGTACATGATGCAATCATTCAATGAGCAATGACACATTCATGTACCCTTCCCCGAGTGCTTGACAATCCGAACCTTCTAGAACATTCCGATGAAAACACCTAATCATTCCGAACTCAAACGGGACTTTCCTTATATGAATCTTATTCTCCGGACCATTCTCGATCACCTCGTGATATCCCGGATCCCATCCGAGACTCAACAACATTCGGTCTCTTTCTCATAATACCATAACTACTCAAACAACGTCAATCCTTAAGTGTGTCTCACGGTTCGTGAATTATGCGGACATGATCGAGACACTTCTCCGAACAATAACCAATAGAGGAATCTGGAAATTCATATGGCTCCACATATTTCTACGATTACTTTGCGATCGAATGAACCACTTACATACGATACCAATTTCCCTTTGTCTCACGATATGTTACTTATCCGAGGTTATGATCGCCAGATATCTCTGCATACCTAGTTCAACCTCATCGATAAGTACTCTTTTCTCGCTCCTGATATGTGATCCCTTGTGACCAAGTCACATGCTTGCAAGCTAATTGGATGACATTCCACCGAGAGGGCCCAGAGTATATCTATCCGTCATGAGGATGGACAAATCCCACTCTTGATCCATGTGTTTCAACCAATACTTTCCGAACACTCAATGCCACCTTTATAGCCACCCCATTACGGTGGTGTTCGATGTCATCAAAGCATCCATCCGTAAAGGTGATATGCATGATCTCATGGTCAAGGAATTAGGTTACTATGTATCGTAAAGCATATAGCAATTGAACTATTTAAATGACTTGATCTTTATGCTACGCTTATCTATAGGAGTATGTCCATCACATCATTCTCCTAATGATATGATCCCGTTGTTAATAACATTCTATGTTCATGATCGTGAAACCATGATCATATATTAACCAACAAGCTAGTTTAACAAGAGGCTATACTAGGGACTCTTATTTTAGTTTACAAATCACACAAGTATTAATGTTTCCTTAATACAATTATAGCATGGTATGTAAACATTTATCATAAGTGTGAAGATATGATAATAACCACTTTATTATTGCCTCTTGGGCATATCTCCAACAGTCTCCCACTTGCACTAGAGTCAATAATCTAGTTTCAAACCTTGTGTATATAACACCTATGGCTTTCCGGTGTTGTATGTACACGATTGCTAGTGGTCAATCGATCTCCTGATCCGACACTTCCAGTCCGTGTAATTGCATGTCTTTGCGCCTCACGCATCACTCATTCTCTAATGAGAAGGCTTTGTATAAATTTGGTCTTTCTGTGACCTTTAGCTCTTTGGGGTTAAAACATGTTGATAATATTGTCGCACAATATATCTTCATAGTATTATCCCATCGTGAACTACACCTAGTTTGATAACAAACTACTTGACACAAATGCCCTCATTTGTCGCTAAAATAGCGCTTATATACTTGGCCTTTTGTTGTAGTATCTCACAATGTCTTAACTTTGGAACTCATCCAAATCCATTATGGAACTCACCTTCCATTATATTGTGCCACCCTTAGTTTAGATTGAGATAAACTTAATTTGTACTTTGTGACAAAGCTAGTATCAATGTAGTACTTTTACAATGAACTAACCATCTATTTGTCACTTCTACAAATAATATACTCTTAGTTCTTCCAAAAGATCATAAGAATATCCTTACTATTGTCCAATGATCATCTTACGAATCATTCTGGTATATGCTCACAACATTTACAGATAGGACATATCTGGATTTGTACATATCACAAGATGATTGATATAACTACTCTTTGTGATTTCATACATCAAGTATCAATATATACTTGATTATTTGTTTCACTTTACCAAATGTCAATACACTTGAATATATCATCAATATTGAACTCATTCAATCCTTTCTGTGCGACAAGAACCTCTCTTGTAGTTTCTATATTGAACTCATTCAATATCTTGTCTATGTACTTCGGCACAACCATATTAGCGCCTATTGATGCCAAATATTTGGTTTTGCCTAAGTCTTTCATCGGGATGAAATTCTTAATATGTGTTAACAAAAGATACATCTTTTCTAATCAACAATATGTCCTCCACATAATGTATTAGAAATATGTCTTAGCGCCCACTTAATTTCTTGCAAACTCAAGCATCTTCATTGTCTCCGATGAAATTAAACTCTTTTAGCTTCATCATAGTGAAGATTCCAACTCATGATGCTCATTTCAACCATTGAAGTTCGTGACATGCTTTCAAAGATCCTTTGAATTAATAAAACCCTATGGACCGTGTCATGCACACGCCCTAGGTAACGATTCTATTAGAAGAACTTGTTTTGTTTATTCAACTACCATATAACAAATTATATGTAGTGGTTGCTACATTAATCCGTCTAGACTAAATATCGCTATGAAAGATCGTATCTTGTCATAGTCAACCTTTTGAACATTGTTGTGAACTCTTTCCCAACATGTCGACTATTTCATAGATGTGCAACATCCATGTCTATTTATTTATAGATCCAAACACAACCGTAAGGTCTTACACCTTTCTCGAGGGTCCTTCAAGTTCAAAACTTGATTTCTCGTATGGAACTATCACGGATTTTATGGCTTCAAGCCATTTTACGAGTCGTGGCCCATCATTGCTTCTTTGCATGTAGTCGGTTCATTATTCTCAAATAATGATTCAACCCTCAAATCTTGGTATTTGATTGTTTATCCGACCTACTTGTTTCAATAGGAACTTGGATCTCCGTGACCACAACCTTTGAGGTACGTGAGCCATGAGCTTTGTTGTCCTCCTAACACTTTTCGGTCACGCAACTCTGCACATATAGCTAAGGTTCTTTCAACCTTATCAAAGTTCTATTGTCCTCCCACTTTACTTTTCACGAAAAAATTCCTTCTAAAAGAAATTTGACGTTCTAAGTGACAAACACTTTTGTCTCCGGTGTTATGGAGGAATATTTAACAAAGACAGGTTCATCCGACTTTGGTTGCAAACATCTTTCTTATGCATAGCATACCAATGTTTAAGAAAGGACAACTTGGGTTTTATCCCAAACCATAACATATGGTGTCATTTCAACAAATTATGATGGAGCTCTTTTCAGTGGAAAAACGGTAATCTCTAAAGCTTTTAATCTTTAAAATATAATGGCAGTTTTATGAATTATACCTTTGATCTTACCATGTCAAACAAGGTTTAATTACATATCTCGAATCCTCCATACTCTTATGGTGTTTCGAAATGCAAATCCACTAACGATTCCTTAAATCTTAGGTATTATGCTAAACTCAGAACTCAAATATCTTCCTTTATGATCTTTATCATAAACTGTTTATATTCTTGTTACAATGATTTTGCACTTCATCTTGAAAGTCTTTGAACTTTTCAAATGTTTCATACTTCATCCTTATTAAGCAAATATTCATATATTCACTCAAATTTTCGGAGAAAGCATATGAAGTTGAAATCCATCGCTCTTGACTACACATAATGGACTTCGTACAACAATATGTACAAATTCCAATAAGCTAGTCTTTCGTTCCCTTTTGGCCTATGAACGAAGTTTTAATTATCTCTAGGAAAGTTTCACAAGCGTCATTTGATCAAAATCAAAAGACTCCAAAATTCCATCCATATGGATTTTCTTCATGTTTTCTTTCCATTATAATTTTAAACGGCGATGTCACTTCCTAAGTGATCTTTCAATCAATTTGTCTTTCGACATTTTAGCACTAATTTTATGGATGTGATTTTTCCAACGAGATTTGTGAATCATCCATCTTTTATGGATTACGGCAATTATTTGAACAACCCTTTTGTTCTCATAATACCTGATAAAACAAATCTTGAAGGCAAGCTTTGATGTTTTAACGAGCAACACAATAACCCTTTATTTGTTCTCAATGAACATCATCACATATTCTTTTGCTAGTTACTTAGGCCATTGTAGTTCATGAATTCTGTTGTTTCGTATGACGATTCACACCAACAAATTCAGTATCAAATACTTAAGAACCACATTGTTTAATAAGCAAAGAATATAGCCATAACATGTATATCATCTATATACTTAAACTGAACAATTCTAGTCTTTTCTTTTTACGCCATATATTTATGAGACTCTCTTTCAGTATCTCCTTTTCTGTTTGAAAGAATCTATCAACATCAACAGTGGAGTCATTCATATGACACATAGTCCAAAGCGTGTATAGTTAAATACCAATGTCTTTGGACTTGCACCTTGAAGTAGATCACCATCATCAAATGTTTGGTGTTCTTTCAAATTCCTTTCTTTAGTAATCTCTTGGTGTAGTAAACATTTTACCTACATCAATTATTCATCCTTATCATGGAATCCATGATCAAGCTACTTTTAGCTTATAACGATGAATTACGAGTATAATGTTGCTATCCAAAACCTTTTGGAGGATTAGGACAACAAGTGTCTCCAACCTTTTGCAAATTCTCATCAAAATATGAGAACATGAACTTTGCCATATTATACTCAATCATGTTGTAACTAAAACTTCGTTTCAGATATCACAATATCTTCCACACATCATGGTTTCTGAAACAACTCTTTCAGATCCTAGATAACCTTGATATTAAGATAATCTTTTGAATATCAAGAATCATGGAGACAAACATGATACTCATATACTAACACTTTGGAATTGTCACTCTTGTTTTAATACCAATTATTAAACTTCATGGAGTAACCGGAACTTACTGAAAATTTGCAATAGGACTTTTAAACTTTAGATTAACACTTCAAAACAATACGATACCAGTTCGTAAAGTAACTAACCAGAATCTTATAGTTCTATCATCTCAATTATAACTAAGCGTAAGGTGGTAAACGGATGCCAATGACTACAACAACTATGCAAATTCACTTTGATTTGGTTTATGATAAATTGAGTTCTAATTAATAATTAAATTAATCTAGGTGAACTCCCACTCAAAACAATATCCCTCACATTGTTTTAGTGATCACACGAACCAAATCCACCACATCAAAACCGATCATCACGAGAGTTGATATAGCTTCAACGGCGAACAATCAACATGTTCATCATATCTACTATATGACTCATGCTCTACCTTTCGGTAATCCGTGTTCCTGAGGCCATGTCTGTACATGCTAGGCTCGTCAAGATCAAACCTTAGTTTCCGCATGAGCAAATCTGGCTTGCTCACGCGTTGTATACCCTTGTAGAATCTCACACACCCCAGCATCACGTGGGGCGTCAAAACAACAAGCTTTAGCAACGGTTCTAACTAAGGTGAACACTTTATGACTTGAAATTCATGTGCATGAGGGATCATCTTATAGTGCTACCGTCGTCTACTAAGCAATACAAGATGCATAAAGGATTAACATCACATGCAATTCATAATATGTGATATGATATGGCCTTTCTTCTTGTGCTTCCGATCTCCATCTTCAAGCACGAACATGATCTCCATCATCACCAGATTGCATCAAGGTCAATGACGCTTCCATGGTTGTCGCCCACCGCTTCAACTATTACAACTACTTTGAATAGACACGCTGGTCTTAACAGAAATTAAAGACAACCATATATTCTGCCGTTGCCGACTTACAATAAGGAACATTGCATACATCAAATATAATCACAATCATGGCCATATCACATCACTTCACACCCCTGCAAAACAAAGTTAGACGCCTCTACTTTCTTTGCATATTTTACGTGGTTTGGGGCTTTCAATAAGTGTCGTTATAACTTACGAACAAGTACCACAACATTGATACTAGTATTGTTAATCACCCGTTGTAAATTGGATCTTAACTATGCTAGGAGAAACAGCACTTAAAGCCACTTATGCAATACAAGTTGCATGTCAAGCGTGGAGCAAGTCTCATGAACGATGTCATGTAAGGTTAGCCCGGGCCGCTTCATCCCAACATACCGCAAGATGCAAAGTACACAAGAAGAAATCGACAATAAAGCATCAACGCCCACAATGACCATTGTGTTCTACTCAGGCAACAGATCTACATATAGACACGGCTCGATACCCTCTGTAGGGGTTCGTAGCATGGAAAACAAAATTTTCTATCGCATACAAACAAACAAGCCAAGATCTATCTACTAGATTGTAGCAACGAGTCGATGGAATAACTTACCCTCAAGATTCCAAAGCGGTTAACGAGCAGATTCTCGTGGGTGATGTAGTCGATTTCTTCCGATCTCAAGATCGCGTAGACGATCCTTCCTGACGCTCCTAGCAGCGCTCGCAATCGGTCACACGTTCGCACTGACGAAAACCTTCCTCTCCCTTGTTCCAAAGAAAATGGAGGTTGTAGCACTCTCGCGATTCCTAAGAAGACAACGGCGTGGTACAAGTAGAGGGAGATCCGCAGGCTTCGCCTTAAGCCAAAAGCAGTATGGTGGAGCTTATGAGAGAGGCTATTAGTGGTCTAGTAATTAGACACACCAATTAGAAGGCTCTAAACCAATTAGAAGGCTCTAAACCGCTGGCTAAAGCAATTAGAAGCTCTAAACCAAAACGGCTCTAAACCGAGATCTAGAGTAGAAAGTTATGTGTCTCTAGGAGGAGCCCCGCCTCCTTTTATGGGAGGGGGTCATGGCCAGGAGGGAGGAGTCCCTCCCCAACTCGGCCTGGGCTGCCTGGAGGAGTCCAACTCCTCCTCCGTGTTGGTTCCAACTCCTCTTGCTTGTTTCCCAGCTTGTTTTGCGCTTGACTTTCAAACCGACATTTGACTTTTCTGTTTTAGGATTCAATTTAATCCTTTATTTGGGACAGCAAGAACACTTAGTACATGATGCAATCATTCAATGAGCAATGACACATTCATGTACCCTTCCCCGGAGTGCCGGACAATCCGAACCTTCTAGAACATTCCCGATGAAAACACTAATCATTCCCGAACTCCGAAACGGGACTTTCCTTATATGAATCTTATTCTCCCACCATTCCGGATCACCTCGTGATATCCCGGATCCCATCCGAGACCAACAACATTCGGTCTCTTTCTCATAATACCATAACTACTCAAACAACGTCAATCCTTAAGTGTCTCCTACGGTTCGTGAATTATGCGGACATGATCGAGACACTTCTCCGAACAATAACCAATAGAGGAATCTGAAATTCATATGGCTCTACATATTTCTACGATTACTTACATCGAATGAACCACTTACATACGATACCAATTTCCCTTTGTCTCACGATATGTTACTTATCCGAGGTTATGATCGCTTGGTATCTCGCATACCTAGTTCAACCTCGCATCGATAAGTACTCTTTCTCGCTCCGTGATAGGTGATCCCTGGTGACCAACTCACATGCTTGCAAGCTTATTGGATGACATTCCACCGAGAGGGCCCAGAGTATATCTATCCGTCATGAGGATGGACAAATCCCACTCTTGATCCATGTGTTTCAACCAATACTTTCCGAACACTCAATGCCACCTTTATAGCCACCCGATTCTGGTGTGGTGTTCGATGTCATCAAAGCATCCATCCGTAAAGGTGATATGCATGATCTCATGGTCGAAGGAATTAGGTTACTATGTATCAGAAAGCATATAGCAATTGAACTATTTAAATGACTTGATCTTTATGCTACGCTTATCTATAGGAGTATGTCCATCACATCATTCTCCTAATGATATGATCCTGTTGTTAATAACATCTCTATGTTCATGATCAGGAAACCATGATCATATATTAACCAACAAGCTAGTTTAACAAGAGGCTATACTAGGGACTCTTATTTTAGTTTACAAATCACACAAGTATTAATGTTTCCGGTTAATACAATTATAGCATGGTATGTAAACATTTATCATAAGTGTGAAGATATGATAATAACCACTTTATTATTGCCTCTTGGGCATATCTCCAACATTCCGACCGCCCACTTGTGTCCCGTAGGACCCGAGTTCTTGACATCTGTTCCGAGATCGAGCGCGCTAACCACAGGTGGGGAGATATGGGCCCCCCATTGATAATTACCTGATTTCAAAGTATTGTCTTTGGGCCACAAGTAGTTTGGGGCTTTATTACTATCCTGCATTTATGCCATGCTTTATTTATTTACGATTGTGCGAGGTATCGCACTGCATCTTGTTAGGACTTGTGACCCGTTATGGTATCGATAGCCCGTTTGGGGGCATCTGTCGTTTACACGCCCCACAAACCCTAAGTCCGTCTCGAGACCGGCCGACTTCGCTATGGTGTACTTAGTGGGTGGCCCCGGTGCTTGCTTTGGGTCCAGGAACGTCGTGACTTAGGCCCCACGACATACCGATGGGTGTATGTTAACCGATCCGGCAAAAGGGTCAAGTGCCTGGATACTTTGGTGCACCGCAGGTTAAATCTTTTCGAGAAGCCGTGTCCGGTTATGGACGACTTGGAGCATGGTCTCGATCATAGACAACTATAACTAAAGTTCGTTCTAAAATGACTTGTTTCCGATATGATTAGTAATCACCCACTACAATGTAATGGCTAAGTAAAAGTATCAACAATTGCTGGGTTTTGGGTTATCTCATGATAATTGTATCGACTAGTAAGTGTTGCCACTATAACGGAATGATTAACTAAAAGTGCCCATCGCTTACTTTATCGTGACGATTATCAAAACCCGACTAGTAAAGTGCCGCAACTATAATCGGTAAGTAAAAGCGCCAACTGTATGCGTCCTCGGTTGACTTCCTCGTTTGGTCTCGAGGGGAAAAGCCGTGATGGGTTTGTTTGATGATAGTCTCAGTTGGATCCGAATAGGTCTTTCTCACCTCTCGAGCAGCCGCCATTGCGAGTCTCTATAGGTTGTTTAGTGCATGCACGCCGCCACCCACCATACCTATGTAGGCGAGACCGCGAATTCTAGGCTCGCTGTAATCGCCTCGAGATCGACGCTCCTTCTTTTCCTTTGCCCTTGTCGGCACCCCTTTGTTTAAGCAGTTGAGATCGACGCCGTTAGCGTGGTTACCCTTTCGGCCTGGGCAGGGGTGGTTATGGACGCCATTGGTTATTCTTCGGCTCTTAGCCCCATTTGCTTCTTTTGTCCGTAGTCGGACGCCCCATCGCTTTCAAGGTGATTTGGATCTTTGTACCAGATATTTGTATTCTTGACTCTTTGAGTCATTGTATATATATCTGCTCAGGTCCCATCGAGGACTGTTGTGTAATGTTATTACTTTGCTTTCCACCGCATTTAAAGTGCTGGTGGCACCTTTGAATCGTTTCTATGCGGGTTTGGCGAGTTTCGCTAAAACTTGCATAGGGTCGATTCGAGGGTGTTACTGAGTGGTATCGTAGCTCGGTTGCGATACCCACAAGTCCATTTCAGAGGATAACCTAGCTAACGTCAAGTAGAGTGTCAAAACTATTTTGCAAAATCGGTTGGATAGTTCGTTAGGTCTGATTTTACTTACCTCTCTGCTATTCTCCTCTTATCCCGACGTGTTTTGAATTTGCTCTCCTTCTTTTCGAGTCCAGATTTCGTGGTTGGGTTCCGCGCACCTTTAGGGTTTCGCCTCCTTGGTAACGGTGTCCTACCATCCGTGTTCAAGCTGCTCGATGAATCCGTCACGGTGTTATCATTCTTTGTTCCTTGTTTGTGCCTTCCGTGTTTTCCGACGCGACGACATCCTCACGCCAGATCCGATGCGTAGTCTGTGATCACTCCTTTGATCCGAACTCGCTTGTCGAGATCTTGATCTGAATCCGAGGATTGGTTGCATAATCCGTATTCGCATGTGGTAATGCTTTGAGTGCGGGATGGAGTCGCGACCATACCACTACTCTTATCATTCGCTTTTGTACATTGAATGGTGGATCGATGCAATTTTACTCCTCCTGCTGAAGTTAGAGGTGGCCTTACCTTTAACTTCGTCCGTTGTTTATCCGGAGTGTTCTCTTGACGAACGGGATCAACGACCTATTGTTAGTGGTGTCGCGAAGATCTACACGAAGCGAGAAGACGCAGATCGCCGACCTTCCTTCCGGTACCATGAGGCGGATCTCGAGGGCGAGATCCATTGTTAGTGGTGTCGAATTGTGGCATCCTGCAAAACCACTACTAGAAAATCGCGTTGAATTTGTGCATTGCATCGTCATCATCACGTGTTGTTTGTCTAAAACTATTTCAGAAAAACCTATTTTGATTTCTGAAACGGCCTCTCTCATTCAAACGCCAAACCCCGGGGTTTCGGAGTATTTTGTTTTGGCCGCTATCGGTTTGCTTACGGCCCGTTTAAAACAAATCAAAAGTTTAATTATTTTTGGTGGGGCAGCCGAACGGTCCAAACCGACCGAACGACCGCCCCAGAAAACTAAATCGGTCCGCTCTAATTCTAAGCCTACCAGAAAAACTACCCAACCCACCCTGGCCACCTCACCCCAACCTATAGGCTTGCGCCACCTCACCCCTCCCTCTCCTCACCCACCCTACCGCCACCTAGACACACCCAACACAACACACCACACGCCTTCCCCACACCGCCTCACACGCACGCAACGCACCAGATCCCTCCCCGACACGCGCTCCTGCCATGGGACCCACCCATGGACCCACCACCCCACCCACTGCACTATTCCTCTTCTTCCTCCTCTCTCCTCTTCTCCCTCCCCAGACGCACGCCATCCTCCTCCTCCTGCTCACGCCCTGTAGCTCTCCTCACAAGTCTCCCTGGCCACAGGCCACTGCAGCTGCCCCTGGCCAGCGCCGCTTCCCTCACGTCCTCGCCACAGACCTCCCCGACTCAGCTCCTCCACTGCCTCCTCGGCCACTGCTGCACCACACTGAGCCCCCCACCGCCTCAAGACTCCGCCCACCGCCCGCCGTGCCTTCTCCTCGCCGCCAGAGCTCCGCCCCGAGCCTCAGCTCCTGGCTGCCGCCTCCCTCCTCCGGCTGCTCGCCTCGCAACCGCCTGTGCCCGCCTCCGCTTCCTGCCACGTCCGCCTCCTCCTCGGCTGCTCCGCCTCGGCTCGGCCGTTCCTCCATGAAGCGCCACACGTTGCTGCGGAGCGGTCCCATGAGCACTGCCCGACCCGACACCTCCGTCCCCGCGACACCCTCGCCGACCGCCAAGCCTCGCCGCCGTGCCTCCGTTCTTTCCCAGACCGCCCTCCTCCATGTGCTAGCTGAGCTCCCGCTGAGCCCTGCTGCCCCGTCGGGCCCGCTGCCCGTCGGCGTGTCCCCGAGCCTCGACCGCCCGTCTGCCTCGTCCGTTTTGGCGTCGTTCCGTGCGCTCAGACGCCAAGATCTCGTTCACGGAAACCGATGTTTTCAACCCGGCACCATCAAGACCTTCGCCACGAACGCCGAGACTGAAGACCCGAAGCCGATCCGACGGACCAACCTTGGTGCCGAGGAACCTCAAGGCCTTCGCCGGACGCCAAGACCCCGACACGACAAGAACTCCCTCCCGGAACGCCAAGGACCCCGTGGGAGACGACATGACCATCGACATGACCCGAAGACCTCGGAACACCGAGAACTACTTCCCGAACGCCAAGGTGGTCGACGCAGATGCGACAAGATCGTTTCTCGCGCAAAGTTCTTCCACTGACCGGAGGCATTCTTTCTGAACAAGTTCGCGTCAACGACCAAAGTCGGAACCCCAAGGTCGACAAAGACAGCTCTGGAGGATCCCGGACGACAAGCACCTCATCAAGAACGCCAAGACCAACCCTGAGCTCCAAGAACGCTTCCGTCGAGGCCGAACTCACAACTGGACCACGGACCTGTCGAACCCCGAACCCCGGAACCCCCAAGATCGTCGAGACCCCTCAACGTGTGAACCTCTTCCCGAAACCCTAATTTCATAACCTAATATAATTGTTGCACATCGAATCATTCTTCTCGCATGCATATCACGTGGTTTGGGGGCCTTATGCCGATTCACCTAATAACTAAATATGGGGCCCATATGCGGGCAAATCTAACCTTATATTGGCCTCATTTAAACTTGTGTAGCGAACCGGTATCCTATCTTGCCTTGTTGAAACGACATTTAAATTGCGGGGTAGCTAAACAACTTGAACCATCTATTAAATGTCGGGACCCCGGTTCCACTTAATCTGACCTAATTGCATCGCACCTTGCCATGCCATACATCATGCATGCATCATGCCGATCTGCTACCGTGTATTAAATATTGCATCCGGTGTTTCTTCTAGTGTTTTTGCTTCTTCGCGGATAAGGCCGTTGAGTTGATGTGAGCTCGCCGATCTTCTGGATGAACCTTTCGACAATGTTTTCAGCGAGCATCTCCCTTTCTACCTATCTTACTTTTATAGTATTTACTTCCCTCTGTTGATCTATTGCTATCTGTGTTATGCGTTGCTCTAGTTTCATCGTGATATCCTCAGCCATATATAGCCTTGGACACATCCTATTACCTGTTGTTTGGTAGATAGATGGACCCGCGTGTCGTAGTCGCTTGCTCAAGTGTTTTGCTTGTCGTCAAGGACCACCTTTGTTGGAGAACTGCCGCATGTTGACGTTGGAGATGATCATGGTTTACTTATTGTATCACTTTACTTCCTGTTTAACAACTAAAATTGAATTAAGCAGAGGCATCGGTGGGTGATAGGTAAGTTTTGGTTTCCGACCGCCCACTTGTGTCCCGTGGGACCCAGTTCTTGACATCTGCTCCGAGATCGAGCGCTAACCACAGGTGGGGAGATATGGGCCATTGATAATTACTGATTTCAAAGTATTGTCTTGGGGGCCACAAGTAGTTTGGGGCTTTATTACTATCCTGTACTTATGCCATGCTTTATCGCTTTATTTACGATTCAGGTAACGCACACTGTCTTTTTAGGACTTGTGACCGTTACGTGGTATCGACAGGTCCCGCTTGGGGGCATACTGCCATCACCGCCCCACAAACCCTAAGTCCGTCGAGACCGCCCGACTTCATTCGGGTGTACTTAGTGGGTGGCCCCGGTGCTTGCTTTGTCCGAACGTCGTGACTTAGGCCCCGCCGACATACCGATGGGTGTATGTTAACCGATCCGCAAAAGGGTCAAGTGCTGTGGATACTTTGGTGCACCCCAGGTTAAATCTTTTCGAGAAGCCGTGTCCGCGGTTATGGACGACTTGGAGCACGATTCGATCATAGACAACTATAACTAAAGTTTATGTTCTAAAATGACTTGTTTCATATGATTAGTAATCACCCACTACAAATGAATGGCTAAGTAAAAGTATCAACAATTGCTGGGTTTTGGGGTTATCTCATGATAATTGTATCGACTAGTAAGTGTTGCCACTATAACGGAATGATTAACTAAAGTGCCCATCGCTACTTTATCGGACGATTATCAAACCGACTAGTAAAGTGCCGCAACTATAATCGAATAAGTAAACCGCCAACCGTGGTGCGTTCCTCGGTTGACTTCCTCGTTTGGTCTCGAGGGGAAAAGCGAGATGGGTTTGTTTGATGATAGTCTCGTTGGATCCGAATAGGTCTTTCTCACCTCTCGATAGCCGCCATTGCACCGAGTCTCTATAGGTTTAGTGCATCTTTGCTGCCGCCACCCACCATACCTATGTAGGAGGACCGCGAATTCTAGCCTCGCTGCATCGGCCTCGTGATCGACGCCCTTCTTTTCCTTTGCCCTTCGGCACCCCTTTGTTTAAGCAGGTTGAGATCGACGCCGTTAGCTGGTTACCCTTCCGCTGGCTCAAGGTGGTTATGGACGCCATTGGTTATTCTTCGTGGCTCTTAGCCCCATTTGCTTCTTGTCCGTAGTCGGACGCCCCATCGTTTTCAAGGTGATTTGGATCTTTGTACCGTATATTTGTATTCTTGACTCTTTGAGTCGCTGTTGTATATATATCTGTTCTGTGGGTCCCATCGAGGACTGTTGTGTAATGTTATTACTTTGCTTTCCACCCGCACGAAAGTGCCTGGTGGGCACCTTCGAATCGTTTCTATGCGGGTTTGGCGAGTTTCGCTAAAACTTGCATAGGGTCGATTCTGAGGGTGTTACATTACACCTCCCCCTCTTCATGGTGGTAACCTCCTCCATCAAGTAGGTTACCCTATCTCTTATTCTCCTTTTAATTGCATGACATTCATAACAATTAAACAACACTTATGGAATTAATAAAATATTTTTATTTATTTAATATTTGTTAATTCATTCAATTAACAATTACTCCCTTGTGTTATTTTGATATTTCAAAACAGTTTCGATACTTTTCCAAAACAACCCATATGCTTTCTAATAATTCAGTCGGAGTTCCAAATCCATTCAAATCGCGTCAGCGAACCTTAAGTGTGTCACTCTATGGTCCGTGAATAATATGGATATGATCGAGACACCTCTCTAATCAATAATCATCAGCGGGATCTGGAAATCCGTAATGACTCCCACTTATTCAACGATGAATCTAGTGATCATGCGAGCCATTATCGTTATAGTCAATTCCTTTTGTCTTTCGATATATTACTTGTCTGAGCTCTGATCATTTGGTATCATTCATACATCATTACCGATAAGTACTCTTTACTCGTTCCGTGATATAACACTTGTGATCAAATCACTTGTTGGCAAGCTATTATCAATGTGATGTCACCGAGAGGGCCTAGAGTATATATCTTTGTCATCGGGATGGACAAATCCCACTCTTGATCCACAAGTCTCAACTAACACTTTCTAAGTACCCAACTACATCTTTATAATCACCCTGTTACAGTGTGACATTTGATAAAATTAAAGTAGTCTTCTGGTATTAGTGATTGACGTGATCTTATGGTCTAAAGATTAGGACTACTTTGTATGAGTTTGATACATTAATTGACTTACCGTATTTCTATTCTTACTATGGGTGTAAGTGTTCATTATATCATTCTCCCATGACATGACCTTGTTTTTAGCAACATCCAATGTTCATGACTAGAAACCCTTGATCATATGTTAATCAACAAGCTAGTGTAATTAGAGGCATTACTAGGAACCATTTTCTTTTTTTATTAAACACACGTGTATTAACGTTTCCGGTTAACATAATTATAGCATAAAAAATAAACATTTATCATAAACATGGAATAATATAATAACCACTTTATTATTGCCTCTCAGGAATATTCCCTTCAAATTCAACCCATCTTCCCTCCTTTCATCTTCGTGTTAATTATAAAACATTCGCGGGCCGAATGAGCTAGACCGAGCCGAGCTAGGCTTGACCCAAGCTCACTACGGTCCAGGTTGGGTGACTCGACTCGGTCCATACACTGTAGCAGAGCATCCAAGTATTGTTGCAACCCACTTGCAGCTGAAAAATTCTCAGTTACACCACACTTGCAACATATTGAATGCACGAATCGATGCAAATTTGACAGGTCTAGAGTTGAATGAGCAACTTTATTCTCAATCTACCGAGAACTAATAAAACCGTAAAAAGTACTTATGATTCCTATAGATACATAATGTATTTAAAAATACATTCTCCCATAATTGTTGTATATATGATACGGAACATTATACAAATAATTTATACTTTTATAATTTTTGCATACATGACACGACGACAACAAACCATCAATTATTGCATTTAGGCGGTGGGTTCGCCAAGGCACTAAAAAGGAGCACAAGCTTGCACCAAGTCCCGCAACACTTGGCAAACCTAGGTAGCATGTGGTGCAAGCATGTACTCTTGAGTTTGCCAAGTGCCACGACACTGACACTCAACATATCTGGATGCGACGTGACACCATCGTCCTCGTATTCCGGTTGTCTTTTTTACTTTATTTTTTTCGAGTATGCTAATCTTAGCTTGGCACAAGTGCTCATGAAAGAACATGTGACAAACATATATTTGTTGAACTGGTGTTTGTCCTTTGTCGGGTGTCACACTCGTCAACACAAAGCGGACTTTGTTCGAGTGCCCCGACACACAACAAAGGACCAAAATCCATTATTGGTAGGATATATTTCTAGCTATCAAAGTACAATTTTTTTACTGAACTCTTTCGTAAAGTCATGTATTTGCCATAAAATCTAGTAATACACTAGAGGACAAGGCTAATTGTCAACACAACATATACCCCAAAATTTCTACTTAGTTACACCTAAACTTAATTGTCTTGTGCTTTAGAAATCTCTTTCAAGTTATTTATAGATTCATAAACTCTAGCTAGCAACAAGTTATATCAATACTTAAGAAATTATACACAAACACACATATAAACATGCTATGTTTTGGGTCTAACAATTGAATCGGATCATATAGATATCTCTTGAGCGGAACATAGATTGTCAAAAAGATCATACAAGACTCACCAAATCACAAAATCTAGTTAGAAAGTAGCATCCTGTCTAAAGAGGGACTAACAACATCGCTAAACTCAATTGCTTCATGAAGTTTGGATCTAACTTGGGATTTTTCTTACGAAGTTTCGCAGAGGAAATAGATTGGTATAATATATATTCTTACAGAGACGAGTGCATAAGTTAATCTTCTAAAATCGCTACAGCTAAATTCGAGCCCAATGGAGACTTAGTATACATATATAGAACCGCTCACAAACACTATATTCCCAAATCGCTTAAGGGCTACTGCTAACTCCTAGCCCAAAATTAATACATTGTGTTGGGAGTAAGTAGTAGCAATTTCGATCTCTAAATGATTTCATTCGCTGATTTATTTGATGATTTAATTTGTCTTGGATTGACAGGTTCACTCTCAATTCCAGAGTGCTTCTACAAATGGTCAGAGCAGTACACAAATTATGTTGTATTCTTGTTGGCAATGAGATTGGTAGAAATGAGAATACCATTTCAGAGTTCGAGTGAAGAGCCCTGCTTAACTGAATCTCAAGCGCACAAATATGTACCACTTATTGTGGGCAAGGAAGTAAAATAGGATCTATGTGGATCCTAGTTGGCCAGACCACATCTTATGACGGGTCAAAATGGTATGTTAGCATATAGTAAAACAAGGATATATGTGTTCAAGTGAGTGGAAACGTCATGCGTTTTTCCAAAGTTGCAAGTTCCAGTTGAATTTTTCAAATCACACAAAATTGTAGTGGCATGTATCTAATTAACCCTTATTTATATTTTTCTTATGCTGGAATATGTCTTTTTTTTTTTTTTGAACTGGGATGTCTTATTGCTCTTACAAAGTAATACAACAAAGATAATGTCGCAATTACTTTGTTGTCCCTGTCAACTAAATCATACATAGTATGATTATGAGAATTTGATAAAGTATGACCAATTGCAAGGTGAGATTACTGCTAAAGATATTATTCTCATCAATCTATCAATGAATCGAAACGCAAGGCTTTTGCGTTTTCGCAAAAACATTGATGAAGTATTTGAGACGGCAAGAGTACCATATAACCATTAACAACATATATCATTTTCCCATATGCAGCTACCGTAGAGCACTGATGCTGCATGCCAAATGAGCTCTCTGCTCACTAGCTAAATTCTATGCAGCAGCTCGGATAGAGAACAAGTACATACATGCTAGAATAACTTTATATAGCTAGCTGCATCCAGCAGGGCAATGAGAAGAAAAACTACATATTATCTGTTCTAATAACCCAAGCCAAGAGTGTGTAATCTTTACAGCTTCACTGGTTGTTGTCAGCCTCTTCTTCATCCACTTGCTTGTCAGTAGCACACGACAGAGATGATGCTTCTTCATCCCTCTTCTTTCCCCACAGTACAAGATAGAGTCCAAGTACCATCAGCACAGATCCTAGCACACTGTAAATGCATTGCCAAGATAATAATACTTATTAACAAACAGAAATGTTGTCACCGCAATTCAACCTCTGAAGCCATCAAAATTAGCTTATAACTTGGGACCCAAAAAAAAAATTCCAGTTGGCAACAATGTTCGTACGTAACTTCTGCGATGACAACTGATCATTGCGAAAGGATAGGGAGACGCCAGACTGGATAACCATATAGGAGTATCTATTACCTTCCAAGGTAGATTTGCTCGTGGAGGAAGAAGAAATCTATGGTGGCTACCATGATCTGTGTGATGGGGATGAAGGCCGCGGTGAACACCGGCCCTTTCTTCTCGACGCACCATGTCATTATCAGGTACCCGGCTCCAGACCCAGCGATCCCCTGCACGCAAACAGTTTGATTGCAAGATTAACCCTTTGTCAAGGTAGTATTTGATTACTAGTACTGCTACTATTTTCACAACTATATTTGGTTCAGAGACTGAATAGTCAGAGAAGCTGGTGTGTATTGATTGATCGCATAGACTAGTGTGACCTGCAAGTTAAGGCAGTCGCTTTTACTAGTACTTGCTCCTTTCGAACAAGTTCTTTTCTTTTTAACTGCAAGTGAAAGATGGTATAGTTCGCCAGAACGTCTTATATAGTAGGGAACGGAGGGAGGATAAGTCAAGAGGATGAAGAAGGTGATGTTGATGTTTTAACTTACTGCATACAAGACGGTAACGATCTCCAGCTTGCTGGTGAGCATCCACAGCGAGGCACGCCTCTCGACGGCCACGGTCAGCACCCCGCCCTGCAGCGTGCTGATGAAGAACATGAGGGCGGTGCTGGAGTAGATGGCCGGGTACTTCTTGGTCAGCCTGGTCTGCAGCAGCAGCCAGAAGGAGAAGCACAGGCAGTTGCCCAGCAGCGCCATGGTGCCCAGCATCCAGCTCCTGTTGCCACTGTCATCATCGGAGTGGTGACCAGCCGGGCTCAGTGCAGCGGCAGCCTGGTGCGTCAACGGCAAACCCTTGTAGAGAGTCAGCAGCAGCAGGCCAGCGAGCGACATGAGTGTCCCGGCGATTTTCGCGGCCCCAGACGTGTTCTTCACCTTCAGTGGTTCCATCCTCAGCACGACGGCAATGAGGAAGGTGAGCACTGGAGAGAGGTTGATGAAAGTGATGGCGAAGGTGGCGGTGGTGTACTGCAAGCCGTATAAGAAGGTGAACTGCGAGAGCGCCGCGCCGAACACGGCGCTGAAGAAGAGGTACGCCAGGATCTCCAGCGTGAGCTTGGGCCTTGTGCTCCTGCAGGAATGCCATGGCACTACGCAGCTTTAGGAAATGAAGACAGATTGCATGTATAGAGATGTGGGATGAATTACCGTTCTTTGAAATAGGCTATCGGAGCAAGGAAGGCGGTGGCAACCAGCTGCCGGAGCGTGACGAGGACCAGCCTGTTCAGCCCCTGCTCCAGCGCCTTCTTCACCAGCGCCGTCATCACCGCCGTGATGAGATCGAAGGCCAGCATTCCCATCACCGGTCTCCACGCCTCCACCCACATTGTAAGACTGCTGCTAGCTACAAGATGACTGATATGCTCATGAACTGACTGATTATATATATAGCCCTGCAATGCCACTGACTGACCAAAAGTGATGGCGCTGTCCAAGGGGGCAAAAAGGCAAATGCTAATATGCTACCACCATAATTAATTAATTGTTTTGCTTACTCCTGTGACAAGTTACTACAACTGAACATAAATTATCATCTGGAAAATGGCATGTCAAGAGACATTAGGAATCAAACCGTTAGTGCAAACATGAAAGTAAAATATATATCCTGATTCAGTCCCTTGCCTTTTTCTGGTGACCCGGCCAAAATTTGCATGAGATGCCAACAAAGTGGAGAAAAGACGGAGCACTGAGCTTGAAAAAACCTTTCTATGTATGAGGATATACTTCCCCATAAGCATCTAAAAGAACATAATTACTTGCCATTACTATTAACCTGAAAGAGTTGGTTGGCAATACTACCTTTGGGTCAGCAATACTATATTAAGAGACAGTGAATTGCTCAACTCAAAGACCACTACTGCTCAACTGTCATTTTCACTTACAGATAAGGGCTAGTTTCACGTTAGGATGAGAGCGGTAAAATGCAGCAACAAGTGATTTCTCTAGTAACCACTTGGTATGATGTTGAAGACTAATGGTAAGGAAGGCAACCTCACCAGGCACCACACTACCAGAAAGTAATGCGCACAATGGTAACAAATATATGACTTATTCAACGTTGTAGCAACATAAATAGGACATAGTTCGAAAAATTAGGGTGATTCTTGACATATCCGAATACTAAATACTAAGAATGCCCTTCCTATGCTTCACAGAGTCACATATTTGGTTGCTTCTCCGTGTCTTCTATCACTCCTTTCGCGGGTAGAATAGCAACTGATGATGCTTCCTTGCTCTTCCCCCAGAGGAGAAGATAGAGGCCTCCAATGACAAGAGCAGCACCTACCACACTTGAAGGACAAAAAGGGAAACACAAGTGTGATTATTTTGCCAAAGTTCTGTGTCTTGAAACAAAGTTGTCGTTTGGCTGATAGTTATTTGAAAGAAGTACACATAACCCCCAGAAGTTTCGGAAACAGGACGCAGAACTTTGCAAAACTGGGTAACTTGCCCCCCTGAGCCCATTCTAGGTCGTTTTCTTGTGTGGTAATGGTTACATGGCATTAGAATTGTCAAAGAAAAGCTCAAAAAACGAATAGTCAAAGAAAATCCTAACCTCTCTCTTCTGACCTCGCTCCCCGTCGTGGTATGCCCCATCGATATGTACTTGATTTTTTTAAAGGTGAATAACTACATTGATAAGCATGTTTCACATGATGTGTTGCCAAAAAACTAAATAGTCTAGTTTGTTGTCCCAAAAATATTTAAGTACTTACGTTTATTTTGCATTTTCTGTCATACAGTTGTTTTCATAAACTTTTATCAAAAGACAATACCTTCCAAGGTAAAGCTGTTCATCAAGGATGAAGAGATCAAGGACTGCTGCTATGATCTGAATGAGAGGCATGAAGCTTGCGGTGAACACCGGCCCTCTCTTTTCGATGCACCAGGTCATCAGCACGTACCCTAACCCTGATACTCCCACTCCCTGCACAGCAAAAGTGCAAAGTTTCAGTGGAATCCCAGCACATACATTGAATCAGAACCATTAATTGTGTCATAAAGTCATGTCCCTAACTGAATTTTCACACTTTTGAGCCTGACCCAGGCATATGTCTGACTTGTGGGACTATTTGTTCATAACATTAGAACCATGAAGGACTAGAATTATGCTTTTTTACATGCCAAATTCAACTCCAAACAAATATGATTATATAAGTTAATAGTAGCCAGGTCAAGAAGCTGGTGTAAATCATCCTTGTTTATGTCCAGACAAGTAGGATCACATAGCTTACTCAAGAAAATAAAATACTGTTCTCTATTTTGCGATAATAATAAGTTAAGAGTAGCCAGGTCAAGAAGCTGGTGTAAAACTGTAAATCATCCCCGTTTATGTCCAGACAAGTAGGATCAAATAGTTTACTCAAGAAAATAAAAGACTGTTCTTTGTTTTGCGATAATGGAAACTTGTATTGATTCTTTGCATATTGGTGGTTATCTGAGCTATCTTACGTGCATGAAAAGAACGGTTCCGATCTGCATGGTTCCTCGGAGCAGCCAAACAGAGAGATGCCGTTGGGTGGTCAGTGCCAGTGCCCCGGCTTGCAGTGAGCTGAACAAGGTCATGAATGCAGTGCTGGAGATGACTGCAGGGTATTTCTTGGTGAGCTTCCCCTGCAGCAGCATCCACAATGAGAAGGTGATGCAATTCACCAGAAGCAACGCCGAGCCTAGCATCCATCTCCCCTTGCTTCTGGTGGTAGTGCCATTTCCAGTGTGTTCTTGAACCAAAGATGTTGTGTGAGTCAGGGCAGCACCCTTGTACAGGCTCAGCAGGGTTGCGCCACCAACCGACGTGAGTGTTCCTGTGATCTTTGCAAGACCTGCTTTGGTCCACACATCTACTGTTTCCAACCTGCAGAATCAGTTTCAGTCTAGATGAACAGTTTGTAACTTGAAAATATATGTCAGTTAAGAAACTTACTGGAAAGGGACGGCGATCAAGAAGGTGAAGACTGGAGTCATGTTTGAGACAGTTGCAGCGAGAGTTGCAGTCGTGTAGCTCAACCCCAAGAAGAATAGATACTGAGCAAATAGCGCCCTGTATATACACATATTCAGAAAAAAGAAAAAAACATTGTAAATTTACAACACTCTTTTGACTTGCCTCTACCATTGTACATATTTAGAAAGACCAAAGTAACATTAACAATTAAGATTTCCAAAGAAAAAAATTACCCAAATAGTGCGCTCATGAACAAGTAGGCAAAGATCTCCTTTGTGAATTTCGGTCTTGCACTCCTGAAATCAAGAACGAGCAATTTATCAGCGACACTTTCTAGACACTGAAGTTCATATATTAGTGTACAACAGAAATTTTGGAGCATCAAGGGAGAGATGCTTCTCAAGTTAATGAAAACATCATGCAGTAGAGCATCACCTTAACAGGAGTTTTTCAGACAAACTTGCCAGGTGCTAAACATCATATGAAAACAAATCAGCAACTGAACACCGCAGGCTAATTTCTATTTGACAAACCTTTCTTTGAAGTAGGCAACTGGGGCCAGGAAAACTGTTGCGACAAGCTGTCGGAGAGCGATAAGAACGATGGGGTTAAGACCACCATCGAGCGCCTTCTTCACCAGCACTGTCATCACCGCGAAGAGCGTGTCAAAGGCGAGCATCGCGGCCACCGGCTTCAGCAGCTCCATCAACCCCATGAAACCCAAAGTATCTTGTCTGTCCTAGCCTCCTGGGTGGTGGGCACTAACTATGTAGGCAGCAGCCTTGATACTATCTGCTATATATTATACATGACACTATATATAAGCATTGCCTGTGCACGTGGTGATGTGGGATAGCATTGTCACAGTCATGTCACTAACTTTACGTGTGAGAGAGGAGTGCTAATGCTGATAGTAAACACTGTGGATTGGAGCAGGCAGGAGGATGCACAAAAAGAAGATGAGTTGAGGAATGGTACAAAGTGCATGGAACCTGGAATAAGCAAGGAATAGTTTAAGGCACTAGATGCCGGCTGACTATGGCCATTGAAGCAGCTAGCTAGCTGTTTGGCATCATCAGGTTCCATGGCCACTAATTCCCTGCAGTCAGATCATCTACACTAACTTTTTTTGTCTTTGTGTGAGAGGAAGGGTAATGGCCATGCAGTGTGCATGAGTCAAACCAAGCCGAGCTGTGCGAGTCCAAAAAGAATGACACCACCTCCATTCCAAAATACATGATGTTGCGTCGTAGAGCTGGACATTAGTTCATAAGCCAGCCCATTTGCTGTTCTGTTAACCTTGTTAACTCTGATCCCTACAAAGCTCTGAAGCTGTGAAGCATACTTCTGATCTTTCCTCCAGAGGCTGATAGCAGACTTACCCTGCTTCTCCATCTGCTTCTCTGTCATGCTCTCATTTTACCATAGCCAGATAATCACTTTCCAGGTGGATAGGACCAGAAGCGAGACCTGTGTTGCAATTTAAGCCCTCCAGGCAAGCAATTGCCTCAGCTTTCTCTGTGCTAGCACAATGAGGGATAAACCCCCAGGCCATAGCAATGATCTGTCTGGCTCAATCTGTCAGAGCTGCACCCGGGATCCGGTCCTCGCAGAACCAGAAAAGCCTGTGTCAATGTTCAGTTTGATCCAAACTTCTTCTGAATAACAGGCTGCTTTGGCATCACCTGCTTGATCAATGTCCCTTTGTTCCTGCATAGTTAACAGACACAATCATACGAAGTACAATGCTCCAGTCACCCTTTCCAAAAATCATGTCGTTTCAAGTGCCAAGTTCTCCACCAGAGAAATAGCATTTTGTGGTATATTGACTGGACTAAATAAAATTTGGTAGTGTGTTGTTGATTGCAGGCTTTCCTTAATACTAAAATAAAAATATAAAAACTCATTCATAATTAGGGATGTTACTTGTGTATCATCTACCGCAGTACTATCGAATCTCTCAACAAATCAAATTTGGCAAGCTATTTCACTACCATTTTATAGCTTTTCAGCATATGGCAGGCCACTTCAGCACTATTGAGTAGCTTCTCAACAAACCAAATTTGGCGGCAGGCTCAGCATATAAAATTTGGCCGGCTACTTGCAAATCTAAAAAGCAGTGTAGCGAGATCCAACTGTACGAAAATGGTTCTAACAGTTACTGTTCCTCCAGTTCAAGACCATTATTGCAGGAGATGACCAACATTTCAACATTTTCCTCTACCTAGTGTTCGCCATGTGCTTGGCAAGCATTTCCTCAATTGCTATTTTAGCATATACATCTCTCTGAAAGTTCAATCGTAAGATCCCCACATAGATAACCTCGCCACCTTGGCATCATTTGTTCCATTGCAACACAGTTGTGTTCCCGAAAACAGAAAATGTAATACAGAGAAAGTTAGAGAACAGACCCATCTAATATTGTGCTATTTTGTTTTTATATTAACTTCGAAGTGCAGTACACTTACACGTGTGTTATTTCTAGACAGTAGCCTACTAATGAATTTGCTAAGTATAATGCAGTATGTGCCCCAAGTTATTATCAGCACAAATGGAGCAGGTACTTACTCGCTGGTCAACCTGATTCATAGTTGGTAAGGCAGGGGAGAGTAAATAGGGAAGTCCACTACACCCCCAAAACAACATATCTGTCGTTGACACTTCTGGCAGGCACATTCCGTTTCAAATACATCTTCAAAGGAAACTTACTCTACAAACTAGAGAAATGTAGTTATGTTAGGCAGTCATTATTAACATTTAAACCGCATAAAGCTAAGATGAAACATTTCAAGCCTTCACAACTTCTGCACAAAAATAAATTGAAGGGATGCTGATGAGGCAAAAGGATGCATGACTACTTACTTCGTCAAGCTAGTATGACAATTTTTTTAGTACAATTCAAGTAATGGCCATGTCGACAATCCAGTTATGATATTAGTAGACAAGAACAAAACAGCTAGAACGATAACAGAAACTGCATGGTGTCAAAATTAAGATAACGGACAAAATACATAGCAAGTGAACAACAAAATTTCCACAGGATTTGGTGCATATCTAGACAGCACGGCCAAATTTGACAATAAAGATGCACCAACGCGTGATTGCTAACCAAAGTAGTTACAGAGTAGTTAGTAAACTGCAATCACACAATCAGTTCCCACATTCCAATACCATTACTATCATAGGATATTCTAATGGTACATTAACCACTTGTTAAATTTCGTGAGCATCATCGTAACTCTTAGACAACATAAACATGTCTTGCATAGTCACAGACAACATAAACTTAGAGTGCGTTTGGATCCAAGGCTAAAACAGTTATAGCCTTGCCAGGCTAGAATACATGTTTGCTTCTGAGGGCGAGCTAACCACACAGGGCCAGG
Source organism: Avena longiglumis (assembly GCA_030063025.1). Classification (NCBI taxonomy): domain Eukaryota; kingdom Viridiplantae; phylum Streptophyta; class Magnoliopsida; order Poales; family Poaceae; genus Avena; species Avena longiglumis. The sequence goes on along the minus strand of CP125978.1, from coordinate 60,520,779 downwards.
AAAACCTTGCCGCTCGGGAAGAGCCGATTCGGCTCGCTTCCGACGGTAAACCGCTCCACGTGTAAAAAAATGTCCCCACTTCTGCACTTTCTGCTGGACTGATGTGTTGGCTTGCCTCCAAAAGCGACCGTAACAATCCAACCAAATGCCTAACTCGCTCTAATTTGCCAGCAAAGGGAAACAGCCCAACCAAACGTTTAGCCAAGGCAGACTTTGCCAAGCCAAGCTGGGTTAACTGGCTAGCTCAGCTATGCCCACATAGGCAATGGAACCAAACACTCCCTTAAAATTTGTCTTGCATAGTCACAGACAACATAAACTTTAACTTGTCTTGCATAGTCACAGGCAACATAAACTTAACTAGTCTTGAGTCAAAGACAAACTACATGGGCATAGCACCTTAAATATTATTGGCCAAAAGCAAAATTCCATCATCGATGCTCATGGAACCCAGATCCATATCATACTCCTCAATCTTATGACCATCAAGGTCATCATAGAGGCTATCTTCTTTCACACTGCCATAAATGCTCTCCGCCAAGCAAAACCTATGGTTGATGATATTCATGTTGTCAGAGTATGGACTCAGTTGTATAGGAACAGAGTCATCTTCCCAGGGGTCTTTTCCACAGGCCATCTTCTCAAACTCTAACTCACCCCCATGGAAGTCTATCCCGACTGGATGCACAATTCTGGTCCCCATAAACTCGCAGTAAAGACACTGAATTTGTGCTGTCAACACATGAGGTAAATATGTTCACGGTGCCACATAAATTGTCTGCCTAAATCAAATATATCAAAAATAAAATGATCTCCGGCTTTCTAGTTTCATCATGCACGGGGCCATACAATATTAACATAAACCATGTGTAATTCGTAAGGAATAGGTGCATCGACAATGTAGCTGCTTTTAAACAATTCTTATTATTTTGTTAGCTGGGGAAATGAGTACGGTGGTGAGCGGACCATCCAGCTACATGTTGATCACTTTGGCAGGCTGCTTGATCGAAATGTTTGACTTCACTAACCTATAGACATGGAGATATTGAAGTACAGGCATCCATTTCTTATCTTGGACACTTCCTTTTTCTCGAATAGTTACATTTTTAACACTGAATATAAGGGCTGACGGAGTAATAGAACCCGATAAGTGTCCAGTTGTGGTAAAGATGCATCATGGTGTTCAGACGGTGTATATAACATTTAGTTATATATCACAAGATATACGGAGTAGCTAAAACACGGGAAAATATTGGCATAGGGTTAGTTATAGCATACCAGCACATGGCAGAGGCAGAGGAAGAGGCAGAGGGCAACAGGAGGACGTGTCTCCGTAACCAATTGCTAAGTTCAGCAAAAAACAAAGTTGGAATTCCACCACCACACGGGCTTTTGGGAGTAGCCATGAAGTTGACATGAGAGTGGTGATACCCACGAGGAGGATCGGAGGTAGGGCTGGAGACCCAATCATTCACACCACAAATCGTATGAAGCTCAAATTTGGGATCCTGAAATTGGACATTTGGTGAGGACATTAGCATAAGCCTATACATAAGCAACTCTGATGTTCCATTTTAAATTCAATCCAATCCGGTCATCCGAACTGCTCCAATCATCAAGCAGTGAGAAATTGTTCTAGGTAGGTATACGACTCCAGGATCCACGGCGTGTGATGCTTAATCCATCACCGAGCTAGCTAGCTAGGGTTCATACGACGGCTTGCAATGAAAGGAGGGAAGCTCACTTGAATGGATGCCCGGCCGATTCGGGGAGCCGCCGCCGCCGCCGCCGAGCGCTGGTTGCCATCGCGCCGCCGGCCGGCAGGACGAGCAGAAAGAAGGTCATGGGAGATGGGCTCAGTCGGTCTGTTTTTTAATTGAAAATCAAGTTAGAAGAATCGTGGATACTAATAGGATAAATTAATTGTGCCTAAAACTTCGCACACAACGTCCGCCGCCTAACTCCACTAGCGCCGAGACACATGTCTAAAGAAATGCCGAGTCTTCACTATTACCAGATCCAAGAAAGTGTTATCATCAATGAGACTTTGTAAGTCGACGAGACACATGTCTTTGTGACATGTCGACCCGAGATGTCTTGGACCAAGATCCATCACCTCCCATCAACGAAGTTGAAGAAGAACGTCAGATCCACCACCTTCGGACCAACATCCTCGCTCCATAGAAACCATCTCGCCCACACGGCGTCGTGGATAATGACGAACGCTAGAAACACATCGAGAAACATATATCGCCAAATCTGAAGAACGACAAGAAGGCCAAGCTGTCGATCTGAAGAACCAAACAACACACACTGTCATTACCTCCGAGGCGCCACCGTGAAGGTTGTTGCCGGTGTGAGGGTAGAGTTGAGACAGATTTATTCTTCTAGACGCCGCTCCCACCACCATTACGGCGCACCACGGAAAAAAGTAACCCTAAATAGGTAGAGGAACCAGGCCCCCTAACATGTATATGTAGCATGCATAGTGTCGTGGTGGTATCACGGCATATGCCATGGGTAGGCTAAAGTTGGAGCCGATGGACGTGGAGGAATCCGGGGAGGGATGATGCAGTGAAGACCGCACTCGTATGATCAAAGAGAAATACAATGTATACTGGATTGAAGCTCTCAAGTGGGATAACACCTCCTTCTATACATCTAATCTCTTATAATCTTGCCATACTTGTGGCTACAATCATGCTCCCGAGTCAGTATCTCCTATCCTTCTATCTAGATCTCTATGAGAGTGGAGGAAGAGTAAGAAGGAGAGCTCCTAGCGAGAGGGAGGAGCCTTCTGGGCCTCTCCCATGAACGTTTCCCCTGGTGCTCCTTATAAAGGGGAGCCCAGGGGACAAGTCTTGTTCCACACGTTTGGTATCTACATAGCATATTCCCAGCATCTTCCCAGATGCTCAGCATATGCCTTGGCATCTTCGGAGATGCCATGGCATATTCCTTAGCATATTCTTGGATGCCTAGGGCATATTCCTTTTTCCATGTGCCTGTCTGAGTTGGTTGGGTCCCAGAACTGGCATAATACTTGTGCAACGTGTCTTGGCTTGATCTGATGATGTGCTTTATCTGGAGATGAATAGACTGGTACCTGGAGCAATATACCTCGGCCCAAATGACATTGCTGGAGGTGTAGTTGACTGGTAGAGTGATTCACTGGCGATCGATTAATTGCCCACCCCTACTGGTCCGATCCTATGGAGCTCAGAGTGAGTCCATGCGGTGGCCAGTTTCATTCGGCCCACCCAAGGGAGGAGTTGCTGAGTCCATGATGGCCGAGCTTGTGCTCATTCGGCCCACCCGGCGCGGGGAGGAGCTGGTGCCGAGTCCCGCGGCTGGCTAGTGCTCATTCGGCCCACCCGGCGACGAGGTGGAATGGAGGGAGCTTGGCGGGAGGCGTCAACTGCTGCAGCTTCGGTTCGGGAAGTGAGCCAAGGGAGAGTGGTGGGCCGACTTAGGCTTAGGTCGCCCACCCAAGTTAGTCTCTTTCTTTTTATTTAGTTCGGACATGGGGGAATGGGGGCCGAGGTTTCCTTACTCGCCCAGTTGCTCTTTCTTGTCTTTTTCCTTTTCTATTTTGCCTAATATCTCCTTATTAAATACTCTTTCCTTTATTCATGTCTCTTAGGAGCTTACTTATAGATCAACTCTGGGGTACCTGGGGTTATATCCCCGACATTAGTCCCCGAGGCCATGTGGGATTCGTAGAATCGCTCATGGGCTTTATATCTAAAATATCCCTAGAGTTGTTTTCTGACATACAACTTATTTGTCATACATTTTTTGGTCGCATAATCCTTTTGGGTAAATTTGTGATTTCGTCCTTCTTGGCTCGCTCATAACCTTCTGGGACCATTTTTGACTTCCCTTCTCGCACCGGGTCATAACCTCTTTGGGTAAGTTTCGACTTCGCCTTCTGGCATGATCATAACCCCTTTGGGTAAGTAATGAATGTCTTGTTATCGGCACCGCTCTCTTAACCTCATTGGGTAAGTTATGAGTTCTTGCCTTCTTTGGCATTGTTCTATTAACCTCATTGGGTAAGTTACGAGTTCTGCCTTCTTGGGCATTTCTCTTTTAACCCCATTGGGTAAGTTATGAATCGCCTTCTTTGGCATTGCTCTATTAACCTCATTGGGTAAGTTACGAGCTCTTGCCTTCTTGGCTTTGCTTTTAACCCCATTGGGTAAGTTATGAGCTCTTGCCTTCTTTGCTCTTTTAACCCCATTGGGTAAGTTATGAGCTCTTGCCTTCTTGGGCTTTGCTCTTTTAACCCCATTGGGTAAGTTATGAGTCTTGGCTCTTTGGCACGCTCTTTTAATCTCATTGGGTAAGTTATGAGCTCTTGCCTTTTTGGGCTTTGCTCTTTTAACCCCATTGGGTAAGTTACGAGCTCTTGCCTTCTTGGGCTTTGCTCTTTTAACCCCATTGGGTAAGTTATGAGCTCTTGCCTTCTTGGGCTTTGCTCTTTTAACCTCATTGGATAAGTTATGAGCTCTTGCCTTCTTGGGCTTTGCTCTTTTAACCTCATTGGGTAAGTTATGAGTTCTTGCCTTCTTGGGCTTTGCTCTTTTAACCTCATTGGGTAAGTTTTTATCCGAGTCATCTCATTCCAAATCCGAGTTTCCTTACTCAAAATTGACTTTATGCCTAAGTCTGAGTCATTTGACTCAAATCCGAGTTACATGATTAAATCCGGGTTAACTTATCCCAAATCCGAGTTACTTTACTCGATTCTGACTTTATGTCTTGAGTCATCTGACCCAAATCCGAGTTATATGACTCAAGTCCGAGTTAACTCATCCCAAATCTGAGTTACTTTACTCAAAATTGACTCGTATGAAAGTCTGAGTCATCTGGCTCAAATCTAAGTGACATCACTCAAATCCGAGTTAACTCATCCTAAATCCGAGTTGCTTTACTCAATTTTGACTTGCATCCCGAATCCGAGTCATCTGACTCAAATCCGAGTTAACTCATCCAAAATCCGAGTTACTTTACTCAATTTTGACTTGTATCCCGAATCTGAGTCATCTGACTCAAATCCGAGTTAACTCATCCAAAATCCGAGTTACTTTACTCAATTTTGACTTGTATCCGAATCGAGTCATCCGACTCAAATCCGAAGTTAACTCATCCAAAATCCGAGTTACTTTACTCAATTTTGACTTGTATCCGAATCGAGTCATCCGACTCAACCGAGTTAACTCATCCAAAATCCGAGTTACTTTACTCAATTTTGACTTGTATCCCGAATCTGAGTCATCTGACTCAAATCCGAGTTAACTCATCCAAAATCCGAGTTACTTTACTCAATTTTGACTTGTATCCCGAATCTGAGTCATCTGACTCAAATCCGAGTTAACTCATCCTAAATCCGAGTTACTTTACTCAATTTTGACTTGTATCCCGAATCTGAGTCATCTGACTCAAATCCGAGTTAACTCATCCAAAATCCGAGTTACTTTACTTAATTTTGACTTGCATCCGAATCGAGTCATCCGACTCAAATCCGAGTTAACTCATCCAAAATCCGAGTTACTTTACTCAATTTTGACTTGTATCCCGAATCGAGTCATCCGACTCAAATCCGAAGTTAACTCATCCAAAATCCGAGTTACTTTACTCAATTTTGACTTGTATCCCGAATCGAGTCATCGACTCAAATCCGAAAGTTAACTCATCCAAAATCAAGTTACTTTACTCAATTTTGACTTGTATCCCGAATCTGAGTCATCTGACTCAAATCCGAGTTAACTCATCCAAAATCCGAGTTACTTTACTCAAAATTGACTCATATGTTAGTTTGAGTCATCTACTTGCCATGATATGGCTTGATTTGGCGTGATGACGATAACCTGCCTTTGGTATGGATCCGAGATATGAATCCGAGATTAAGCTTTGGGATATGATAATAGGGTTAACTGTTGAGAGACCCGATTCGAGATGTAGATATGAGATATAGATTCGAGATACGATAAGGTGGCCAATAGCCATTCGAGATATGGGATAACCTGGCAAGATGGTGAGATATCAATCCGAGTCATATCATAACCTGGCAATCTGGTGAACTAAATAAAGCTTCGCCCGAATCGTAGATACAATTAGTACGCCGAGTTTGAATACCAATCAATTATAAAGTACCGCAAGTCAATCAAATGTTAGTCCGAATCGAGACAACTTATTGAAATGAGTTAAAGGTTAATTCAAAGCATAAACTAATCGACTCAAAATCTATCCAACCACAAATAAGATGATTCAACTTACTACCGAAGTTAATCAAATCTCAAATGAAGCCGAGTTAATGGGTAATCCAAAACATAAACTAATCGACTCAAAATCTATCGAATCACAAATAAGATGATTCAACTTATGGCCGAGTTAATCAAAAATTGGTGAGTATAGATCCAAATCAACATAGTGCTCTCTTAATCTAAAGATGACCCTATGGATAAGTTGACTAGTCCCGGGTTAACTTATTTTCTCCCCGGTGATGGATTGAGTCAGTGTGGGTGAGTTACCTAGCAGCACTGACATACGGAGAAGTGTTTAGGTGAGTCTTGCTAGGTCATACTTGCCTCATTGAAGTTACTTGGTACTTACAAGAACTTCGGAGTAGTGCTTGAGTTCTTCTTTGAGTCTTACACTTTGATGAGTTAGACTTGGAGAGTCTCTGCGCTTACTCTTTGTTCTCTGTTGACTTGGTGAAGCTGAATGAGCCCTGTGAGGAAGAAGTTGATGAAGATGTTCCCGTCCGGATGGAAACCCAACCAACGCCACTAGAAGGCCCCACGGTGGGCGCCAAATGTCGTGGTGGTATCACGGCATATGCCATGGGTAGGCTAAAGTTGGAGCCGATGGACGTGGAGGAATCCGGGGAGGGATGATGCAGTGAAGACCGCACTCGTATGATCAAAGAGAAATACAATGTATACTGGATTGAAGCTCTCAAGTGGGATAACACCTCCTTCTATACATCTAATCTCTTATAATCTTGCCATACTTGTGGCTACAATCATGCTCCTGGAGCTGTATCTCCTATCCTTCTATCTAGATCTCTCTATGAGAGTGGAGGAAGAGTAAGAAGGAGAGCTCCTAGTGAGCAGAGAGGGGAGGAGCCCTTCGGGGGCCTCTCTCATGAACGCTTCCCCGGTGCTCCTTATAAAGGGGCCAGGACAAGTCTTGTTCCACACGTTTGGTATCTACATAGCATATTCCGGATCTTCCCAGATGCTCGGCATATGCCTTGGCATCTTGAGATGCCATGGCATATTCCTTAGCATATTCTTGGATGCCTAGGGCATATTCCTTTTTCCATGTGCTGTCGAGTTGGTTGGGTCCCAGGCGGCATAATACTTGTGCAACGTGTCTTGGCTTGATCGATGATGTGCTTTATCCGGAGATGAATAGACTACACTGGAGCAATATACCTCGGCCCAAATGACATTCTTTGGAGGTGTAGTTGACTGGTAGAGCAGATTCACTGGATCGATTAATTGCCCACCTACTGGGTCGATCCTATGGAGCTCAGATCTTGAGTCCTGCTGGGCGAGCTTGTGCTCATTCGGCCCAGGCGGTGAAGGAGGAGTGCGGAGTCCATGGTGGGCCGAGCTTGTGCTAATTCGGCCCACCCGGTGAAGAGGCTGGTGCGAGTCCCGGTGGGCCAAGCTAGTGCTCATTCGGCCCACCCGGCGGCGAGGTGGAATGGAGGAGCAGCTTGGCGGGAGGCGTCTGCTGGCGTCGGTTCGGAAGTGGGCAGGCGTCGGGTAGGAGGCTGTGGTGGGCCGACTTAGGCTTAGGTCGGCCCTTGAGGTTAGTCTCTTTCTTTTTATTTAGTTCGGACATGGGGAGTGTGGGCTGGGCCGAGGTTTCCCTTACTCGTCCCAGTTGCTCTTTCTTGTCTTTTTCCTTTTCTATTTTGCCTAATATCTCCTTATTAAATACTCTTTCCTTTATTCATGTCTCTTAGGAGCTTACTTATAGATCAACTCTGGGGTACCTGGGGTTATATCCCCGACACATAGCTAGCCAATACACTAACTAGATTGTCTAGATATTGGGGTTGTGCTAAATTTATCGAATTATCCTATTTGAGTACCACGGATAATCCGCATAAAATATCGGATTATCCTTATCCATCGGATATCATCAATACCATATCCGCTACCATATATGTCGGATATCTGCTCGACAAATATCCATATTCTCAAAAATGGACGCGGATGTGAATTTGGAGCGGAAATTATCCGTACCAATTACATCCCTAGGCCCCCCTTCCTCATGCTGCCGGAGCGACAAGTGGAGGGAGAGGGAACCAGCGCTCCTGTTGACTGAGATTAGAAAAGGGAGTTGGGGTCGCCACCTGTGATAGAGGGAGATGGAACTTTGAGAAACGAGGCCTCATGTTCCTGGATATTTCGGCTCCTATCTTGAGCAGACATGTATTATAAGTCAAGGAAATGTGATGACATATCGCTCTCCACTCAGTCGGTCTATTTGCTACAGCGTATGGGGCAAGCTCGCTTTGGGCCCAACCCAACAAGAAGAGAAGACCTCTGACCAAATATGGCCATTGAGCCGGCCTAGGCACGACCTGGACCTAGATAGTGGCATGGCCCAGGCATGACCTGAATCTGGCCATCGGGCTGGCCCACGTGCCCGAAGACCGAAAAAAGCACGACACAAGCACGACACACCTTAACTTCAAGGCTAGCACGATGGCCCGAAATAAAGAACGACGCGCATCCATCACCTACTCCCGCCCGTCGTCAGCCTCCCACTCTCGAACAAACCGAAATTCACGCGCACGACTGCTACCAATTTGCCACAGCCAGATTTGGTAGGTTTTTGCTGGTTTTGTCCGATTTTGGTTGGTTTTAGACGGAAAATCAGCAAAAAATAAGGAAATTTGAAAAAATGGACAGAAATAAACGGGCCATTTCGTGTTGTTCCGGGCCGTGCCAGGCACGATATTTTTCAGGCCATGCCTGGGCCGGCCCATGGGCATATTTTCTAGAAAAAACCCAGCCTGCTTCGGGCTTTGGGCTTGTCCCGGCCCGTTTTAGCCCGTGCCTGGCCATTTTGTCCTGCGCCGTGAGCCCGGCCCGATGGCCAGCTTTACCTCCGACCCCATTTCCCTGGGATAGTCAAAGCGGAGTCCGGCCCTGTTCGTCCGCTCTGCTCTCGCTGCTGGCGTGGCGTGGCGCGGCGTGGATCTCATTCGTCGTCCTCGACCTCGAACCCTAGCCCCGCCGTCCCGCTCAGGTAACCATCCCCAATCCCTCCCCTCCATGGATCGGATTCCCTCTCCCCGTCTGGCTGTCTGCTCCTGCCCGTCATCTCACCCTTACCTTGGAGGTAGTTATTTGGGTCTAGCATGCGTTCTTTCGCTAGGTCCTCTCGCCCAATCTGACCAACCCTGTAGTTAATTAGTTCAGGCTATCAATCGATTCAGCGACTACTCACTGTTACCAATTGATTGGCCGATGCTTAGCTCTGTTAAGACTCACCACGCTTGTTAAGAACAAAATTCATGATTTTGTTAAGAATTCACCAACCACGCTTGTTTCAGTTCTGCAATGGAAAAAAAAATCCATGATCTACCGATACGACAGATAGATTTTTCCCTCCAGTGCAAGCCTGTCTGTCTTACCATGTGCTGACTCTCTTCATTGTTCCGTTCCCGCAGAAAGATACGACAGATAGATGTCGCAGTCCAATGAAGTAAGGTCAGCCAGCGCTCCCCTCCAACATGCTAGCATGATTTACATTCACTATCCTTTTTCCACACTTTGCTCTCTCTCTTCATATGATGAAACAATATAAGAACCTCGCCCTTCGTTTTTTTTGCAGGTACACCGCGCGGTCCATCACGCCTCCGGCGGAGAGGGACAGCTCGCCCCCTCCCAAGAGGCGCGCCGCCGCCTCGAGGTCGCCGCCGCTCCCTCCTCCTCCCCCATTTCCACCCAAAGGGGTGCGCACCATCTCCTCGCTGTCGCCTCCTCGCACAAGGCGCAGCGCCTCAAGGTCTCCTGCTCCTTCTAAAAGGCGTGGCAGATCAAGGTCTCCTTCCCCCAAGAGGCGTGGCAGATCAAGGTCTCCGTCCCCCAAGAGGCGTCGCAGATCAAGGTCACCGACCCCCAAGAGGCGTCGCAGATCAAGGTCTCATTCCCCCAAGAGGCGTGGCAGATCAAGGTCTGCTTCCCCCAAGAAGCGTGGCAGATCAAGGTCTGCTTCCCCCAAGAAGCGTGGCAGATCAAGGTCTCCTTCCCCCAAGAAGCGTGGCAGATCAAGGTCTCCTTCCCCCAAGAGGCGTGGCAGATCAAGGTCCAGGTCCAGGAATAGGAGCCGCTCCAGGTAAGTCTTGTTTGATGATTTTCGTATCATAGACCCTGATGTTGTGCTAGTGATATCATATCGTACAATAGCAGTTTTCACAAAATATATTGTATGGAGTATCATAAAGGTATTGATTTTGCTTAACACATGGCAGGAGTAGAGACGATACAAGGAATCCCGGGAACAACCTGCACGTCACGGGCCTGTCCACACGCACATCAAGACAAGACCTGGAAAAGTTCTTCGGTAAAGAGGGAAAGGTGAGTACTTTGCTGCTCTACCCCATTCCTTCATTCGTTTCTCCTTGCCTGTGGCCGCTCGTTTATTCCGTGATCATGTCACCAGCTGACGTGCTACAATGTAAAACTGCAGGTTCAAAACTGCCATATCGTCATTGATCCTCGTACGAAAGAACCACGTGGCTTTGCATTTGTGACAATGGAGAACGTGGAGGATGCGAGGCGCTGCATCAAATACCTGCACCGTACTGTGCTTGAAGGCCGCCTCATCAGTGTGTCAAAGGTACATGTGCCAACCTTAGTGCTACCTCCTGTTACATATTCATAATCTTCTTTTCGTATGTGTTTGTATGGTCAGGATAGCTCTTATTACCAGGTGGTAGTAGTAGTGTGTGTAAACTCTTATCTTGATAATCTTCTTTCCACATCCCAGGGAAAATTTACAGTTTACAAGTTATGAGTCTTCAACAAAGTATATCTTGGTTTCTAACATCTTCTTTTGTACTTATCAGAATCTTGTCAATGGTCCCTGAAAATCAGCTAACGTGCAAGTAAATGTAGATACATCTTTTATCTTAAAAAGCAAAAGTTTATATTTGGGAGGCGACGTAAATTCTGCTGGTTCATTGCAGTGGTGTGATGGTGTAGCGTACACTAGGAAGGCATTGTTGTTATGCTCTTACACATTGGAGTCCAATGCAGGAAATGGAGAAATCCCTCTTGTTTCTGTGTTCCTTCGCTTTTCTCCTGCTGACTTCCCCGACCGCAGCTTCCACACCGTTGGGCTGCCTCAGCATTGATCCTCGCTGTCTGTAAAAGCACTGAACCATCATCGACCCTACGCTGTCTGCACCGACCTTACTGAATCACCGTTGGCATCGCCTACTACACTGTCTGCACCGACCTTACCGAGTCATCGCCGTCATCGCCTACTACTACACTGTCTACACCAACCTTACCGAATCATGACCGGCATCGCCCTCTACTACACTGTCTACACCGTTAGACCTGAAGTCATCTTTGGATCATGGAGTTAGAAAGCAGAGAATGCTGCATGCAGTGCTACACGTCACCAACTATAGACCTTGTTTAATTGTGATGCTGTGAGTACCGCTATGTTTGTCTACACATGTACTGAGACACTGTGGTACGTGTAGCTTGTATTTCAGGGCTTCAGTGAGCTTGACGCTAGGACCAAAGCGATGGGATTGTTACTTTTATGCAGAGCAACTATTATGTATAACGTTACTGAAATTCCCATTTACTACTGACTTTTTTATAATTGCAGGCAAAGAGAACCCGTAAGAGGACCCCTACTCCTGGAGAATACTGTGGCCCAAGAGGTATGCACGGATATGTTTTTTTTTCTGCACTTGCATGGAAACAGTAGATATGTGTTATCTCCTGGTGTTGATAGTGTTTGTGTAGGTTGTCTGGTGTGTCTTGTAGGTAGCATGCTTTTGTTGTACTTATTAGGGTTCTTCCTTATTGTGTGTCACTGTGTTGGATGCTGGTCTGCTGGTAAAGGATGACAAAGCGTTTTGTGTCTTGGATGCTAGTCTGTTGGTAAAGGATGACAAACAGAGACGGAATGTGCCATAGCTTCCGATGCATCAAGATAGTAATCTGGTCCGACGTTTATGCAGGCGGGCGCATTCTTGATATTATACTGTTTTTACTTGTTTTTTTAGTACTCCCTCCGTTTCAAAATATAAGATGTTTTAGCTTTGTGAAGCAAATGTATCGAGACTACTTTTAGTAGATAGGTTCACTCATGTTTGTAGTGAATCTGCACACTAAAAGAAGTCTAGATACATTTCCTTCACAAATCTAAAACATCTTATATTTTAAAACGGAGGGAGTAGATGCTTTGCCTGTCTGTGTGTGGGTAGTCTGCTGTTAAAGAATTGGGATACCGAGATAGGGTGGGGGCGTATATTTTTTTTATTGCATACCAATCAGCTATAAGAGCGCAATCTAATCCTGATGTACATGCAGGCGGGCGTTCTCGATCTTCGCCTCGCCGGTCCAGCAGGGGGCGCTCGAGGTCGCCGGATGGAAGAAGCGACCGAGACAGGAAGCGCGACTGAGAAGGAGTGGAAGCAGGTTGCTAGATGATGGTATCTCACTGGGAACGGAGTCTGATTGGATGTCTCTTTGGCTAGTAGGATGGTGAAACTTTGGTCTCACTGCCCTGGAGGCTGGCTGGAGATGTCATTTGCTTTTATTTTTTGTTCAATTAAGTTATTCGTAGCGTGTCGTATCCGGTATCCGGCATAGTGTCGCTCGCTGTGGCTGTGGATGATTGTTATGTAAAAGCGTATTTCGTGTCATTAGGCCTTGGAAACGCATCTTGATTCCTCTTGCCTATCTTGGGTTTTGACAGTACCTAGCCGTCTGTTGTATCACAAAGGCAGGCCTGCTATAGCAGGCGATAAAATAACTTGTAAAAGTAAACAGAGCTTGTTGGGATTTAACCCTGTCATTTCGGACTGATGTCTTTCTCCTGCAGTGTGCATAATTATTGTTCTGGTTTTAGATAAGATTTGAAACAAGAATTATGGACCCTAATAGTGTGCATCATAGCCTCAGATGTAGAAGAAGATGAAGAGCTACTGCATCATCATCTATCCATTACAAACTCAGTTCATCAAACTAATTAGTCAGGCCAGAAAAAACTAAGCATGGTTGGACCAGGAAAAAAAAGAATCAGAGGCAGTTATGGCTGAAATACATGTGTTCGATTCAATTAGTTTGAGATGACACACCTTCGAACCTCTGTTTTTGACATGCTCCAAGGTTCTCTTGCTACATAAGATCACAGCAGTAGAAAGTACAACATCAGCGACTTGATCAGAGAAAAAAAATCAACTTCCTAGTTCCTAGATTGTCAAGTAATTTCAAAATTCACTTTGTGTATCATGTACATATGAGTGGTTCATGGGACACAAAGCATCAACGTCTGGTATGGCACACAAAGCATCAACGTCTGGTATGTACCCCAAGCCATACTTTCAGATCCAGCCATTTTTTGATTGAAGATCCAGCCATTTTTTGATTGAAGATCCAGCCATTTTCACCCAACTCCCCTTCCAACAAGCAAAAGCCTAGTGAACACATGAAAATAAAAAGCTCAAATGAAGGAACCATTTAGGTGCAAATAGTTATATATTTATGTAACTTGATCAGGGGAAAGTAGCTTTGTGATATATTTTTGTTACTTTCTCCGTTCCCAAATAAGTGAGTTAAGTTTGTCTAAATTCATATGTATCTATGCAATGAAACATGTCTAGGTGTATACGAATCTAAACAAATCCAAGTAACTTATTTTGGGATGGACGGAGCCGGAACACGACGTTTTGGTCAAATCCAAGTAACAAATCCAAGTAACTTATATATATATTTGGTCAAACTTATATTTTCGTTTAGACTAAATCCGGAACACGACGTTTACCCGGTTCCCTGGACCCACCAGTCATACTATGCACGGACACATCCTTGAACCGGCGGTTACTCCCCATTCCCTCTCTCCCCCGCCCCATGGCGTCGCCTCCTCCGACGGCTTCCGCCGCCGCCGCGACCGGAGCGGCCCACAGCGTGTTCGTATACGGCACCCTGATGTCGGAGGAGGTCGTCCGCGTCCTCCTCGGCCGCGTCCCGCCGTCCTCCCCCGCGCTCCTCCCCAACCAGTACGTTCGTGCGCCCGCCCGCCCTCCGCTCCTCCCGGTCTTCCTCCCGCTCCGCGTCCCCCGTCGCTGTTCTACTTTGCCGACCGCTGATTCGAATCCCGCGTTATCCTTTCTCACAGCCAGAGGTTCAGCATCAAGGGGCGCGTCTACCCGGCGATCCTGCCCGTCGACGGCAACCAAGTCCCAGGCAAGGTAGGTACGCAGAACAAATTCCTGCCATGCTCTGTCGACGGCAACGAACCGAAGTCCCAGGAAAGGAATAGTACAGGTGCAGCAGAACAAATGCCAATCTGTTCCTTCCTCTGTCTGTTGTTCTGCAGGTGTTCAAGGAAATCACTGATGGGGAGCTCCATGTGCTGGATACATTCGAAGACGAGGAGTATGTGAGGGAAACTGTTGGCGTCTCACTGACTGTAAGTCCATTTTAATCTCAGATTCCCCTAGAAGGGGATAACTCCCATCACTGGGTTGATGTTGGTACCTCCTCCAGTTGCCAGTCCCGTAGTAGCCAGGTTGATGCTGGCTGAACTGCAAAAATCAGGGAAATGTTATTCTTTTTCATGCCTGAGCCCCTTGCCTGAAGGAAAAAAATGCATGTTACTTTTCTGTCACGAACTCTATCCGTTCCAAAATACTCCCTCCGTTTAGAAATATAAGATGTTTTAGGTTTGTGAATGAGATGTATCTAGACACATTTTAGTGTCTAGATTCGTTTGAACCTATACACTAAAACATGTCTAGATACATCTCCTTCACAAAACTAAAACATCTTATATTTCTAAACGGAGGGAGTATAAGATGTTTTAGCTTTTTCTTGTATCTTGACGTCTTTTAGTGTGTAGGTTCACTTATTTTGCTCCAAGTGTGTTTAGATAATGCGTTTTAGAAAAACATCTTATCATTTGGATTGGAGGGAGTAGATACTATTGTCTTTGTTTATCATGAAAGTCTACTTTCTTTTGGCATCTTAGATATAGCTTAGTTCCCTGTTTTCATCTAGGTTGTTTTACTGCAGGATTCATCGGAAACAGTTCCTGCCTTTGCATACATATGGGGGAATGAGGGTGATCCTGACCTCTATGGTCAATGGGATTTTGATGTGAGTATTTCCTTTCATGCTCATTTTAAGCATTCTGGTTATTAATGAGAGGCAGCAAAGCACCGCCACCGTGGAACTCATCACATGCAACAATCTGGTCATGGCATTTGTAATGCTTAATTGTGTCTATTAACTTGCACTTGCAATGCTACTACTTGTTGAATAGTCTCTGTTTGATCGGCCTAAGTAAAGCACATTGCTTGACTTCATGAAGTTCTGAATTTGCAAAAAAGCATGGCAAGTTTATGGCCCAAATAACTCACAACTCGTAAACTCATCTGTGGTAGGAAGTGTTGGCATCATTATTTTTCTCCACTAGTTATCAACTTATCATAGGGTAAACTCAAGTACTGATACCATGGTGAACTCAATGTAGTCCACCGGTATTCTTTTTGGCAATGTCATGTACTCTCTTAGGTTTTCTGGGGCATGTTTCTGTAGTATCCATTCAAGCAGTGACCTTTTTTTAAAAATTTAACTAACTACCCCATACTTTGCATGGTGCCTGTAGGAATGGAAGAGAGTGCATTTGAAGGATTATCTCGCAATGACACAAGGATTCAAGGAGGAATTGGAACAGCTCGAGCACAGATGATTGAAGCGCCAATTATTGTTCCAGAAGGATTAAGTCACGGTGTATTGTTTGTTCTTGGTTCAACCAGCCCTAATTGAATTGTAAATAAGATCTTTATTGGATTGCCACTAACCCAAACAAAAAAAATCATAATGTTTCATATCTTGTGCCCATAGACTTGAGATGTGTAAGTGTAATTTTTTTATTGGGTCAGTCAATGCTGTTTCAGTCCATTGCATGTGAAAGAAATTAAACTTGATTTTGATTGGCGTAAGCCTGTGCAAACATGGTTTGGCTGCTTCATATCTTGTGCCCATAGACTTAAGGTGTGTAAGTGTAAGTTCGTATTTTGCCTAATGTATACCTACCAGTGGCACCCTTAATCTCTTTCTCTTGATAAATTTCTGTTGATTCCAGACAGAGCATCCGCGGCCTAATCCACTCTACCCTGCCTCTTTACAGGATCACTCTCTATTCCACGAAGCTCTGCTAGTTTCCACTCCATTAAATTGTTCTTCGCTGCCTCCACCACCGCCCCTGCTGAAGAGCGTTTGATCAATGATCACTTAAAATCTTCTTTCATGAATTCAACCAAAATATATCGTAGGGGAAGTTACATTTCTAAAACATGCGTAAGGGGTATCCTGACAATAATAAACAAAAATCATAACATTTCTAGTATGATATGGAAGGATAGGTTCATTTGTTTGATTGTGAGCCAACTTTTCTTAGAAAAATGAAACAATAATATGCAGAAAACGGTTTAGTAGTCTATTTGTTTGATTGTGAACCAACTTTCCTTACAAAAATGAAATAGTAATATGCAGAAAACGGTTGAGTAGTCTGATGAGAATAGACAGCGGAACTGCATGGAAACTTGTTATCACAGCTTCATATTCTTCTTGGTAGGAGCAGTTTCTATATGGAGACTGGTGATCTAGCAGCAAGGGCCACAAATCCCAGCAGCAGTTCAGTTCAAATGAACACACTATCTTCAGATTTGCCTAGCCCCCAGTCCCAACAACTCTAGGCAAAGTATCAATTCTCATC
Source organism: Avena longiglumis (assembly GCA_030063025.1). Taxonomy (NCBI): domain Eukaryota; kingdom Viridiplantae; phylum Streptophyta; class Magnoliopsida; order Poales; family Poaceae; genus Avena; species Avena longiglumis. Next base: position 60,503,775 of record CP125978.1, on the reverse strand, counting down.
TGGTCATCCCTACTACTAGTTTCAACTGCTAAGAAACTACATATATATCCAAAAGAAAACCTAATAATCTGAGGAGCATTCCCCCTCGCAGCTATAAGCTGGCACATCTACAGTTTCTAGTGGCAACTATGTGAATGCACCTTCGAAAATCAGGTCATTCGAATTGGTCGTAGGGGCCGATGGAAGGGTTCCCGGAGTTCTGGTCATAACGAGGCTTCCAGGTGTTCCCGCCTTCTGAGCTGCTGCAAGCCTGGTTGGGAAGGACATTGCTCCCCAAATCACCATCCAAACTCATCTTTTGCACTTCTTGAGGGGACAGGATCCTAATGCACTTGACACAATTCACAAACTCCCTGCATCATCCACATAAAAGAAATCAGGAAACCAATCTTTCATCCTGAACATTCATCATGTGCATATCCTGTATGAAATGACATCTCCTTAGACATATGAAAAGAGGGTACTGACACCAACCACATTGTTTTCCAGTTTTTCTTCACGTGTGTGTGTGTTTCAGTTATATCGGCATCCTGGATTGACCCTATTTCATGTTTCTAAACATCTCTACATTTATCCTCTTGACAGAACTTCATTTGCTAGGGGAATACTAGAGACCAGGAAGTTCAGAATCACATAGGGATATGTAGAAAGATAGTCGGACTTACTCCCATGGGTCATCGCCGAGAAGTAGGACGTCGTCCTCATGATCTGTGTAGACTAGCTTCCAGCCTATTCTCTGACGGTCTTCAAGTTGGCCCTCTATACCAAACATGCGGGCCAAAGCTTGATTCAGTTCTCCATATCCAGAGAACCTACCGATGTCAATAGACCGGCCTACAGCTCCACGTTTGTACACCTACAAGACATAGATTAAGCTAAGATACAAAGGGGAGAAGTATATAACAAGCAAAGCATATTGTCGAGATTATGGCTCCATAATAATCATGGCCCTACGAGGCCCCAATTTCCAACTGCCTTGCCTTTAAGAAGCTTTAAAGCTACATGTGCTTATATGTGACCATCTCATCCACAATACAACTGTTGTCGCATGACATATATCTCATGCAATTAAGTTCTTATTTGAACCATCAACCACCATTTCAAAAATTAGTGCATGACAACAGGTTCACTTATCTTTGTAAAACTGTACCTTGTGGAAACTATAATTGTGTGGTGCATTCCTTTTCCGCAGGCAAATTACAATGACACTATTTGATAACTAGCTGCTTCATTATAGATCAATATTGTCTGGTGTTTACTGCAATGTCTCGTCCTAACTTATGGACTATGGTGCAGCTTTGGTCATAAGTGCCTTGCATTTTAATATTTTGTAATATAGGCACCACAAAACATATACTGCTTGAAAATCATATTATCGATACTGCATAGGATAAACATGTAATAGAAAAGGAAAAACCTTGGTGAATGTGCATCCTCTGGGGTGGAGGGGCAGGGGGCCAAGAATTTCTGTTCAACAAGGCACCGTCATTGATTGCAGAATCGATGGAATTAAAAGCCATATCCGACTGACCAAATGATTGTGAAACCATGGAGGTCGATATCTCTTGACGGACATCATCTGTTGAGAAATGATTCCGATACTTCACAGGATCAAGCGCATTTTCCAACAAGCCTTCTGTTTCCATATGGAAGCCTAACGGGCCATCATTGTTCATCCCAAACAGGCCACTGTTACTTGGATCCACACCTTGAATTTCAACATCAGGAAGTTCATCTTTGAACATCTGGTGTTGATTGAAGTTAGAAGTCGCGAAACCTTGATGCAGAAGACCATCTGTTTGTGAAGGCCATAATGAAGTTGCTGACGAAGCTGTTTCCAGGTTGTCAGTTGGCAGTGCATTGTTCATAAAATTTTGAAGGCCAGACACAACATTTGGCAATTTCGAGGTGATCACACTTGGCTTTACACTATTATTCAACTTTGCCAATTCCTTGGTCGTTACTGGAGTTGCTGTTACAGCCTCAATGGAGGTCAGAATCGACATCTGAGCAGTCGATTGTGGCACCTTCTCTGAGTTGATCTTGCAATGCTCATTCCTGCCAATGGCTGGCTGCACAAGATGGTTGCCATTAGCTGTCGAAGGTGATGTTGAGCAAGAAGGTATTTCTTCAGTAAGTGCAGATCGTGAAGCACCAGGAAGCATCATAGTGTTTCCAGTTTTTGAGATCACACTGGTCGATGAGATCTGTGGAAAGGCAGTTTCTGGCACATATGTAGGTGCAACTTGTTTCTGTAAAGGTTTCTCATGTTGCTCGTGCTGCATGGGTGGTGGCACTTGGGTTGTCTGTGCTGAAGAAGTTCTGCAGTCCTGTTGTGGCATCACTTGTTGCTGGGCAAGAGAATGCGAATTGGAAAACTGCTGTTGCATGTCTACAAGAAAATTTTGCTGGTCCTGGATTAGCGGTAACCGTGAGAGTGTGACTGTGGATTGTGACATCAGTGACTGCTGCTGTAGTTTCTGTAACAGCTGCAAGTGAAGTTCCTGATCAGACAATTGTGTTTGCTGACTTGCCAGATTAACTAGCTGCCCAGGCAACTTATTTAGCTGCTGCTGCTGCAACTGTTGCTGAAGTAATAGCTGTTGCTGCTGCAGCTGCAAATTCTGGTCCTGCAGTTGATGGGACTGTGGCAGCTGTTGGCCACTGGCCCCTTGCTGGTTTTGAGTTGGAGACGGTGATTGTTGTTTTTGTTGTTGTTGTTGCTGCTGCTGCATCTGGTTCTGGAGAATTACTTGAGCCTGGACAATATTAGTTTGGGCCTGGCTGAGGGGAATTACTTGGTTATTGGACTGCTGTTGTCTCTGTTGATCTTGCTTCTGATCTTGGTGATTCCTGATGGCTCCAAGTTGACTCAAAGGAAGTGATGCCTTGCACAAATCATTGATAGGTTTCATTTGTTGATGGAGCTTGGGAGCATTAAACTGTATGCTATTCTGATGAAGGAGATGGTTCTGCATATATAACTGTCTTGCAATATCGGCAGCACCAATATTTTGCATCGCAGGGTTACTCGCAGAGCGCAGGTACTCAGACTGCATGGCCGTGCTAGCTAACGAGGAGCTCTGCTGTCGGTTCATGTTCATCCACTGAACCAAGCTCAGGCCAGGCATTGTAGCAGTCTGGGTTTGAGCGTCCTTTATGCATACCTCTTCACCAAGCCAAGGCATTGCCCTCTTCAAAAGATTTTCCATCTCGGATGACTCATCATCTGTTGATTCCATTTTAAAAGAGTATGAAGCATGAAAACCATCAGAAATGTTATGGTAATGTGATGTAAAGTAAGCATTCTCCAAATCTAAGAACAGTAACATCGATTTTAACTGACACATTCCAGTTCAATCTACTGTTACCAAGACTATAACTAGATTAGTTGGTACAATTCTGTTATCTGCGTCTAATGGCATGTTAAGATAGGCATCCAAATAATCTGTATGGTAAGGTCCGTGTTCATATGCTTCTTTTGGTATACTGTTCATGCTGGGAGACTAAGAAACGTAGTATATTCTGTTCCAGAAAAAAAAAGATAAGAAGTATCAGAAGCAGTACCTAGTTGCCTAGGGCGCTTCACACCAAAAAATGGCTGGGGGCATATGAAAAAAGGAGCAGCAAGTGGTTCAATCTCCCAAATTGAAACTCTGTTCCTCCTTTCGCCTGCTGCCGACTCGTCCCACCCAACCTATCGGAGAACATGAAATCAGTGAATCTGAAAAAAAAATGGACCAAGAATAACTCATTGCAAGAGCTGAAATTTGGGCGGTGTTCGTAAATGCAACCTGCAAGCTGCGCCACTGGGAATTTTTCCATCTCACTGGATCGAGGTCACTTATTCCAGTTATTGTACCCATGTACCTGAAAATGTTAGATGATTTAGTAGATAATTTACTACTGGTAACATAGCAATGAAATGGAAAAATATATATGGCTTGTCAGCAAACTTGGAACATGAAAGATCAGAGTTTGTATGGGTATTTTGACATACCGTCTTGTTCCTAATTCCTCAGTCTCGCACATCATGCGGAAGCGCATCCCTAAAGAGATCTGATTACTATACATTGCCTTCTGGTATTTGGCAAATGGGATAACAAATTCAGTAGGACTGGCCCTGAAAGTCCATAGTTCAAAACATAGTTTTAGCAGTTAGTACTAAATTTACATAGAAACTACTTGGTAGGTAGTATTTAGCAGGCTTACTGAAACCAAACCACTGATTTAGAAACTCACCTAGGGTTATAAAATATGGTAAATGGGCTGGTGTTAGCAGAAGCATGTGCAGCTGCAGCAAGGACCCCTATGTGCATACTGTCGCTTGAGAGTACCGAAGACGATATGTTCGTGGGTTGTCGGCTGGCACGCCTGATTCCCAGTAGAAGTTGCTGCTTTTCGTCCCTGGAAGGTCAGACGAAACAAACTGTGGCATTTACTTTTCCAGTTCTGTTCTACATTTTGGATCATCTGTAGGTGAAGGTTGAAATTCTAGGAAGAACCGGGATAAGCTTTGACAAGATGGAAGGAAGCATGAGAATTTACCTAACAAATATGACAGAATCACCAGCAAATAGCTTCTTGCCACTCACAAAGAGGCTCCAACCAGTAGTAAGTAAATGTCTTTTGGGCTGGCCTGATTATTATTACAAAGCGCAAGAATATTAGTCAAACTCGTATTGTACTCAATCATTGCAGGAGAAGATAGCTCTACTCAATTGTACAGCATTATATGTACCTCGAAATATATGACGAAATGTCCACACATTGTCATGTATATCTCTGGCTTGTATTTCTTGACAAGGAGGCTGCAAGGAGAAGTCCTACAGCACAAGGTAACAAAATTAAAATGGTGCCATGAAAATGGTGAAGATATTTACCATGGAAAAGCTTGGAAGCCTGATTGCCTCCTTACCAGGGCAGGGAATATCTTCTCCGCGGCACGGCGGGGCACGGAGAAGCCTCCATGTGTGCTCGTGTCACTTGCCGTGAGCGTCTTGCAGAAGAACTCCATCTGTGGCCTTGCTTGTCTTAGTGCAAGCTCTGACAGCTGCAATGCCTCTTTTGCATACTGACAAACACATAATTAAAAAGAAAGATAAGGATTAGGGCACTGGGACATACGGAAAAAATTTGTGGGGAAGTCACAATTTTTTAGATGCTTACTGTATTTACTGGCTGAAGAGTCATCTGTGCATACACCTCATCAGTATCTGGGTCTGCCTGAAAAAGTCAATAGATCTTTTGTTTCAGAATTTATGATAGCAAGAGCGCCGGGACGGAAATATGGCCAGTGTGCTGTAGATTACTTGTAAAATAACACTGTGTAGAAGGCATATCAGCTTTGAGGGGAGATTGGGATAGTTTGGCACGTGTGCTTCGGCGTCCTTTTGCATAGAAGCTGCAACCTGAAACAGAGCACATACTAAGTCCAAGAAAGTTTCCTTTTCTAATTGAAGATAAAGAAGAGTCATTATTGAATCAATACGAATACATCATTTTCATCCCTATGAAAAATAAGAGCATATTGTAAAAAAAAAAAGAGCATTCCTAATTTCTGAAGCAATAGATAAAAAAAATTCAGGCAGCTAAACCATGTAGTAACGAGTATTAAGGAAAATGTTCTCCCAAAACAAATCCACCTCCTTTCTGAACACGTACACTGTCATGCTACTTACTCATCATACATTACTAACTTTCCATTGAAAAACAAGAAATATCTCATGGAGTGATTAAGAAAGTACAAGCATTCAACCATGCTACCCTTTTTATATACCAACTTTCTGCGGTTTCCCCTAAAATATGAAGTGAAAAGTAGTATTTTCTGCAATCCATAAAGGTCAGTTCATGAGTGAACTCCTTTTAGATAAACTCTGCATAAGTACACTACTAAAGTGTTCCTCCCACATATCATCATGGGCAACATAACCTGTCCCACACACACAAATATTTTAATTTATTTCTGGTGATCTTTCTAAAAGAGAAGGGTACAGTTGCAAAACCAGCCCTCCCAAGACTGGATTTCAGGTTTAAGAATTTATCTTTTTTTCAGAATCGATCAAGAACACATGGTTGCATGTTATCTGACAATCTTTCTCAGAGCTGTTTCAGTGCAAACTCCATGGAAGGTGCAACAGAAATCAGGACCATCGTTCCATTCAATGCAAGAAATACAGAGCTACAGATATGCTTGTTGCATACCAAACTTGATAACAAGAAAACAGTAGTAGTACTACACACAACGCACCAAAAACTAACAGAAAGAAAGGAAGCGAGTAGGCCCGAAGCTCCCAACCACTTTGGCAATGACCCAGGATTACTGGCTTGAGAAAGCAATTAGCAGGCAAGTATATGATCCAATCATGACTACTGAAAATGCAATATATCCATGATACCAACAATTTTTTTGGAGCACCATGTTAGGAGAGCTCGTAAACTTCGAGAAATCCTCCATTGCAGATCAAATCAAAGATTAATCCGAAATAAAACAAAAGAAATTTTCTAGAGCAAGGAATCAATCTTTAGAATCACAGAAAATGGGAGAAGACTGTCAGTCAAGACCGGAACCACGAGGAGCACAGGCAGAGCACTGTAGAAGTGGCAGTCAATGAAGTGAAGACTCACCTGCTCGCTGTGGCCCTGCGGAAGTAGACGACGAGGCTGCCCACCGGCGGCAGCGACACCAGCGGGCCCGCGCAGGCGTGCCACAGCTCCCCGTTGATCGCCGGCGCCTTCCGCTCCCCTGCGCTCACACCCACCGCCGCGTCGTGCGTCAGCAACCAAGCGCAGAGAAACGGATGTATTTCTAGTTCTAGCTAACTGTACTTCCGCCGGCGGCCGCAAGTATCGCCGGAGAACGCGAGCCGGAAATGCGCGGGCGGGAGTAAGAAGAAAGAAGTACCTTCGCACGGGTGGGCGGCGGCGGAGGAGCTCGCCGGCGACTGCGCCATGGTAGCTGCTTGTTCACGCGGGAGCTAGCTTCAGTGGCTCCCGCGCATGACGGCCGGAGGAGCGCGCGCTGGCGCGAGGCGGCCTTTCTCCTTTCTTGCCGGATGACCCCGGTCACCACCGGCTGGCCGTGCCGGGTTCTTGCACAACGGTGCCGTGCCCCGGCGGCGGCGGCGCCTCCGTCCCGACAAGCTAGACGCAGCAGCACGAAGTCCAAGGGGTAGTCCTAGAGAGAGAGGGAGAGGAGGTAGAGAGAGGGGTGGGGGTGGGAGTTGCTCTGGGGTTTCTTGGTTTGCTGTCGCTGGTTGGTGCGTCGTGTGTGCTGCTGCCTGTCGGGTCGGGTCGGGAGTTAAAAACCAGACGCTTCTGCTCTGCTCAGTGTGTGTGCCCTCTCTATCTCTCTCCTCGTTTTATTTCTGCGTTCTAGCGAGGTCCGTCCGAAGGAGAGAGAGAGAAAGGGACACCGGAGCTCAGCTGCGTCTTTCCGGGAGCCATTTCGTCCTTTTCTAGCATGTCATCACTAAAAAAAAAGAAATTATATATCTTTTCTTTTTTTAAGAAATATATTGTTCCTCTTTTTAAGAAAATGGAAAGTAATACTCCCTCAAAAGTCATTGTTGCACAACAGGCACTATGAGAGACAAGCTACTAAGAGGTTAGTAAAGATAATGTTTGTGGAATTCGGTTTTATAAAGTTAAAAATAATGACTTGGCACAGAACAAATATAAGTTCGACGAGAGGAACGAATCGCACAAGAGACCTAGCACAACAATATATACATCAAGTCAAAAAAGATAGCACCAACGTATATTTTGTCGATTTAAAGAAAGCTATAGCCACATTTCCTTTAGTTCGGAAAATGATGAAAGAAAGAAAGTAGCATCAAGTATTTTTCATGTCATAAGAAGTGTTACACAACCCAAGAGTAAGGATGGCGATGGAGCGGGTTTGGACGGATATATCAAAACCAAATCCAAATTCAAATCCATGAATCTCACTCTAGCCCGCCCATGAAGATGTCCATGGGCATGGACGTCGTCTCAGATCCAGACCCACCGGATATCCATGTATGCATAGTTATCCATCGGCTCACACGCTATATACATAATCATAACAACATTCAGCATAACTGCGACATTATAGCAATTTTCGACAGCATTTCAGCAGTATTTTAGTCGGTCCGCTAGGAGGGGAGTTGTCTCCATCGCTTCCCCTAGCATGGCGGCTGCCTCGTGCCCTCATCCAGTCGTGCGACTATGGCCTAGGGCTTTATAGCATACGGATTAATTAGGGAATTAGGGATTACTGATTACTACTTAGGTGGGCCTTTGGGCCTGCGGCTATCCGTACCCTTACCCGTCGGGTCGGATATCCGTGGATACCCGGATCCATGGATAAAGCCATCCTTACCCAAGAGATTCATGATGAGCCGTCAACTCGTCATGGGTGTTTTACAAGGATGAGCCATCAATATTTGGTCTATGGCAAAATGAGAGGGCTGAAAACCGAATCGACTAAGTATAACAATCCATGCAACAAAAAAAACTCACATCATACTCCGTATTCGAATCAATGAATACATCTAGGTGACATGACATGGTGTGCTATCCTGCTCTCGATTTGTGGCACACTACAATCTTATGGAATTCCAGCACCGAATTTAGGTCATGCTTTGAGAAATGAAAGAAAAGGACAAATCCATTCTATGATAAGGTGAATTCCAACTTCATATTCAGTTCATACACCGAGAGTGAAAGAACGTCAAATCCGATTTATGAAAGCCCGCAATCACATGAAATTCGAAGTCCAAATTCAGTTCATACACTAGAGATGAAAAAAAGACAAATTCCTTCCATGAGTACTGTTCTATTTATGTGTGAACAGTACTTTTTTGGCTACGACCTGCTGTTGAACGTACTTTTTGTCGTTGCTCAATGTGTGATTAAATATAAAGTTGGAAAATTGTGTATTAGTTTACATGTAAGTTCTATGGGTCAATTATTATGTTATATAACTTTTGCGACCTTTTTGCTATGAGGTGACTTGAGAGTACTGTGGAGCCATGATAGCACTAGATACTCCTAGCTTGATCTCTAGTGAAATTTATAGGCACAACCACATCCATTAACCTTCTGGGCTATTTTAGAAACATGTCCAACTGTAAAAAAAAACTGTTATGCACAATCTACGACAATTGACTAAATGTTTATGATTTAAAATTACATGTTCTCTGTTGAACTAAATATGGCCAAGTCAACCGGCCACAAATCTAGGTAGTCCGGCTAAACAAGCCACCTTGGACGTCATCCCATAGACGGCTCCTTACTATAATAATAGAGCTACTGACAGCAACGAGTAATTATCTTTTATTTTACTCCTGTCTAAGCTAGAAAGAACAAGCTAGTAGGATATACTAACGCTCCCCAGATGGAATTTTCAGGGATATTCATTTTTCATTCCCTGTGCAAGACCCAAGAAAGGAGGGAGGGAGAGCACCGAAGTCTTCGACACAACAATTTTATACACAATGGTCGATGACACTATGACTAAAATTATCCATGCGGCCGGTAGCCCTGTACTATACGTAAATTAGGTGGACTGATCGTGCACCAAAAACATATACTACCATATTCTCTCTCTTTCAGAAAGGGGAGCTGATTATTTGGACATGCTTGATTGGTGCTCCCTCCATGTAAAAACATAGTGTGTTATATTAATTTTCTTGCAAGTAAAAAATTGTAAAGTTCAATCAAGTTTGTAAGAGAACTATTAACATATGGTGCTAACAAAATAAATACAGTAGGAGAATATATTTCACGACTGAGTTAGCGATACCGATTTGCTACTATATATGTTGATATCTATTTTCTAAATTTGGTGAAATTTTACAAAGTTTCACCTATGATAAAACTAATATGCATCACCTAATAAGTGTGGGGGCTTTAGCTCAAACTTGGACTAAAATGAACTAAACCCCGACACTTATTATGGATCGGGGAGTACATTGTTTGACAAAACAGATTTTCATGATTGTAACTGACTATTGAACTCCGGAAATACATGAAAAATAGAAATACTACTCTTATTGCAACGGTTTTTCCTCCACTGCTAACCTATAGACTTGGAAACCTAACGCCATCATACATGTACAAGTGTTGCGGAGGTGTGCTTCAGTCCCTCCCCCTTAAACTTAAGCTGCATGGTTTTTTTTATTTATTTGACTCGTCAAAACCCATATCGAGGCCACGTATATCTCCGTATATGTATACTCGGTTGAACTGGGTTTAATTCACGTTTAGGCCAGCTGATCCCATCTTTCATTATCGTGATCTACGCCTTTGCATGTCATATTTTAAATTTTTGTTGTTGTTGTTATATAACTTTCGATTTTCGCCTCTCGCAGACACATGTGTATACGTGTATGGTGAGTATACGTCTAAGAGGACTATACGGACTTCGTGTGGGTTCGTATGGTCCTCTAAACAATCGTGTATTGAGTTTTTGTAAGTTTGAAAACAAGGAAAAGAGGGGGGGTGGGTGGGTGGGTGGTGGGGGGGGGGGGTGGGTGGGTGGGTTGGGGGACCAAGCAAAAGTGTGAAACTCCACACGAATAACTGATCCAACACGTAGGTACATACTGTATATATACTGTATATACTTAAATTTTCCGCGGGAGCAGAACTCTGTTCTCATTTGCCACACACAGAGACAAGGTGCAGCAGTGCTATAAGATGCTAGCTGGACGAGATCTTGCAGTTAGCTAATCATGCAATCAGTTGGGACGTCCAAATTAGGGAATCGCACGCAACTAACTTATCCAACTGGCACGTACTAGCCAGCTGCTAGCTTGTGCATTCGTGTCCGTACGTCCTCAGCAACCGCCGATTTTCTGCAGTGCTAGATTGACGAAACACGTGTATTATTACTTAACCATACCGGGCCACAAGGGGTATTCCTACATATTCATGCATGGAGATGTATGCGTGGTTGGAGGTTAGGTCCAAAATAGCCATCAAATGTATCCTCTCGGGGAAGTGTTTTTTGGGGAATTATTTCATGAAAACTTTTAATCATGACTTGACTATATATGTGTCTCTTTACTTCTTTAGGAGTTATATAAGTATGTGTCTCTTTAGGAGTGTATCTGCGAGCGAACTAAGAGGTCGTTTGGCATCCAGGTATTCATTTCATTTAGTGGAAATGAAATGAATACATGGATTCATTTCATTTATATTATTATTCCAAAAACACCCATATGTTTGGCTGTCACCGAAATGTAGAAATGACAGGTCTGAGATAGGAATCAGGTTTATACATGCGGATATTTCAATGGATTTACCAAACGAAATGACAACTCAATTCCGTATCAACCAAACAGCATAGGGATGGAATTGCAAAATGAATTCCAGACCCAAATGATGGATACCAAACGACCTCTAATAGTTATTGCCCTTTCTAGACATAATATACGCCGCGATTGACCAGCTCTCTCCTCTTGCTCTCGCTTGCCTCCTTGCTATACATTTTTTCCTCCCCAAGTCCTCTACTTCGTGGAGATCATTCCTTCGACAAATGACCTAATGGTGAACCTCGATTTCATGCCATCGATATTTGGACTGCGACGAAGAGAATCTAGGATCACCCGATCTGGTCACCTGCGGTACCGTCGCAAGTGTGTACACTCACCGAACAGGGTCACAAACACACTCGTGGTGTGCCTAGGTCGTCCAATCAACGGTACTTATATGTGCACAAAGCTAGTGAAGTACGGCTTGTCAGCATCGACACCATAGAGAAGTTTTGGGATTTGGGACAGACATTCACACTTCTCCCCGTCTTTTTTGGCATCGCGAGAGGAAAAGATTTCTTGCCTACCCTCTCACTTCTCATTTTTAACAACAAAAAAGGACAGGAAAAACTGAGTAGGTATGGCGGTAGACGCATTCTCATCATGCGACCCCAAAAATGTTGTTCGAGAGATTCTGAAGCCCGGCATCCTACCTCCAGGCCTCAGCATAGGGGGGCCATTGCCCCCCTCCCCGCCTTCGGTCACCAAATTCATGTTTGAAACATTAGGGAAGACTAAATTGAGTAGGTTCTAGTCATCTTGGCAGCCCAACCCGGTGAAGCGATTTTTGGAAAGTCATTCCAGAGCAAAGAGCTAACAAGTCCGGCGGCGGCCGATCAAGGGCTACCTTTCTCTCTAGCCAAGACTAATCCGGTTCGTTTTATAAAACTTCTCGTCATATCTTTGACATATGATACTGATAGTTATTTTGACCGTGATGTGGTGACATTTATTTATAAAGAAAAGCTAGTACACCGATCCTCAATCCACAAATAAATGTCTTTTTTTAGGTTTTGTCATGCGTGAAACACTTTTAAGTTTGACCAACTTTGTAAAATTTGTATCAATACCTATGGCATGTAGTTACTAATATTATGAAACTACATGTCTGTAGTTACTAATTCGGTTCGTTTATTTTCTTGCACAGTTATATAGGAGTGATAGGGAAAAAAACTACCGAAAACTTCCTAAGGCTAGTCATAGTGGAAGTAACTTGAGTAGTAACATAGTCCTACATGTATTGTCAACTAAGCATTTAGATGACATGGCATGCAATTAAATGATTAAAAAAAGGGTTATGGTAACTAGCTAGGTTACCATAACATCACACATTTTAAGACAAAATAAGTCTACATTGCAATAAAATAAACCTTTACATGATATCACACGTATGTTATTTTTCACTATAGAGATAATAACTTATACTACTAATATACGCATGTTACTATTCTAATTTACCCATGCATGCACAGGCGGAAATCTTCCTTAATTCCCTCCCTTACGTAGTACCAGCTCCTGGTTTGTCGGCCGCCGCGCACTCTCTCTATCCCAGCTCGCGAAAGACTCCACCCGCGTCGTGCTAGACGTCGCACGAGTGCAGCAAGACAAATCTTGACGATAATTTTTTCTCCCTAATTTAGTACCCGCTTGGAAGACTAAGCACGGCGCCCGTCGATATGATTAAGGGCCCATTTGGTTTCTAACCATAATTTGTAAGCTAAAATTTGGTAAAGTATGCCAGTTACAAAGCGTGGCCAAGAAATTGGAAACCAAACTTTAACAAAAGTTGACAAAATAATTAACTCTATGACAAGTGGACCATTTAATTAATGAACTATGGCAAACTATAAGTGTGAAAAAACCAAATACAATCCAAACAACTTGTAACTGCCAAAGTTTGGCTTGGCAAACTGTGACTGAATACCAAATGAGAATCAACTGCACACACACTTTTTTCCAAGGAGACGAGGAAAACAAATCACAAGGGTAAAACCAGGATAGTAGACACTCTCTCGCACCCACGCCTTAAGCATTGAGAAAAAAACTATTTTTTTTGTATATCTTAAGCCTTGGGATGGAGGACGATTTCTCTTCGTCTAGAAATAACTAACTTGAGTTTGCTTGATTTGAATGTATCTAGCTAGTTATTATGCTGGATGGTCATTGTTTTATTTAGGCCTTTCACAATGGGTGTTTCTTAGTGGTGTATCCTAGGCATTTTGTCTATGTGATAGTATAGTTAATGAGGAAAAAGAGTGGAGTTGTATCTTAGCTACTCCCTCTGTCCGGAAATACCCTGTATTCTGAATTTAGTCAAGGTTAAACTTTGTGAAGTTTGACTAAATATATAGAAAAGTATATATATACATTTATAACACAGAATGTATATAATATGAAAATATATCTTACGAAGATTCTAATGGTACTTATGTTGTATTATAGATGTATATAATTTTTTCTATAAATTTGACCTTGACTAAACCCAAAATGCAGTGTATTTCTGGACAGAGGGAGTAAGAAACACCTATTGCACGAAATCATAGGCAAAAAGCATGGTTAGGCCAATCAAATGCATGCATGTCCTCTAAATCATTAAATATAGAGACTCCACTTAAGAAACAATGCATTGTACTAGTTGTTTCTTATGTTTTAGTTGCTCATATGAAAACATACTAAGATACAACCCATTGTGAAAGGCCTTATAAGACTAGTCACAATGAGAAGTATCATATAGTAGTATCATGCATATGATACTATCATCTTCACAATGCATAGTATCATATAGTAGTATCATAGTCCTAGTGTATTTATTGTTTTATGGAATCACAATGTAAATTTGTGTACAAGATTTATTTGGGATTAGTTTTTCTAGTTTTATGTGCTATGATACTGTATCTACCTATGATACCAATATAATCTCTTTCATCATTAAATGCAGTGACACATAAGGCCTTTCACAATGGGTGTTTCTTAGCGTAGTATTCTAGGTGCTTTGCCTATGTGGCATGTCATTTAATGAAGAAAGAAGGTGTTGTTGTATCTTAGGCTGGTCATAGTGGGAGTAACTTCACTAGTAACTAAGAGTCTAAGTCAGCATTTTTGCTTATGTGGCAATGATTTAATGAAGAGAGAGAGGTGTATTGAGTAACTAGATATGTTACTGTAACATCACACATACCAAGGCAGAGTGTGTCTACAACCTAATTAATGTGGCATTGCATATGATCACATCTAAGTTATTTCCCACTATGAAGGTAGTAACTTAGACTAGTAACATGTGCATGTTATTACTCTAAGTTACTCCCCACTATGACCAACCTTAGCTAAGCTATACCTCTTACACGGTATCATAGGCAAAATACATGGTTAGCCCAATTACATGCATACATGTACCTAAAATCATTAAATATTGATACAACTCTTAACATACAATCCATTATACTAGTTGTTTTTTAAGATACACCACTATCTAGGATAACGAGTTAAGAGAAATCCTATTATGAAAGGCCTAAAGATTTTGCATGCATGTGGTGTATGATACTATCTATGATACCCCTATTGGGAGCTACGATAAAGCGTGTTTCAAGAGAGGGTATAAAAAATAGGCCTAGCCTCTTGTTGATTAGCATCGACCTCCCCGAGTTAGCCAACTCTCTGATTAGGAAGAGTTGGTCGTGATCCTTGGTGCGAATGAACAGCGAGACGGGCCATGCATGCAACGAACAGGTAAATAAAAACCATCTTGTGTCTACTACTAGTATCTCTCTACGAATTGTACTGAACGCAGGAAACGATTACGGAGTGTTTTCATCAACCCTAATACGTAAAAAAAAGTTCTCTATGATCGAAACCCGTACACTCACCCAGCGACCATTTGATCAATTCAGAAGGTCCAAAATGTAGTACGTACTTCCTCTGTTCGGGATTACAGGTCCTACCTGCATACCTAGGTTATTAATTTGACTAATAAAACATAACTTATATATCATAAAAACTATACCATTAGAAAATATAACCTCTAAAGTTTCTAATAGTATAATTTTATCTTATCTTATTATTTTTTTGTACAAATTAGAACCTGAATTATCCATGTGGGACTTATAATCCCGATCGGAGGAAGTAGTAGCGAGCTTGTCTGGAGACGGTAGGAAATGATTTGGGAGGGGACACGCACGGGCAGCAGACATGCTTGCCGGGCGCGCGGGGGACACCCCCCCTCCCCATCCGGCTTTTTCACCGCAGCGCGCACCTCCCCTTTTCGTTTTTCACCGTCTCTCTCTCTCTCATCCGCGCGAGGCCGCAGACCGCGGTGCGACCTGCGTCATCACGCGTGGAGCTCGCCTCCCGAGGCGGCCTGCGCACACGCCGCGCCATGGCGAGCGAGCCTGCCCCGCCCTGTTCTCCTCCTCCTCGGGACTCGCGCTAGTTTAACCAGGGAAGGGCCCCGCGAGCGAGTCGCCCGAGCTAGCGTGCGTTCGCGCGCGTGGCGGAGGAGGACGACGAGCTCTGCTCTGCTCGATCGGAAGGAAGAGCCAAAGGATCGCGTACTGATGCTGTGCTGCCAATGGGGTTTCGTTTCGAGCACGTGAGGGTAAACTGATGAAGGGGGAAAGCGAGTGGTGGATCGAGATTGAACGGCCCATTACGCCGTCGCGTACAGCGTGGCATTTAACGGTCCTTGGTCCACGGCCAGGTCGGAGGTCCTTCCGTACGTACGTTGGAGAAACCCGCATGATACGAGCAGAGATTTCCGGCTCACCGAGTCCGAGCGACTGACCGACTCCGTTATTCTAGCATTCATACTATGATTTAACTTTGAGCATGATACAGTACTCCCTCCGTCCCTATTTAGGTGCCGCTCTTGCTTTATACTACGAATTTTCTGATTTAACTTTGAGTGTGATTTAACTTTGACATCAGTTCATGAAAAAATTGTCAGAAAAGGTTACCTCGTTCGTAAACTTTTGTCAAGTACGAATTCGAAGATATAGTTTGTGTAGCATGGAACCTACGTTCCGTTTCTCAAACGGAAGGTTAAAGCGGAGGATCGTAGCACATGTGCGCCGTAAGACAATTAGAACAGCAAAAATCTAGCATTTGTCTGAATTAGTGTCTAAAGAAGACGGTCTTTAGTTTTGTTCATGTGTTCATCTTGACTTTGACATCACTTTGATAGAATTATGCTTGTGTATATTGGAGGATGTCATTCTTTTCTATTTTTAAATTCAAGGTGCCTTTTTAGAAGAAAAAAATCGTAACCTCTACATTTCCAGGGTGCCAAACCAAGGCCTCTCCCGTCGGAGATGGATGAGGGGAGGCGCCGATATTCAATTATGTGGCAATGTAGGATTGGTCAAAGAAGCTTAATAAGGTGGATAGCTTGCATGTTGAGAGAAATGCTCTTAGTGGGATACTCACATTTAGTTAATATACATATTAGGTGTAGGTGTTGTCCCCTCGTGACATTTGGGAGTAAAGTGTCGGATCTTGGAGGCCGGATCCGACGCGTCCTGGGCCATGGTGTTCATTGTTGTGCAACTCCAATGGCAAGGGCTGATGCAAACGGTGGGGCCGAGGCCTAGGATCTCCGCCAATAATGTTACGAGCTTGCATATCTTGGCGTTTGGGCGCAACTTCGGGCGGTTCCGACAAGCTTCCAAGGTGGAAGATGGTTTTGGAGAGCTTTGAGGCAAGGTTTGTTCTTCGGCGCCGATATCGCTAGATTGGCGTCTTCATGTGTCTTCTTCTCTGGGTCGGCCTCGGTGGTGAGTGTAGGGTTTCGTAGCATGGAAAACAAAAAATTTCTACCGCATACGAACAAACAAGCCAAGATCTATCTACTAGATTGTAGCAACGAGTCGATAGAATAACTCACCCTCGAAGATTCCAAAGTGTTTAACGAGAGCGTATTCTCGTGGGTGATGTAGTCGTACTCTTCCCGATCTCAAGATCGCGTAGACGATCCTTCCGTGACTGCGTTAAAGCGCTCCCTGATCGGTCACACGTTCGGTACTGACGAAGACCTTCCTCTCCCTTGTTCCAAGCGGCGGAGGTTGTAGCACTCTCCTCACGATTCGGCGGCTGGGCGTGGTACCGGAAGTAGGGAGATCTCGCAGGGCTTCGCCTTAAGCCGGAGCGAGTATGGTGGAGTATGAGAGAGTCCCTCGACGATCTAGGGTTTAGACACGTCGAGGAAGAGGTGCTAGAGCCGGCGGCTAGGGCTTGGAGGTGCCCAAGTCGGCGGCTAGGGGAGAAAACCCTAGGGGCGGCGGCTATGGTGGCGCAATGCTAGGGTTTGAGCGTGGAAGTTGTGTGTCAGGAGAGCCACCCCTCCTTATATAGGTGGAGGGTTGGCGGCCAAGGGAGGAGTCCCTCCCAACTCGGCTTGGTGGGCGCCCGGTTGGAGGAGGAACTCCTCCCAAATCGGTTTCCACCCTCCTCCTCTTTCCAAAACTTGTCGTTTGACTTTCAAACTAGCCGTTTGACTTTTCAAACTAGGATTTGAATAAACCCTCTATTTTGAACAACGATGACACCGAGTACATGATGCAATCATATCAACTTGATATAACACATTAATGTACCCTCCCCCAGTCGGACATTAGGAAGCTTCTAGAACATTCGATGAAAACACGGAACCATTCCCAACTCAAAAGGGACTTTCCTTATATGAATCTTATTCTCCGGACCATTCCGGATCTCCTCGTGATATTCTGAATCCCATTCGAGACTCCGAACAACATTCGGTCTCTTTCTCATCATTCCATAACTACTCAAACAACGTCGAATCCTTAAGTGTGTATCCCTACGGTTCGTGAATTATGCGGACATGATCGAGACACTTCTCCGAAAAATAACCAATAGAGAAATCTGGAAATTCATATGGCTCCCACATATTTCTACGATTACTTTGCGATCGAATGAACCACTTACGTACGATATCAATTTCCCTTTGTCTCACGATAGTTTACTTATCCGAGGTTATGATCGTCGGTATCTCTGCATACCGTGAAGGTAAGAACATAACGATAACCACCGCGCGATGCTACACTCATTGGGCCACACACATCGGTATGTATGATTTCCAATAAGTCTGTAGCTCGCTCCATCATACCAGAAAATGGAGTCTTAGTCATTTTACCCATCAGACATGCTTCGCATCTTTCAAGTGATTAGAAATCAAGTGATTCAAGAAGTCCATCGGAATGGACTTTCTTCATACGCTTCACTCCAATGTGACCAAGACGACAGTGCCACATATAGGTCGAGTTATCGCTTGATTTCAAACGTTTAGCCACAATGTTATTAATATGTGTATTTCCACTATCGAGATTCAACAAGAATAGACCATCTATCAAAGGTGCATGTGCATAAAACATATTACTCATATAAATCGAACAACCATTATTCTCGGACTTAAACAAGTAACGCCTCTACAATAAACAAGATCCGATATAATGTTCATGCTACGCAGCACCAAATAACAATTATTTAAGTATAAAACTAATCCGATGGTAGATGAAGGGTAGCGTCGACGCGATCACATCAACCTTTGATCCGTTTCCAGCGCGCCGTCACTTCGTTCTTTGCTAGCTTCCGTTTATTCTGCGGCTTTTGTTTGAGTTACAAATATGAGCAGCGAACCGTATCAAATACCCGGCACTACTACAGTACTAGTGAGATACACATCAATAACATGTATATCAGATATACCTTTCTTCTTGATGTTGCCGTTCTTCAAATCCGACAAGTACTTTGGGCAATTCCGCTTCCAGTGACCTTCTCCCTTGCAGTAAAAGCACTCAGTATCAGGCTTGGGTCCAATCTTGGTCTTCTTAAATGCGTGGCAACTTTCTTACCACCCTTCTTGAAGTGTTCATACCTTAGACTTGCCTTTCTTGAATTTGGTGGTCTTATTGACCAACAACACTTGGTGCTCTTTCTTGATCTCCACTTCTGCAGACTTTAACATAGCAACAGTTCGCAACTGCTTGTTCATGTTACGCATGTTGTAGTTCATCACAAAGTTCTTGTAACTTGGTGGTAGTGATTGGAGGACACGGTAAATCCCCAAAGCATTAGGAATCACTATACCCAAGCTTTGAAGTTTGTTTGCGTGCCCGGACATCTTAAGCACATGCTCACCGATTGCTGCCCTCTTCCATCTTGCGTTAAAGAACTTTTGAAGCCTCATAGCTTTCAATTGCCGCATGAGTCTCAAAAATCAATTTGAGATCCTCGACAATATCATATGGGTGAATTCTCAAACCTTTTACGAAGCTCGATTCTAAACCATACAAGATAGCACCTTTGAACTATAGATCTTGATTCTTAGCGAGGTAAACATTCTTTACTTCATCGGTAGCATCACCGCAGTGGGTCACCAATGGTGCATCTAGCACATAGGTCAAATTACCAGTGTGAGGACAATCCTCAAATTCGGAACCAATCCATGAAGTTGCTTCCATTGTTTTTCAACTTTTCTTTCTCTAGGAACGCATTAAAATTGATGGTAGGGGTTGCCATTGATCTACAACATATTTGCAATAGTTTAGACTAAGTTTATGACAAATTGAGTTCAAATTAATAATAAAATTAATCAAGGTGAAATCCCACTCAAAACAATATCCCTCACATTGTTTTAGTGATCACACGAACCAAATCCACCACATCAACACCGATCATCACGAGAGTTGATATAGTTTCAATGGCGAACAATCGACATGTTCATCATATCTACTATATGATTCATGCTTTACCTTTTGGTGATCCGTGTTTCGAGACCATGTCTGTATATGCTAAGCTCTTCAAGATCAAACCTTAGTTTCCGCATGAGCAAATCTGGCTTGCTCACGTTGTATACACTTGCGGAATCTAACACACCCGATCATCACGTGGTGCTTCGAAACAACAAGCTTCAGCAACGGTGCTAACTAAGGGTGAACACTTTATGACTTGATATTTATGTGCATGAGGGATCATCTTATAATGCTACCGTCGTCTACTAAGCAATACAAGATGCATAAAGGATTAACATCACATGCAATTCAAAATATGTGATATGATATGGCCTTTCTTCTTTGTGCTTCTGATCTCTATCTTCTAGCACGAACATGATCTCCATCATCACCGGCATTGCATCAAGGTCAAAGACGCTTCTCCATGGTACGTAGATCACGGCTTCAACTATTACAACTACTTTGAATAGACACGCGGGTCTTAACATAAATTAAAGACAACCATATGGCTCCTGCCGGTTGCCAACTTACAATAAGGAACATTGCATACATCAAATATAATCACAATCATGGCCATATCACATCACAATACACCCCTGCAAAACAAAGTTAGACGCCTCTACTTTCTTTGCATATTTTACGTGGTTTGGGGCTTTCAATAAGTGTCGTTCTAACTTACGAACAAGAACCACAACATTGATACTAGTATTGTTGATCACCCGTTGTAAATTGGATCTTAACTATGCTAGGAGAAAGGCACCATAAAGCCACTTATGCAATACAAGTTGCATGTCAAGCGTGGAGCAAGTCTCATGAACGATGTCATGTAAGGTTAGCCGGGCCTTCATCCCAACATACCGCAAGATGCAAAGTACACAAGAAGCAATCGACAATAAAGCATCCGCGCCCAATGACCATTGTGTTCTACTCGTCAATGATCTACATATAGAACGGCTCTAATACCCTTTGTAGGGTTTCGTAGCATGGAAAACAAAAATTTCTACGCATACAAACAAATAAGCCAAGATCTATCTACTAGATTGTAGCAAGTCGATAGAATAACTCACCCTCGAAGATTCCAAAGTGTTTAACGAGGCGGATTCTCGTGGGTGATGTAGTAAATACTCTTCCCGATCTCAAGATCGTGAGCGATCCTTCGGAAGCGCTCCCTTGATCGGTCACACGTTCGGTACCGACGAAGACCTTCCTCTCCTTGTTCCACCAGGCGGAGGTTGTAGCACTCTCTCCTCACGATTCCGGCAAAGACAGTAATGGGAAGTAGAGAGGAGATCTCATGAAAGCCTTAAGCCGGAGCGAGTATGGTGGAGTATGAGAGAGTCCTCGGCGATCTAGGGTTTAGACACGTCGAGGAAGAGGTGCTAGAGTCGGGCTAGGGCTTGGAGGTGCCCAAGTCGGCTGGGGAGAAAAACCCTAGGCGGCGGCTATGGTGGGCGGCAATGCTAGGGTTTGAGGCGTGGAAGTTGTGTGTCAGGAGGGCTGCCCCTCCTTATATAGGTGGAGGGTCGGCGGCCAAGGGGAGGAGAGGAGTCCTCCCCAACTCGGCTTGGGTGGCGCCAAGTTGGAGGAGGAACTCCTCCCAAATCAGTTCCCACCCTCCTCCTCTTTCCAAAACTTGCCGTTTGACTTTCAAACTAGCGTTTGACTTTTCAAACTAGGATTTGAATAAACCTCTATTTTGAACAGCGATGACACGAGTACATGATGCAATCATATCAACTTGATATAACACATTCATGTACCCTTCCCTTGAGTCTTGACATTCCGGAAGCTTCTAGAACATTCCGATGAAAACACGGAACCATTCCCCAACTCAAACAGGACTTTCCTTATATGAATCTTATTCTCGGACCATTCGGATCTCCTCGTGATATTCTCAATCCCATTCGAGACTCGAACAACATTCGGTCTCTTTCATCATTCCATAACTACTCAAACAACGTCGAATCCTTAAGTGTGTCTCCCTACGGTTCGTGAATTATGCGGACATGATCGAGACACTTCTCGAACAATAACCAATAGAGGAATCTGAAATTCATATGGCTCCACATATTTCTCGATTACTTTGAGATCGAATGAACCACTTACATACGATATCAATTTCCCTTTGTCTCACGATAGTTTACTTATCCTAGGTTATGATCGTCGGTATCTCTGCATACCTAGTTCAACCTCGTTAAATAAGTACTCTTTTCTCGTTCGTGATATGTGATCCATTGTGAGCAGTCACATGCTTGCAAGCTAATTGGATAACATTTCACCGAGAGGGCCTGAGTATATCTATCCGTCATATGGATGGACAAATCCACTCTTGATCCATGTGTTTCAACCAATACTTTCCGAACACTCAATGCCACCTTTATAGCCACCCAGTTATGGTGTGGTGTTTGATGTCATCAAAGCATCCATCCGGTAAAGGTGATATGCATGATCTCATGGTCAAAGGAATTAGATTACTATGTATCAGAAAGCATATAGCAATTGAACTATTAAAATGACTTGATCTTTATGCTACGCTTATCTATAGGAGTATGTCCACCATATCATTCTCCTAACGATATGATCTTGTTGTTTAATAACATCTCAATGTTCATGATAGGGAAACCACAATCATCTATTAACCAACAAGCTAGTATTATATAGAGGCTTTACTAGGGATTTCAATTTAAGTTTTTCAAATCACACAAGTATCAATGTTTCCTTGTTAATACTATTATAGCATGAATGTAAACATTTATCATAAACACAAAGATATAATAATAACTACATTTATTATTGCCTCTAGGGTATATCTCCAACAGTGAGAGGGAGGAGAAAATGAGCTCGGTGACTACCATTGATGGGTGTTGGCGGGGAAGCCTGTCTCGACCGTGCGAGGATTATGTTCTCCTTGCGGCGAATCCCGAGCGGTTGCGATGTTTGGCCACCGCTATCCATGGCCATAGGGTTTGCCTTGCCATGCGCGAGCACTACGCCGTCTCAAGCTCTTCCTTCCTCCAAGCATGGAGGATCTTCTCCAACTCCGACAGTGCCATGGTGCGTCTCCCCTGTCCCAAGTGGCCTATTCCCCGGCGTCAATAGAGTCGGCTGAGTTGGTTAATCGGCAACAAGCTAGATCAGACCTGATCACGTTTTTGTGATTTCTTGTAGGGTCCTTGGTGCAAAAAGTAGGGCTTTCTTTGTTATTTTTGTTTTTTGTGAAGTTATTATTGTAAAACTATACCCACCGCGCGCCTTATTAGTAATACATATAATCTAGGTCCTTTGGAACGTGTCCGAGTTAAATAAAAAATTGCATGTTGCATGTCCTTTTTGCCTACCATCGTTCACCAACTCACGGTCATGTAAAATCAAAACCTCTCACACAATTTAGGCTAGCGAAACTTATAGTTGTGCAAACTGTTGGGTCATGTCCCTTCACATGGAGGTGTGTTGGCAGCTCAACTATATCCCTTAACGCCCAACATGTATGAACCATTAATCGAGTTTCGTATCCAACGGCTGAGGTGCTCCTTATAAGAGGAGTAGAAAAGAAATTCCTATCCACCCTTGGTGGCCGAGTAATCAAGAGAGCAAGAGAAGCAAGCCTGTTGTAAGTGGTGAGAGAACACACAAGAACACCGCAACTTAGTGAGAAGAGAGGAAAAATAAGGAGAGATGTTTTCTGTTCAGATTTCTAGATCTGACCGTTTTGTATTGAAGCTGGTGTTTGGAGGCTCAAACTATTTGGATTGACTCCAAACTTGGTGAGTTTGTTTCTTACGTTAAATACTTCGATCTCATTAGCTGATTTGAGATTTGGGTCAGCATAGCATCTAATATGGAAGTGGTTTAGTCAGTACTGACTGCTGCAATTCCAGCAAAAAACAGTTTTAATAGACAAACATATTGAGCTGTCAAATAGTGTCCGATTGAGCTAAAATTTTCTATGTATGTTGAGAACCGTGTATGTCTACTTGTCTACCAAGTTTGGTGTGTGTTTGGATACGTGGTTGGTTTAAGAGCACTTTACCCGATTCCTGAATAGAACAGAAACTATGATATCTCTGTTTTGTTGTTATCTTCCTTTCAATTGGTTGTTGTTGTCGGTTTGCAACATGATTAGTGTATCGTGCATCTCTAAATATTCTAGAGAATACTTTATACCTAGGTTGAAGCTTGTGTGTTGGTATACACCGTGGTTTTTTTCTCTCGCCTCGAGGAGGTTTTTTCATTTGTGTACGCGGTCGATTATTTTATTTCCGCTACATATCTGCTGTTGATTGAAGCTATCTTCGGAGTTCATTGCAAGTTATAGGGTTGTGTATCTCCCCCACCAACACAAACTTAGGCTCAAACCTTGTACTTACACAGAACGCTTCTTAAAACATAATAAGCTAAATTTAGATTTTTTGTTCGAACTGACTGTTGACCTATTTGGCATGTCTATGCTAACTTATACACTTTGGTTATCTTTCCTGCTAACATTGACGGAATCACGTTGAAGCAAAAAAAAAAAAAAAACCACTACTGTAACAAAAACAACGTATATGGTGTGTATTTTCTTGTCTTAGCATCATTCGTGCCGAGCAGTGGATCTGACGGCCGTGACACGGCGGTGAACCCAGCCTGGACCACCACGTACGCAGCCACGGAAGCACAGTGCTGCAGTGCTGCGCACCGTACTCGCCGCAGAGCCGATGACCCTGAACAATGGAGTTTTCTTACGAGGCGCAGACACAGCACGAGAGTGGCGGTACCACTTCACGTCTTCACCCCACCGTGTTCGTGTTTGTGAATTACTGCAGGCAGGGAGGGAGGGAGCAGAGCAGGCAGCACATCTGCGGATTTGGCATGTCCCCTGCCCGCCAGACACGCCTGCTCTGCTCTCTCAGCCTCAGCCTCAGCTGGGCGCCTGGGCCTCCGTCTCCTTCTTTTACGGAGCAGTCATAGGTGGTTTCAGACACATTCACGAGGAGAACGAGAACACAAGGACGGACAGCGGCAGCGTCTCGCCTCGCCTGCTCAGCGATCTGCCGGCCTCTGTGCCCGCTCGCTCCGTCCACCTCGACCGACGGCCTCGGCCGCAGCATCGCAGCTCAGCTTACTGCGCGGCCAGTACGGCTGCTGGTGTGTAGTACCGCGTACGGACAAGTGGGAGCCGAAGAAAAACCATTCCCAGATATGGGACGAAAATCCCGTGACACGCATTCTGTGGACGTCGTACTACGTACTGTAGACTTCTTTGGCAATCGAGAAAAGGTTTAATTAGGGACTATACTTGATTCGAATGAATTCGGACGAAGGAGCTTTTTTCATACGGAGTACTGCTTGTTCGGTTTATAGGACTCCACACGCGTACGAATTATTCCTATGGTCTATTTTGCACCATAATGCACCCAATCATTTTGGAAAGTGTTTTTTTTCCTGCTTTTCTAATATCGCAACAAACTACTGCTACTAACATTAGTCTGCACATGTTGGATTATTAATTACCAATATCACGTACGACACGAACACATCTACACACATGCAACCAAAACATGCATAGGTAGATTTGTAAATATAGTAAGAACTCGGGAGAACAATGTGAGAAATAGCCATTTGACCCGGAAAGTCATCATCGTAGCAGCACAATGGTCATTGTTGTTGTCCCCGATGGTGCTATCGAGGTGGTTGGTGATCCGTAGAGGAAGAAGGCATCCTACCCGCTTGGACTCCAATAGACTCTAGTCTTCTCTTGACATGTCCTGGACTCTTCATAGTATTCTTATAATGGTTCACTTTGACAATCATAATTTGGTTGTCATAGTACATAAGGATTGTCGGTATTGGTATTTCAACCATAGAAAATCTGTTTAAGAGTAAACAAAGCCATTCTACCTCGACAGTCACAATATCTAATATGGTGAGTTCTGCTTTCATAGTTGACCTCGTTAAGATGGTCTGCTTGCAAGACTTCTATGACAGAATACCACCACCAAGAGTGAATATATATCCACATGTGACCTTTATCCTATCAACATATGATATCCAACTTGAATCAATATGCCCTTCAAATACTCTTGCATACGCGGTATAATGAATTTCATAGCTCATTGTTCCCTTTAGCGCACATCACTCTCTTAAGAGCATGTCAATGATCATATCCAGGGTTGGTCACAAACCATCTAAGTTTTCTCACAGCAAACGAGATGTCAGGCCTCGTAGCGCAAGCTAAATACATAAGCGAGACAAAAATTTGTTAGTATATTAATTGACCTTGTTTGACTTTCCGATTCTTTCGGAGCAACACACTAGGATCATAAGGCGTGAAGAGGATTTGCAATCAACATATCCAAATATGTTCAACACCTTTCCAAATAATGTGATTGCACAAGTGTGATTCCATTATTCTCATCTCTCAGTTGCTTGATGTTCAAGATAACATAAGCTTCTCCATGATCTTTCATCTCAAACCATTGAGACAAGAAGGTTTTGACCTTGTCAATCACTTTGAGACTTGTCCCAAAAATTAATATGTCATCAACATACAAACACATGACAACTCTCTCGCCCCACCATGGAGGTAGTACACGCATTTGTCAGCTTCGTTTAAAACAAAGCCCACATATGTCAAAGTTCTTTCAAACATATCATGCCATTTCCTGGGAACTTGTTTGAGGCTATACAAAGATTTAGGGTCTGTTTGGTTTATGACCAGGTTTACCATAACAAATATTTGGCTAGCCAAAATCTTGGTTGATGTCTTGCTTGCCCATGAATTGGCCAACATTGACTAAAAAACTGAACTAAAGTTGATAGTGGGGCATTGGCAAGCCAAAAAATTGGCAACCATCCAAACACACACCAAATTTTGGGTCATAGCCAAAAAATTGGTAAGGTATAGTTTGGTCACAATCCAAATACACCCTTATGCAATTTACATGCCTTTCTTTCTTGACCTTCTAGTACAAAACCATCAGGTTGTCCTATGTAAATTTTCTTGCCCAAATCTATGTTTAGGAAAGCTGTCTTAACGTCCATTTGATGAATAAGAAAACCATGAGAGGCAGCCAATTATAGTAGTTCTTGAACCGTGGTCAATTTATCCACAAGTGAGTAAGTATCAAAGAAATCCTCACCCTCTTTTTGGGTGGAGCCTTTAGCCACAAGCCGAGCTTTGTACTTTTCAATACTACCATCACCTCTAAGCTTCTTTTTAATACTCATTTACATCCTGTAGGTTTACACCCATACATAAGTTTAGTTATCTTCCATGTTCCATTCGCTAAGATGGAACCCATCTCACTTTGAACCGCTTCCTTCCAGTAGTCTGCATCAATAGATGCAAAAGATTTTGAAATGGTTACGGGAGTCTCATCCACTAGGTAGACAACAAAATCATTAATAAAAGACATTGTATGGTACAACTCCCCTTCCACCTCTATCTCTACTCTACAGTAACTTGAGATTCTTCCTCGCCAGACCATGCCGCCCCGATGTCCTCTCCGCCGCAATAGACGGCCGGAGCTGGTCCAGGAGCGGCGCCGGAATAGATAGGTTCTCATGTAGTTCTAGTATTAGCTTTTTTTTACCTTTTTAGGTTGACCTTGTGCTAGAGTTTGGCGACATTGAAGGGAATATGCCCTGAGAGGCAATAATAAATTGTTTATTATGTGTATTCCAAGTATATGATAGATGTTTATTTTGCATGCTATAATTGTATTAATACGGAAACGTTAATACATGTGTGTTTAATAAACAAACAGAAAGTTCCTAGTTAAGCCTCTCTCATAAACTAGCTCGTTGATTAACAAGATGGTCAAGGTTTCCTGATCATGGACATTGGATGTTGTTAATAACGGGATCACAACATTAGTGTAATGATGTGATGAACATTCATCCGAAGTATAGCATTACGATCAAAGTCATTGAGTTTATATTGCTATAACAACTTACAGTGATCCTAATCCTTAGACCATGAGATCATGTCAATCACTAACAGGAAGAGTTTCTTGATAACATCAAACGTCACACCGTAACAGGTGATTATAAAGATGGGTTCGAGAACTAATAAAGTGTTATGTTGAGGCTCATGGATCAAGAGTGGAATTTGTTCATCCGATGACGGATAGATATACTCTGGGCCCTCTCGGTGATATCACATTGATTAGCTTGCAAGCAAGTGATTTGATCACTAGAATGTTATATCACGGGAGCGAGAAAGAGTGCATGTCGATGCGAGATCAAACTAGGTATGGAGATACCGATGATCGAATCTCGGACATGTAATATATCGTGAGACAAAGGGATTAAGATACTAGCGTAAAGGTTAAGCGATCACAAGAAAGTCATCGTTGAATGTGTGGGAGTCGATATGGGTCTCGGATCCCGCTTCGATTATTGATGCGAGAGGGTCTCGATCATGTCCGCATTATTCACGAACCGTAGGGTGACACATAAGAGACACCGACATCCAATTGGAGCAAAAGTTTCATGCCGAAAGAATAAACAAGCGCGAGAATTTATTTCACTAGAATCTGAAAACAGGTTTTCGGGTGAAATTGCATAAAGTGGTTATGCATGTGAAATAGAATTCTAGCAAGGGTTATTGTGAATGTTTGTCATTAAAGTAATTGACAAAATTCTGAATAAAATAAAAGAGTTTTATTTAATGAGAGTTTGCATTAAATTTGGTGGAAATTTAATGGGATTTTTAGTGGGATTTTGAGTGGACTTTTGAAGGGTCATTTTGTGAGTGGAGTGTCCACCCACATGATGAGGGAGGCAGGGGCAGCCCCCATGCGGCCACCCTTGGGGTTCCCCCTCCTCCTATAAAGGAGCCCCTCTCACTTCTCACTCACACCTCCTCGTGAAGGATCTCTCTCCTCTAGAATTTATCCCCATGGTCTCGGACTAGCGAGATACATGTTCCCAGTGGCTTTTCGGCAAGAAAGAGTTGTGCTTCATTTGCATCGCTGGGCGAGGAGGCGGAGGTTGCTCGGTGCCTCGAGCGTGTGTGCGAGCACGGATGCTGGCTGATTTCGGCGCTAGGACTTCCTCTCGATCTTGAGATCGGCAAGAGATCGTCTACATCAACCACGAGTTTGGACTCGTTAAGCTTTGTCGGTCTTCAAGGGTATGTTCTCTCTGGATATACATCCCGCGTTGTTTGTATCTAGTATAAATAGATCTTGGTATATAGTTCACATCGTAGGAAAATTTTTGTTTTCTATCTGCGAACCCTTGATGGTATCGAGCGGATCTATGCGTAGATACTTTACAGGTAGTACACATATGAGTATGTGGGCGATGATGATCATGTTGTTGCTCCTTTCTTGTGATTTTGGATATTGGTGGCATAGTGGGATGAAGCGGCGGACAAACTTTACATGTCCTCGCACATGAGAGACTGTTCCACGCTTGACATGCAACTAGTTTGCATAAGTGGCTAGCGGTGTCTCTCCTACTATAGTCAATATCTATTTTGTGCGAGTTGTCAACAATTTGATTATCCTCGTTGTGGTTCATGTTAAATGGTAAGAACGGTTCTATCTCGAAAGCCCTCGCCACGTAAAACTTGCAATGGATAAATTAGAAGCGTCTAGTTTAGATTGTTCTTTGGGCTAGTGTTATGATATGGTAGTGTTGTAAGTAGAAGTATGAGATGATACTCTTACAACACACATAGCGTGTAAAACCCATAGACCGTGGATTTACACATATAGGTATGATAGTGATCATACCACGATGCACATGATAGAGATCATCTGCGGGAACCATATAATTTCACTATTAAACATATGATGTTTGATTGCATCTTATATTGCTTGTTTAGCGCTTTGTTAAGCATAATAAGATGATCCCTCATTTTAAATATCAAGATAAGAATGTGTTCTCCTTTAGTATGCACCGATTATGTTTTAAATCCAAGACATCACGTGATGATCGGGTGTACTTGGATCCTCGACCATACTTGGTGTAAGAGGCGATTACACACAAAAATACTAAGGTTCTAACTTGGCGAGCCTAGCATGTATGGACATGGCCTCGAACACTGAATCGAAAGGTTAAGCATGAGTCATATAGTTGATATGATGCCCATTTGATGCTCGCCTTTGAAGCTATCTGACTCACGTGATGATCGGACTTGGTGTAGTGGATTTGGTTCATGTAATCACCAAAAGGACACGAGGGATGTCGCTTTTGAGTGGGAGTTCATTCGTAATATAGATTAGTTGAACTCAATCTATCATACACTTAGTCTAAACTTTACAAATTCATTGTAGATGGCACCACCTTTTAATTTCAATGCGTTCATGGAGAAAGAGAAACTAGCAACGAGCGGTAGCAACTTTCTTGAATGGGCCATGAATTTGAGGATTCTCCTCTGCTGCACAAAAGCAATATGTGCTAGAAGCGCCTTAGGCCCCCACCCTTTGTGATGCCCACGAGGAGAAGAATGTCTATCTGACTCGTCAGAGGACCACAACTTAGTTCATTGCGGCATATTGTATGGGCTAGAGCGGAACTTGAAAGCGTTTAAAACGGCAATGCTTTTGATACAATGGGTGAGTTGAAAATGATTTTCGACACACATCTTTTGTGAAACTACAATGCTTGAGAAAAGTTCTTTAGCTGCATGATGGAAGAGAACACTCAGTTAGTGAGCATGTACTCAAGATGTCGGATTCGCCGATAAGCTTGTGTCCTTGGGAATAACGATTCCCATTGACTTAGGCATCCATCGTGTTGCGGTCTACGCCACCTAGCTATAAGAGCTTCGTGATGAACTATAATATGCAAGGCATGAAGAAGTCTCTCCCGAGCTCATCAATGCTTAAAAGCTGCAAGTGGAGATCAAAAGGAACATCAAGTGTTGATGATCAATAGGAACACTGGTTTCAAGAAAGACAAGAAGGGAAAAGCGGAAGGAAGTAAGGCGGCAAGCTTTGTTGTCGCTACCAAAAGAAACCCCGAGTTGGACCTAAGTCCGATACCGAAAGTGCTACTATTGTAAGGGATCGCCATCGGAAGCGAATCGCAAGTATCTGGCGCACAAGAAAGCCGGCAAGGCAAACAAAGGTATATATGATATACATGTTATTGATGTGTACTTGACTAGTGCTCGCAGAGCACCGGGTATTTGATACCGTTGCTAATATTTGTAACTTTCGAATCGTGGGTCATGAACAGCGACCGCTAGCAAGGGTGAGGTCAAGATGCGTGTCGGCAATGGATCAAACGTTGATGTGATCGCCGTCGAACGCTACCTCTCCACTTACCGTCGGGATTAGTTATAAACTTAAATAATCATTATTTGGTGCCCTGACCGAGCATGAACATTGTATCTGGATCATGTTTGATGCAAAGTGGTTTTCATTCAAATCTGAGAACAATGGTTGTTCCATTTATATGAATGAAATCTTTTATGGTCATGCACCAATGTTGAATGGTTTATTTCTTGGATCTCGATGATAATGTTACACATATTCATAATATTGATGCTAAAAGGATTAAACTTAGTGATGATATATCCGCATATATGTGGTAATCGCCGTCTAGGTCATATTGGCATTAAACGCATGAAGAAGCTCCATTAGGATGGACTTTTAGAATCACTTGATTATGAATCATTTGATACATGTGAGCCATGCCTTATGGGCAAGATGACTAGAACGCTTTTCGGTTCAATGGAGCAGGCGACATTTATTGGAAATCATACATTCGGATGTATGTGGTCCAATGAGTGTGTCGGCGAGGTGGATATCGTTATTTTGTTACTTTCACGGATGATTTGAGTAGATACGGTTATATCTACTTGATGAAACACAAGTCCAAACCTTTGAAAAGTTCAAGGAATTTCGAATGAAGTGGAAAATCATCGTAATAGAAAGATCAAATTTCTACGGTGACCGTGGAGGTGAGTATCTAAGTTACGAGTTTAGCACTCACATGAAAGAGTGTGGAATTGTTTCACAACTCACACTGCCGGAACACCACAAATAAATGGTGTGTCGAACGTCGTAATCGTACTTTATTAGATATGGTTCGATCTATGATGTCTCGACGGACTTGCCGTTGTCATTTTGGGGTTATGCACTAGAAACCGCTGCATTCACTTTAAATCGGGCACCATCTAAATCCGTTGAAACGACACCGTATGAATTGTGGTTTGGAAACAAACCTAAGTCATCATTTCTAAAGTTTGGGGTTGCGATGTTTATGTGAAGAAACTTCAACCGGATAAACTCGAACCCAAAGCGGAAAAATGCGTCTTCATAGGATACCCTAAAAAACTATTGGGTATTCCTTCTATCACGCATCCGAGGGCAAGGTTTTTGTGTTAAGAATGGATCCTTTCTAGAGAAAGAGTTTCTCGCGAAAGGTGTGAGTAGTCGGAAAGTAGAACTCAAGAGGTTATGGAACCTTCTCTTCAAAGTATGGCAAGTAGCGCAGTGACAGAAGTCGTTCCGGAGTTGGCATCAACTGTTGAAGAAGGAACTAATGATAATGATCATGAAACTCCGAAAGAGAGTACTACTGAACCTCGCAGTCAAACAGACGCTGCAGCTCCCGTCAGACGGAAATCTGTCATAAATTTCATGGTTGATGAAAATAATGACCTGCGACGTATGAAGAAGCGATGATGAGCCCGGATTCCAACAAATGGTTAGAAGCCATGAAATCCGAGATGGAATCCATGTATGAAAATCAAGTTTGGAACTTGGTGGAATTACCTCACGGCCGAAAGGCCGTGGAGAACAAATGGATTTTCAAAAGGAAAACGATGTTGATGGTAATGTGACCATCTATAAAGCTCGACTTGTCGCAAAGGGGTTTCGACAAATTCAAGGAGTTGACTACGATGAGACTTTTCTCCCGTAGCGATGCTAAAGTCGATTAGGATTATGTTAGCAATTGCGCATATTTCGATTATGAAATATGGCGGATGGATGTCAAAACCGCGTTTCTCAATGGTAATATTGAAGAAGAGTTGTATATGATACAACCAAAGGGTTTTGTCGATCCTAAGGATGCTAACAAGGTGTGCAAGCTTCAGATCCATCTATGGATTGAAGCAAGCATCACGAAGTTGGAATCTCCGCTTTGATGAGGTGATCAAAGAGTTTGGATTTGTCCAAACTTATGGAGAAGCTTGTATTTACAAGAAAGTGAGTGGGAGCAATGTGGCATTTACGATACTATATGTGGATGACATATTATTGATCGAATGATATAGAACTTTAAAAGTGTTAAAAGTTATCTAAACAAAGAAATTTTCAATGAAGGACCTAGGTGAAGCATCTTACATATTAGGCATAAAGATCTATAGAGATAGATCTAGGCGCCTAATAGGGCTATCGCAGTACATACCTTGATAAGATTTTAAAGAAGTTTAAAATGGACGGAAGTAAGAAGGGTTCTTACCTATGTTGCAAGGCAAGACATTGAGTAAGACTCAAAGTCCGCTTGGCGGAAGAAAGAGAGATAATGGACAAAGTCCCCTATGCTTCGACCATAGGCTCTATAATGTACGCCATGCTATGTACAAGAACGGATGTAGCACACGCTATTAGTTTGACTAGTAGGTACCAATCGGATCCGAGTTCGAACATTGGATAGCGGTCAAGAATATCCTTAAGTACTTGAGAAGAACTAAGGATATGTTTCTTATACGGAGGTGAAGAAGAGCTCGTCGCTAAGTGTTATGTCGACGCTTAGTTGACACCGATCCGGATGACTCTAAGTCTCAATCCGGACACGTATTTCTCATGAATGGCGGAGTTAGTTGGAGGAGCTCCAAACAACCTGTGGTAGCGGGATCAACAACGGAGGCCGAATATGTTGTCGCTTGAGCGGCTCGAAGCGATTTGGATGAAGGAGTTCATATCCGAACTAGGAGTTGTGGCAAGCGCATTGGACCCAATGGTGATCTATTGTGACAACAATGGTGCCATTGCCAATGCCAAAGAGCCAAGGTCTCACAAGCATTCCAAGCATATTAAGCGCTTTCACTCCATCCGCGAGCATGTCAAGGATGGAGATATAAAGATTTAGAAGTACATACGGATCTCAATGTAGCGATCCGTTGACTAAAACTCTCCCTAGAGCAAAACATGATCAACACCGAACTCAATGGGTGTTAGATATATCACTATGTAACTAGATTATTGTCTCTAGTGCAAGTGGGAGACTGAAGGAATATGCCCCGAGAGGCAATAATAAATTGTTTATTATGTGTATTCCAAGTATATGATAGATGTTTATTTTGCATGCTATAATTGTATTAATACGAAGCGTTAATACATGTGTGTTTAATAAACAAATGTAAAGTTCCTAGTTAAGCCTCTCTCATAAACTAGCTCGTTGATTAACAAGATGGTCAAGGTTTCACGATCATGGACATTGGATGTTGTTAATAACGGATCACAACATTAGTGTAATGATGTGATGAACATTCATCCAAGTATAGCATTACGATCAAAGTCATTGAGTTTATATTGCTATAACAACTTACAGTGATCCTAATCCTTAGACCATGAGATCATGTCAATCACTAACACCTAAGAGTTTCTTGATAACATCAAACGTCACACCGTAACAGGTGATTATAAAGATGGGTTCGTAACTAATAAAGTGTTATGTTGAGGCTCATGGATCAAGAGTGGAATTTGTTCATCCCGATGACGGATAGATATACTCAGGCCCTCTCGGTGATATCACATTGATTAGCTTGCAAGCAAGTGATTTGATCACTAGAATGTTATATCACGAACGAGAAAAGAGTGCATGTCGAACGAGATCAAACTAGGTATGGAGATACCTGATCGAATCTCGGACATGTAATATATCGTGAGACAAAGGGATTAAGATACTAGCGTAAAAGGTTCCGACGATCACAAGAAAGTCATCGTTGAATGTGTGGAGTCGGTATGGGTCTCCATCCCGCTTCGATTATTGATCCGAGAGGGTCTCGATCATGTCCGCATTATTCACGAACCGTAGGGTGACACACTTAAGAGACACACATCCAATTGGAGCAAAAGTTTCATGCCGAAAAGAATAAACAAGCGCAGGAATTTATTTCACTAGATACAAACAGTTTTGTGAAATTGCATAAAGTGGTTATGCATGTGAAATAGAATTCTAGCAAGGGGTTATTTGTGAATGTTTGTCATTAAAGTAATTGACAAAATTCTGAATAAAATAAAAGAGTTTTATTTAATGAGAGTTTGCATTAAATTTGGTGGAAATTTAATGGGATTTTTGAGTGGGATTTTGAGTGGAGACTTTTGAAGGGTCATTTTGTGAGTGGAGTGTCCACCCACATGAAGAGGGGAGGGCAAGGGGGCAGCCCCCATGCGCCGGCCACCCCTTGGGGTTCCCTCCTCCTATAAAAGGAGCCCTCCTCACTTCTCACTCACACCTCCTCGTGAAGGATCTCTCTCCTCTAGAATTTATCCCCATGGTCTCGGACTAGCGAGATACATGTTCGGTGGCTTTTCGGCAAGAAAGAGTTGTGCTTCATTGCATCGCTGGAGCGAGGAGGCGGAGGTTGCTCGGTGCCTCGAGCGTGTGCGAGCACGGATGCGCTTGATTTGGCGCTAGGACTTCCTCTCGATCTTGAGATCGGCAAGAGATCGTCTACATCAACCACGAGTTTGGACTCGTTAAGCTTTGTCGGTCTTCAAGGGTATGTTCTCTACGGATATACATCCGCCCGTTGTTTGTATCTAGTATAAATAGATCTTGGTATATAGTTCACATCGTAGGAAAATTTTTGTTTTCTATGCTGCGAACCCTTCAGACATGTCGGGAGCTGCGCACTGGATTTCGCTATCTAAATCCAGGTCCTGCTGATGGTGTTCCTCGTCGTCATGGCACTCTGATGGGCGGAGCCAGATGCTGCGTCGATGACCTATACCAGCGGCTTCATAAATAAGACATGTGGTCTTTGGGAGCGGAGATTCCTAGACTCGGCTCTATCTTCTTTGACCTGCCATGGAGGCGAGGAGAGAAAAAGTTGTGTGCGAGCCCCGTGAGTTCAATCTTGGCGGAGAATGGAAGGTGCTGCTATGACAACGACGAGATGTTCCACGGTGGTCAAAGGAAGGCATCTGCTGACGCTATGGGTGCGTCTTTTCAACCTCCAACAACGGAGGCCCCTTCTCGATGGTGCGACGGAGGGGCTCTCCGCCCTGTTCTTCCCAAGTGGTGTTGTCCCCGACGAGGAAGACGGTGGCCGACGATGTCAACCATCTCAGATCTTGAGTGGTGAGGCACAGGGACTCGATTGCGTTTTCATAAATATTTCTAAGGTCTGCTGTGTATGTTTAAAAGGCATGTCTTTAGTTTTTACTTTTCCTGAGGTCCCTCTTGTAATTTTTACCACTGCCTTGAATTAATGCAGCAATCTAGGTCATTCGGGACCTTTCCCGTTCAATAAAATAAAATACCTTGTAGTCCTTTGTCTCTTGCACCTTGTAGGAGCTTCATTTTCATCCTCATCTGAATCCAAACAGTCATTATCAGATGGTTCATCGGTCTCCATAGGAGTTCAATGTTCAGGAGTTGGATCATATTTCTTACTAGATATGTTAGACATATCTATCATAGGAAATATATCCTCAAAGAATCTAACATCTGTAGATGCAAAGATGGTACCAACATTCATGTCATCCACTTCAGATTTCACGAAAAGAAATCTATAAGCAATGTTGTGAGAAGCATAGCCAAGAAAGAAACAATCCACAATGTTTGGTCCAAGATTACGCTTCTTGTTAATTGGTACATTAACTTTTTCCAAACAACCCCAAGTTCATAAATAAGAGTCTGTTAACCTTTTCTTTTCCCATTCTTCAAATAGAGTAATCTCTTTATTCTTTGTTAAAACTCAATTTAGGGAATAACACAAAGTCAATATAGCATTCCCACCATTCCTTGGATAAACTGGCGGTGTCTAACATGACGTTAACCAAATCTGTTAGAGTCCGGTTTTTCCTCTCAGCAATCCCATGGAATTGACACATATAATACCATGTTCCGAGCAAAATAAATTGAACTCATTAGAAAAATACTCTCCACCATGATCAGACTGAACCCTTTTGATCTTTCTCTCGAGTTGACTTTCAACTTCTTCCCAAATCTAAAGCTTCATCTTTAGTTCTCAAGAGATATACATAACATTACCTAGTAGAATCATAAATCAAAGTCATGACGTATTTATATCCACTTGTTGTCAACACACCATTCATCTCACAAAGATCTGAAAGTATGAGCTCTAAAGGTGTCAAGTTTTTTTCCTCGACATGCTTGTGAGGTTGCTTTGCTTGCCACAAGTGCATATGAGAACCTTATATAGTACTATGTGTTTCCTGTAAAATATGTTTTGTCTTAAAGAATATGAAAATCCAATTCAGCTCACGGGTGCACAAGAAGCCATTGTTTGAAAATACATTTTGAAATACCAATTTTTTAAAAAATACTAGCATGTACATCTGTACATTCTATGTTCGCACACAAGTTTTAAAGATAAACAGAACATTTGTTTATCCCGTGTTCGATGCTTTAACATGACTATTCTGGACATTTTTTTTGTCTTTCTTACACATGTTACATAAAATGTTCTTTTTCTCCCAAAAGCTTATGCGGGAATAAATAATGTTCGGATGTATATGTAAAAATTTTCAATACTTATTGGCATTTTAAATTATGTTTCTCATGCATTTTCACAATACGTTTATATGCACCCGCAAGCCAAAACATCACCTCAAAGAATAGGTCTTTTATCACTGCAAGGACGTACCTGTGCGGTTAGAACATCCATGAACCCTGCCTTTCCATGTGTCCATGTAGAGTTTGTTTTTTACATGCTTTCCATGTAGAGTTTGGAAACCTGTTACACCTCCAGAACCGGTAAAAATCTGCATCACCACATGGCTTTCCTTTGGATAAAAAAGTGACTGGGGAAAAAAGTTAACCACTCTGCCAGTGGTAAAAAGTTACCATCTGGATAATCAATTAGCTAGGAGGTTCAACCTGCCGACACGATCATCTAGCATGCAGGATAAAGGTTAATAGCTAGCTAGAGGATGATGGCCTCCTTTTCCTCTGTCAAGAACACCGGCCACTAGAGTCAAATCGATCGGTCACTGCCAAAGCCCGCTGGATCCGCATATGTTGCACTACATGATCCATGAAACGACTTGTGCGACGGGTGAGCAGCGATCCATCATCACAGCTGCCGCCGCGCCCATGCATGCATGCAGCTAGCCTGATTTGTACTACTAGTTCCATCCACAGGTGAATATTTGCATTAGATCATTGGAGATATTATTTTTCCCAGGAGTTCTAGAATTTAGTTCAAATTTGAAACTAAATTACTACTATACATAAGTTTGTTTCTAAGCACGTTTCGTCGAGGTAGCCCTCTATTTCTAACTTCTTGGTCCGGTCATATACATACTTGTCGCACTTCGACATTTCACTTGTTCATAGGCCAATATTGCCGCAATCGCAAGGTTTTCATGTTGATTGTGTGCCAAAAAAAAAACTCTTCACCCATCGAGAAGAAAATCTTTACAAAGACTACTACGAAATCTTATGACGGCTTTAATATATGCGGAATGTGGAAAAAGTTGCCTTTAAGACAACAGAAAAATATCTTTTCCGTTATTTCATCTCTTTTGCGTATAGCTATGTCCTCTCAAAATCTATGATCGCTACTTTAACCAAATCCTTCTTTTTCATTTTGTTTTATGCTGTGAAAAGAAAATCTCTCTAGCAAAAGAGACGTGATAATAAATATATATACATACTCAGCAAGGAGGTATCTTTAGCTTGAGTGGTGTCATCTCATGTTTGCCATTGCAATAACACTAGCCACAAAGAAAGTTTTATTC
The DNA here is from genome assembly GCA_030063025.1 of Avena longiglumis. NCBI lineage: Eukaryota > Viridiplantae > Streptophyta > Magnoliopsida > Poales > Poaceae > Avena > Avena longiglumis. The sequence continues at coordinate 60,464,853 of CP125978.1, read as the reverse complement.
TGCTTTGCATCGCTAGGATACGACCTAAGATTCTTTTGTATCCTCTCGTGAACAGAAATGATATGAGGTATTTGCACCAATGATATTAGTAGCTTGGCCGTACTCAATCATGTAACCCAAAAAAGGCCGATGGTTTCATGGTACATGCTTTAGCCACATACACACAAATTCGAGAAACACGCACTCAACAGTGTAACTGGATTTTTTTTCTCTTAGATTTTTTGGGTATGTTATGTGTCAACTTCAATGAAAATAGTGTAACTGAATTTTCTCTTAGAAAAGAATTCCATAATGTGAAAATGAAAATATGGGCTAGTATAATAAGAAGAACACATTCCAAAGTCTCCGGCTGAAGATTATGAGAAATGATTAGACAATCATATCTGAAGTCAAGGGTGGGTACAATACTACTAGATGTTGGAAATAAATGATAAAGGAAAAAAAGAACCAAGATGCATAAAGCCAAATCTAGCATTGAAGAGGTGTGCAACCAACAGTGCGAGGATCACAGTGACCCTTGATAAGCTCTAGATCCATTGTTCAAGTTCAACCCCCCACCCCCTTGCAGAAACCCATGGTGCTTCAGTCCCAACCAAGTGCATGCATCTGAGTGACCAGCATATAGGTAGGGTGAGGTGACACTGGCACTGCACCTAATATGTTTTCATTGGAAGATAGCTCGTGGTTTGCATTGCATTATCTCCAATTTATGCACTGATGATTTTTTTTTCTTAAAAAAGGTGTCCAGATTTAAAGGCTGGCAGGCTGTAGTTGGCTTGGATGGTTTCTTGAGATGGACAATGCATGGGTAGGCTGGCCCAGCGCCAATCAAAGGCATGGCCCAGCCAATGGCCACAGCCTCCTCAAGGGAGCGAATAGTGGCCGGGTAACATGTAGTCCGCACAGGAGCAGAGTGGGCCTGCCCCTCCTTTGATGAGTTTTTGTCCAATTTTGGACCTACCGAAAGAGAAATTCAATCGAAATGAAGGTTGTCCTACGAAAGGGAAATCCAATCAGAAAGGGGTCGTGTTGTGTACTACCACTGAACATTTCTCACGAAACGTCGGAACAGTTTTCGACTACGATATGTAGAGACAGATACCGCAACCGTTCATAAATAGACGAGGAGCCAGTGTCTGGAAGTTGCATCTACATATGAGAAAAAGAAGTGACGGTCAAAGTTGCGTGTCCGAAACCATGTCGCCGCCGACCGATGTCGATGCTCAAAAGGTCGCATTTCTTGCAACAGGAAGTATCTGTCACTTTGTCAGACACTTGTGCCGTCAATTTCTCCAAATTGCAATGTTTTACAGCAGTGGTGATGCTAAGGTTGATAGTTCAAGATGACTGGCCGGACCCTGTTCATGATCAGGCTGTGACCACGCCGGCATGTCCAGATCTCTCCTGGATCGCCAGCTGAAGAGACAGAGCCCCTGGCTGTGGCCGGTAAGCATATCTGATCCGAGAGTCTCAGGCCATTGTCACTGGAAGGAGCCAACGGCACTGGTCCTTTGATGGCTGCCTCGAGATCGAAATAGTGGGAGTCGGCATGCAGATACCGCGTGTCTGTCAACAATGGCTGGCTGATTCAGAGAGGCTATGCACTATTGGGGTAACGTAATAGCAGTGCTACAATCCGTGACGAAGATAGGAGCCGGCGATCTTGTCTCGAGCTAGAGCCGGTCTATGCATGCAGTCACAAGCGGCTGAAAATTTCAGACAGATTTGTGGTACCTGATGTGTCGAGGCGTGGCTCTTTGTTAGTTTAGCAATGTCCTCGGGGACATAATACTGTTTGGGACATCGTACTTGTTTTTGAGAGAACATCGAACATGCTTGCAGGCCACCAAGGCACAACCTAATACATGGTCCTAAATATTATGAAAATGGTCAAACGAAATCTCACACCCAATATAGAAGATGTGGATGGACTGTCAGGGATGGCACAATATACAATCTAAAGGTTTGGTAGCACTTTCTCATCATCTCTTTATGTTTTATTTTTATTTTTGAGAACATCATCATCTCTTTATGTATGTTGGCAGCCCTAGCAGGTTGCAGCCCATTGCCCTGATGGTCCTTGTTGGACTAGATCTCACTAAGGCTGCTGGGCTACTTCGGGCCATGCTGACATGCTCACTGATCCTTTTACTATAGTTTCCTCTACTGTCTTGATTTATATTTTTTATTGGATTCAATGCCTGCAAACTGCCCAAATCCGAAGAGTAAAAAGAGCTAAAGAAGATTTGGTTTGAACGACCATTTTGAAAAGAAAAGATATGTGTACAATCAATGAATCTTTCCGCTTTGAAGAATTAAACTTTGCACTAAGGATGCATTGCCCATTGCCCATATATTTTCTCCATTTTAGATTAATCGACATTTCGGGGCAAGATCATATTTGATTCTATTCCAGATTAAATTCTATACCATATTGATTACTGTTGTCCGTTGGTCTATTTTGACGACGAGGAACAAGATCACATTTGAGAAATATAAGCTGCGGTCTCCGGTGTACATTATCTTCACCCTTTGTGCCCTTTTCTCAAAAACTAGGCAGGTTTTTACAAGTACGAGGACAAGGAGGCCATATGTGTAGGCACAGCGAACCAATCCCTGTAATTCGGTGTATTGTCCTTATAGTGATTTATAGCAGGAGTAGGATTCCGCCACCGTCGTGGGATCTGAACCTGGGAAAGCTGTGTAACTTCGTGCCCGCCGACCGTCCGCCTTCCCCCACGTCTTTAAACACGCACTGTGAGGACCCCTCCATGACGTACTCGTCGGTAATACCACGACAGTTGGCGCCCACCGTGGGGCAAGAGGCGCTTCAGGCTCTTCAGCAGGCGAGGACCAAGATCTTCGCGGGAATCGGCAAAATCGTAGCCATCGGTCGCGTTCTCTTCTCCGGCAACGTTCCGATCGTCACTCCCGACGAGTTCTGGATCCCGGCGAAGTCGAACCCTACGCGGTGCTCGATCGTACCCATCGGAGATATCCACCTCTTCATCGGCGAAACCGACTCGGGCACTAGTTCCCTGGGAGTCGGAGGAGCATCAAGACCTGCACGGACCGCCTACGGGCAGGATACGTTCGCGGAAGGATCGATGTCGGATCTCTCCTCGGAGTTTGCCGGCAAAGATCAGAAAAATTCAAGGCCCACCCAAACCGCCCCTGTGCTGGACATAACGGTGGAAGATCACTGCAAATCCGCCGGCTTCGCCCATGTGTCTGGACAACAGAGATCCAAGTTCATCGGCGTGGTTACCATCTTTGATCTGGCGCACTGCGTTCAGAGAGAGGGCGAAAACCCCCGCGATTACCTTGCCAAGTGGCTCCGTATACGGGCCGACCTGGCTCATTACCACGATCATGATGCTATGTATCACTTTGTGGAAAGACTGGACCAAGGTACGCTTCTCCGGCATACGCTAAGGCGGCAGCAGGGTTCAGGACGCCTCACTTTCGAAAGCATGGTGAAGACCGTCAACAGCTATGCGGAGGCTGAGGAAGAGGCTTAGATAAAAATTGCGCTCGTTGACGGAGCCCCTCCGCCTCAGCCACCGCCACCACCGCCTCAGGTCGTCGTCACCGCGACTACGCCACCACCTCCAGTCATCGTCGCTGTTGTTGCACCTCCACCCCCCGTCATCGAGGAAGCCCCGGCACCCTCCGACTGAAGGAAATATGCCCTAGAGTCAATCATAGAGATGATTATATTTCATATGTATCCATGAGTTATTGTAATGTTCCTTGAATATCCATATCAGGCAACTTGTATTGATTGACAATTATGTGAATTGTTTGTGAAACTCTTTACTTGTATGGTTATTTAATAGTTGTCCCTAGTCGGAGTTCATGTGAGGACACACGTGAATATTAGACTAGCACATCCATTGGTTGATGACTATGTTTCGCAAGTCATAGACATGGAGATGTCAAACCAATGATGTGGATACATGTTATGAACATGGGGTTGGACTGACCCAAATTAAGACTGACAATTAGTTTCAGCTCTCTCTCTACACATCGTGTACGTTTTGTCCTTAGACCTGAGATTGTCGCATGTACTTGAGATGTGGATCGGCCTACTTTGGGGCTATCAAGCCTTGCCGTGAATCGGGTAGTTATAAAGGTAGCTTTTGGGTTTGTCTGAAACATCTGCAAGGCATGGTCAATCAAGATGGGATTTGCCTCTCTACTTGAGAGAGATATCTCCGGCCCCTCGGTGATCGGATCGAAATGCATGACCGTGCTACATAAGGTTAAGAGTTAACCTAGTAAAGGGATTCCGAGGAGATTACGAGAAAGAGAGGTCAACTTGGAGCTAGACCAAATATCATGAGGCAAAGGGAAAGACATGTACTAAACCTTGTGATGGTTCGTCCGATATGATCTTTGTATGCGTTTAGGAGTTGGAACGTCTTGCTAGAGGCCGCTACCAACTATTGACAGAATAAGTGTATTTGTGTCATGTCTATACATATATGAACCTATAGGGTGTTGGAATTATGCCCTAGAGGCAATAATAAAGCTGTTATTATTATAATTCTTGTTCATGATAATGTTTATATTCCATGCTAGAATTGTATTAAGCGGAAACTTTAATACTTGTGTGGTTTGTGAACAACACAGTGTCCCTAGTACGCCTCTATGGACTAGATCATTGATTAATGATGGTTAAGGTTTCCTAACCATGGACATGAGTTGTCAATTAATAATGAGATCATATCATTGGGAGAATGATATGGTGGACAGACCCAAACTAAGCGAAGCAATTAGATCGTGTCATCGTGTTCGTCTTTGCGAAGCTTTTCTTATGTCAAATATTGCATTCCTTAGACCATGAGATAATACAACTCCCTGGTATCGGAAGAAAGCTTTGAGGTCATCAAACGTCATCCTATGAGAGGGTGATCATAAAGGTGTCTCGGTGATCGGAAAGTATCCGTTGGGTTGTATGTATCGAGATGGGATTTGTCCCTCCCAAGTCGGAGATATACTTGGCCCACTCGTGTCGATATCAACACCGCTTGCAAGCATGTGGTTAAGGAGTTAATCACAAAGTGATATCGGATTACTGAGCGAGTAAAGTACTTGCGTGAGCGAGATTGAACTAGGTATGGCGATGCAAGCGATCGAATCTCGGGCAAGTAAAATATCGCGAGATGAAGGGAATATATATATATATGGGATTGATTGAATCACGGCATCGTGGTTCATCGATATGATCATCGATGAATGTGTGGGAGTCAATATGGGTTTCGGACCATTGTTGATTATTGATAGAAGATCATGTGCGCATATTCTCGAACCCGAGGTCACACATAACGTGTCTCGGCGCTAGGATAGATTGGATAATTGGTTTATGAGTTTTTGTTGAGTCTCGGATGGGATCCGGGACATCACGAGAGGTTCGGAGTGGTCGGAGAATAAGATTCATATAAGGCGGTGCAGTTTTGGAGTTGAATTGTTCGGGTTAATCGATATTGTCTGGAAGCTTCTAGAACCTTCCGGAAGGGGACCAACGTGGCCACACTTTCCGGGAGGGGGCATGGGCCTATGATGGAGTGCCCTGGCCGCATTGGGCCAGGGGCACAAGGCCCCATAGGGCCCAGCCGGCCAAGAGAGGTTTAAACTCTAGATAGAGCTTCTAGAAGGGGGGGTTTCCTTGCCCCCCACTCTTCCTCCTTGGGGACGCCGGCCTTGGCTTGGGGGAGGGGCTAGGGCTGCGCCCACCCCTCTATATATAGAGGTATGGGGGCGCACCACCCCCCACACCTTCCCCTCCATCCCTAGCTGCCCTGCTACCCTCCTCTCTCCCTCCCGACTGTTTGTAGGCGAAGCCCTGCTGCAGAAATTCTCCACCATATACACCGCGCCGTCGCGTTGTAGATCCAATCCGTCTCTCCACCATACTTGCTGGAACAAGGAAGGAGGCGTCGAGTCTTTGCGTGTGCATCTCACGGAGGCACCGCCACTTGTGGTGCTAGATCGGATCGGATCGCGAGGAGGAGAAGCGAGTGCGACTACATCACCCACGTTAAACGCGTTCCGTTGTGCGAATCTTCAAGGGTATGAAGATCTAATCCACTCTCTCTCATTGATTGCATCTCCTAGATTAGATCTTGGCTTTCCCTCTGTTCGCATCCGTAGAAAATTTTGATTTACTATGCCGTGAAACCCATCAGTGGTATCAGAGCTAGATCTATGCGTAGATGTGTTTCACGAGTAGAGCATAACATGGTTGTTGCGGCGTTGATTATTTCTGTTGCAAGCCTCTTGTTTGTGTTCTTATTATGGCCGGGATAGTGAGATTGAGGCGGTCGGGCCAACCTTACGCGACATCGTTCGCGAGACCGGCTCGCACTTGACGTGTGGCTTGTTCCACACATGCGGTGGTGGATGTCGATTTCTCTCACTATAGTTGTCATGGGATTAACACGGAGTTTGGCAACCATAATATCACCGTTGTGGCTTTCCGTAGGTAAGAATCGTTCTTAGCATCTACTCCCATAAGCCACGTAAAACATGCAACAACAAAGTAGAGGCGTCTAACTTGTTTTTTGAGGAATGTTTCGTGATATGGTATGGCCCAAGATTTGATGTGTATATTGTATGCGATGATCATGTTTTGTAATGTTTCACGACTTGCATGTCGATGAGTACACAACGGCGAGCCATATGGTTGTCTTTATAATTGTGTATGACCTGCGATTCAACTTCTTACACGCCATGTAATAGCTTTACTTTATCGCTAAGTAGTTAGCAATAGTTGTAGTTGCTATTCGTGGTGGAGGCAATCATGGTGGAGTGATGGAGATCATGCCGGAACGCACAAGATGGAGATCATTGCGCGAAGATTGGCTATACCATGTCACATAAAGTTATATGCATGTGATGTTTATCCTTTTATGTATCTTATTATGCTTAGATCGCGACGGTAACATTATAAGATGATTCCTCACTTAAAGATCAAGATAAAAACTGTGTTCTCCCCAAGTATGCACCGTTGTGAAAGTTCTCCGTGTCCAAGAATCACGTGATGATCGGGTGCTATAGACTCTACGCTCACATACAACGGGTGCAAGCCAGTTTTGCACACGCGGAAATACTTGGGTCTAACTTGACGAGCCTAGCATGTACAGACATGGCCTCGGAACACAAGAACCGAAAGGATAAGCATGAGTCATATGAATGATATGATCGACACTTCGTTGTCCACCATTGAAACCACATCTCTTCTCGTGATGATCAGATTAGGTGTGGTGAATTTGGATCGTGTTCACTAAACAACTTGAGGGATGTTGAATTTAGTGGGAGTTCATCTAGTAATTTGATTAAGTTGAACTATTTATCATGAACATAGTCTAAATTGTACTTGCAAATACTGTAGATCACATGGCCAAGTCCAACTTCAACTTCAACATTTTCTTTGAGATAGAAAAGCTTAGAAACAATGGGTCTAACTTCACCAAATGGTTCCGCGTTAGAATCATTCTCATTGCGGACAAAAGGACTATGTCCTTGAGAAAGCGCTAGGTGGCACGCTGCTATAGATCTGCGGTGATGAAAAAGCTGTTTATCAGTCGCGCAAGGATGATTATGATTTGATTAAGATCGCCATGTTGTATGCTATGGAATCGGATCTTTAAAATCGTTTTGAGGAGTTCGCCGGGCCCTTTGAGATTCTCGAGGAGCTGAAAAACATGTTTTAGACTCAAGCCCGTTCTGAGAGATATGAGACCTCTAAGAAATTCTTTAACTACAAGATGGAGGAAGGGAGTTCCGTTAGTGAGCACGCCATTGAGATGACGGGCTACACTCAACGCCTTGAGCAACTGGACTGCAAGATTCCGGAGGAGCTCAAGATTGACACTCCTAGCTACAAAAGTTTTGTAGTTGATCACAATCAGATTGGTTCCACTGATATGATCACTGAGCTCTTTGCTAAGATGAAAGTAGCGGAGGTGAACATCAAAAAGAATAATCATGTGTTGATGGTCAACAAGCCCCCCACCTTCAAGAAAGGTAAGGGTGCAAGGAAGCCCTTCAAGAAAGGCGTGACAAGCGTTGCCCTCGAGAAGAAGCTCAAGTCTGGTCCTAAACCGGAGGCCCAGTGCTTCTATTGCAAGGACAAGGGTCCTTTGGAAGCATGTTGTCAGAAGTACTTAGCGGACAAGAAGGCTGGCACCATCAAAGGTATATTTGATATACATGTTATTGATGTTTTCCTTACTAGCCCTCGTTGTAGTGCACGGTATTTGATACGGTTCGTTGCTAATATTTGTAACTCAAAACAGAGCTACGGAATGAGCGGCGGACTGCGAGGGATGAGGTGACGATGCGCGTTGGCAACGGATCAAGAGTTGATGTGATGGTCGTCGGCACGCTCTCCTTAGTTTTACCTTCGGGATTAGTTTTAAACCTTAATAAGTGTTATTATGTGCCTGCGTTGAGCATGAACATTATTTCTGGATCGTGTTTATTGCAAGACGGTTATTCATTTAAATCGGAGAATAATGGTTGTTCTATTTATATGAGTAACATCTTTTATGGTCATGCACCTATTGTGAATGGTTTATTTCTTCTAAATCTCGAAAAGGATGAAACACACATCCATAACATTGAGGCTAAGAGATGCAAAGTAGATAGTGATAATACTACTTATTTGTGGCACTGTCGTCTAGGTCATATTGGTGTAAAGCGCATGAAGAAACTCCATTCTGATGGACTTTTGGAGTCTCTTGATTTTGAATCATTTGACACATGCAAACCATGCCTCATGGGCAAGATGATCAAAACCCCGTTCTCGGTATGATAGAGCGAGCAACGGACTTGTTGGAAATCACACATACCGATGTATGCGGACCGATGAGTGTTTCGGCGGTGGATATCGCTATTTTCTCACTTTTACCGATGACTTAAGTAGATATGGGTATATCTATTTAATGAAACATAAATCTGAAACGTTTGAAACGTTCAAAGAATTTCGAATGAAGTGGAGAACCATCGTATGAGAAGGTTAAGTTTCTACGATCCGATCGTGGAGGTGAATATTTGAGTTATGATTTTCTCACGCATCTTAAAGCAAGGAATCGTTTCACAACTCACGCCACCGGAACACCAGCGCAATGGTGTGTACGAGCAGGAATCGAACCCTATTAGATATGGTTCGATCAATAATGTCTCTTCTTGATTTGCCGTTATCATTTTGGGGTTATGCATTAGAAACGCTGCATTCACTTTAAATAGGGCTCCATCTAAATCCGTTGAGGCGACACCGTATGAACTATGGTTTGGTGCTAAACCTATGTTGTCGTTTCTTAAAGTTTGGGGATGTGAAGCTTACGTCAAGAAGTTGATGCGAGACAAGCTCGAACCCAAAGCGGAGAAATGTGTCTTCATAGGATACCCTAAGGAAACTATTGGGTATACTTTCTATCACGAACCGAAGGCAAAGTGTTTGTCATGAAGCGGTTCCTTTCTTGAGAAGGAGTTTCTCTCGAAAGAAGTGAGTGGGAGGAAAGTAGAGCTAGGCGAGGTTGTTGAACCTTCTCTTGAATTGGAGAGTAGCGCGACTGAAATTGTTCGATGCGCTGCACCAACAATAGAGGAAGCTAATGACAAGGATCATGAAGCTTGGACGATGCTCTTGAGCGTCGCGGTCGACAAGGTCGCGTGCCCCTCACGAGTGGTACGGCAACCTGTCTTGACTGTCTTGATAGTAGAAGGCGGTGAACCTCTGAGCTATGAGGAATCGATGATGAGCCCGGACTACGAGAAATGGCTAGAAGCCATGAAATCCAATTGGGATCCATGGCGAAAACCAAGTATGGACTTTGGTGGACCCTCCTAGCGGCCAGAAAGGCGTTGAGTGCAAATGGATCTTCAAGAAGAAAATGGACGCGGATGGTAATGTTACCGTCTATAAAGCACGGCTTGTCGCGAAAGGTTTTCGACAAGTTCAAGGTGTTGACTACGATGAGACTTTCTCTCCCGTAGCGATGTTTAAGTCCATTCGGATTTTATTAGCAATTGCTGCGTTTTATGATTATGAAATATGGCAGATGGATGTCAAGACTGCGTTCCTCAATGGCAACATTGATGAAGAGTTGTATATGATGTAACCCGAAGGTTTTGTCGATCCTAAGGATGCTGATAAAGTATGCAAACTTCAGCGTTCCATTTATGGACTAAAGCAAGCATCTCGGAGTTGGAACCTTCGTTTTGATTAAGTGATCAAGAGCTTTGGATTTGTTCCAAATTGCTACAAAGCTTGTATCTACAAGAAAGTGAGTGGGAGCTCGGTGACGTTTCTGGTACTATATGTGGATGACATATTGATTATTGGAAATGACATCAACATGCTTAACGATGTGAAGAGTTATTTGAACAAGTGTTTTTCAATGAAAGACCTAGGTGAAGCTGCTTATATATTGGGCATCAAAATCTATAGAGATGACAAAGGCGCTGATAGTCTTAAGCGGTACATACCTAGACAAAGTTACGAAAAGGTTCGAATGGATAAGGCAAAGAAAGGTTCGATGCCTATGTTGTCGGGTAAGATATTGAGCAAGGCTCGGTGTCCACCTGACGGTAAATGATAGGGAAGCTAAGAGCAAAGTGCCTTATGCCTCGGCCATAGGTTCGATCATGTATGCCATGCTGTGTACTAGACCGGATGTGTCCAATGCTCTTAGTTTGACGAGCAGATATCAAAGTGATCCAGGAGTGGAACACTGGATAGCCGTGAAGAACATCCTAAAGTACCTAAATAGAACTAAAGAAATGTTCTTAGTCTATGGGGGTGATGAACAGCTCATCGTAAAAGGTTACGTCGACGCTAGTTTCGACACCGACAAGGATGATTCTAAATCTCAGACATGATACGTGTATATTTTGAATGGAGGAGCTGTGAGCTGGAGAAGCTGCAAGCAAAGCGTGATCGCGGGATCTACAGTAGAAGCGAAATACATGGCTGCTACAGAAGCGTCAAGTGAAGGAGTTTGGATCAGGAACTTCATCACTGAGCTTGGCGTGGTTCCAAGTGCATTGGACCCACTAGAGATATTGTGTGACAACACTGGCGCCATAGCACTCGCTAAGGAACCAAGATATCATCCAAAGACCAAGCATATCAACCGCAAGTTTCATATAATCCAAGATTATATAGCAGATGGAGATCTGAAAATCAGCAAAGTACATACAGATCTGAATGTCGCAAATCCATTGACTAAACCTCTTCCACGTGTAAAACATGATCAGCACCTCAGTGCCATGGGTGTGAGATTGTTGCCAGATGAAAACTAGATTATTGACTCTAGTGCAAGTGGGAGACTGTTGGAATTATGCCCTAGAGGCAATAATAAAGCTGTTATTATTATAATTCTTGTTCATGATAATGTTTATATTCCATGCTAGAATTGTATTAAGCGGAAACTTTAATACTTGTGTGGTTTGTGCACAACACCGTGTCCCTAGTACGCCTCTATGGACTAGCTCATTGATTAATGATGGTTAAGGTTTCCTAACCATGGACATGAGTTGTCAATTAATAATGAGATCATATCATTGGGAGAATGATATGGTGGGAGACCAAAATAAGCGAAGCAATTAGATCGTGTCATCGTGTTCGTCTTTGCGAAGCTTTTCTTATGTCAAATATTGTATTCCTTAGACCATGAGATAATACAACTCCACGGTATCGGAAGAAAGCTTTGAGGTCATCAAACGTCATCCTATGAGAGGGTGATCATAAAGGTGTCTCTCGGTGATCGGAAAGTATCATTGGGTTGTATGTATCGAGATGGGATTGTCCCTCCCAAGTCGGAGAGATATACTTGGCCCACTCGTGTCGATATCAACACCGCTTGCAAGCATGTGGTTAAGGAGTTAATCACAAAGTGATATCGGATTACGAAGCGAGTAAAGTACTTCGTGAGCGAGATTGAACTAGGTATGGCCGGTACGACGATCGAATCTCGGGCAAGTAAAATATCGCGAGATGAAGGGAATATATATATATATGGGATTGATTGAATCCTGGCATCGTGGTTCATCCGATATGATCATCGATGAATGTGTGGGAGTCAATATGGGTTTCCAGCTGATTATTGATAGAAGATAATGTCGCATATTCTCGAACCCAGGGTCACACATAGCGTGTCTCGGCTAGGATAGATTGGATAATTGGTTTATGAGTTTTTGTTCGAGTCTCGGATGGGATCCGGGACATCACGAGAGGTTCGGAGTGGCTCGGAGAATAAGATTCATATAAGGCGTGCAGTTTTGGAGTTGAATTGTTAGGGTTAATCGGTATTGTGTGCGGAAGCTTCTAGAACCTTCGGAAGGGACCAACGTGGCCACACCTTCCGGGAGGGGCATGGGCCTATGAGGGAGTGCCACGCATTGGGACAGGGGCACAAGGCCCCATAGGGCCCAGCCCCAAGAGAGGTTTAAACTCTAGATAGAGCTTCTAGAAGGGGTTTCCTTGCCCTACTCTTCCTCCTTGGGGCCGGCCTTGGCTTGGGGAGGGCTGGGCTGCGCCAAACCCTCTATATATAGAGGGCTGGGGGCGCACCACCCCCCACACCTTCCCCTCCATCCCTAGCTGCCCTGCTGCCCTCCTCTCTCCCTCCCGACTGTTTGTAGGCGAAGCCCTGCTGCAGAAATTCTCCACCATATACACCGCGCCGTCGCGTTGTAGATTCAATCCGTCTCTCCACCATACTTGCTGGACCAAGGAAGGAGGAGACGTCGAGGTGCTGCACGTGTGCATCTCACGGAGGCACCGCCACTTGTGGTGCTAGATCGGATCGGATCGCGAGGAGGAGAAGCGAGTACGACTACATCACCCACGTTCCGACAAACGTTCCGCTGTGCGAATCTTCAAGGGAAAGCCAAGATCTAATCCAATCTCTCTCGTTGATTGCATCTCCTAGATTAGATCTTGGCTTTCCCTCTGTTCGCATCCGTAGAAAATTTTGATTTACTATGCCGCGAAACCCTTCATAGGGTCACACACTTAAGAGGCTGGAAGCCTAATGAGGATTGGATCCGAATTAGACCAGGCTTAGGCTGCTAATGGGCTGCTAATGTAGAAGCCCCACTAGGGACGCCTAGATAAGAGAGGGTGGGGTGAGCTGGCCAGGGTTAGACCTCAGACCATTCCTCCCAGCCGCCACTCCTCACGCATGTGTCGCACGCGCGGACCTAGCAGTCCGGTGTTTGACGCTCCCACCCTGTACGTGTGGATACCTCGGAGGCGCTGCATCTGTAGCGTTTGGACGAGCCGCACAAGGGGATCTGCTCGTGGGACGAGAACGTGGAGGAGTCGTAGATTGTCTGCACTGCCTTGACGCGCTTCATCAAATTCCGCAACTGCGCGTCTAGTGGTAATCCCGTGATCTATGACAATAGTATTCCTGGTTTACGCGGTAGAAAATTTTGATTTGCGCTAGTGTAGCCTACCCGTATCCCTTCGGTGGTATCGAGGCCGTCTTTGTTCGTTGTAGGTTCGGGATGTTTGCATATGGTAATATGCGATTGATATGAATGATGTGATCGTTTGTATTGCGGTGGTTACGGATTGATCATGATCTTGATTTCCGTGATCGCGATTACGAGGTTGTCGAACGACTTACCCTACCGGTTTTCGCCATCGGGGTGAGCGGTGACACATAAATCTGTTGTATCGCAAAGATCAATATGATTGATCGAATCGGAACCTAGATCTAAAATTGATGTACCGTGATCAAAGGAGTTTGATTGAATCGACAGAGTCGGTTTATGGTAAATTTGATTTCGATCAAAATCCTTAAAGAAAATTGTGAAGATGATATCTCATTTTTCACGGTTTCGGTATGCCCTTCGAACCCCTTAATCGTAGCCCCTTTGTATCTCGTTAAGGTAACTAGGTGTCTTTGCGGTGTCACATGATCCGATAGAATGCGATTCTATGCATAACTTGTTTTTGCAGGATGTATGTGATCAGTATGGCCCATATATGTATGTGATGCATGTATGAAATTTTGCATGACCTGCGTGTCGTGAGTAGGGCAACACGGCTGGAGCCATATGTGTTGTCATTTATTGTAATGGCCTGCGTGCCAACTTGTGATGATCCCAATACTATGTAATTTTGATTACTAGCTGTTAGGAGTAATAGCTTGTATTAGTTCTTGGAGGACTCATCACTTGGAGGATGGCTCACATGGAACATGAAGATGGAAATCATCATGGTGGACAGGTTCTATGGGGATGGAGATCACCATGAGAAAATGGGCCATACTGTGTCACATTTATGTGAATGCTATTCTTATGTGTTTTACTCTATGCATGCTTAGATGATAGAAGTAGAAAGATCCCTCATAAAGTTTAAGTTAAACCATGCCCTCCCAACCAAACCTTGCACCATCCTATGCCCTGTACAAATCGTTGGTGGGCCTATGAAATTAGGGTGCCGCGGTTTTCCTTGGCTGGGTGGGTTTGTATCGGATACCTACACGTATAAGGATTGGTGAGCTTGACAAGGTCATCTTAACAGTTAAGGACCTTGGGGCATAAAGGTTGGGCGGGGGGATTGGGGTATCCAGAACCGTTTCCTTTTTTATCAGACCTGAGAACAATTCTCAGGTTACGGACCCAGTCTGTATAGTTTGTTCCATTAAGTTTATCTTTGTCAAGAATCGAACACAAAGAAAAAGGTGATGCCGTGTTCGGTGCCATTGATCTACAACAGAAAACATGCAAAACACTAAGCCATGTAACCATGAAAGAGTAAAACATATTAAACAATTTAATAGCATATACTCCCACTTAAATCAATATCCCTCTATTGATACTAAGTGATTCAAGATCCACAATTAACAAGTCGACTAGTGAGCTTTAGCATCACTGCTAGAAGACAAGGTAAATCGGTAAGCAACACTTGCTAATCATATCACATATGACTCTTGTTGTTGGGTGACATCTCTATGTCAAAACTAGGCGATGAACCTGCTGATAATGCATCTGCTGCCCTAAAGAATGCCTACAAGAGAGCATCTGATGATTCTCTTGAGGTTAGCTGCCTTATGCTTGCATGCATGGAACCTGAACTCCAAAAGAAGTTTGAGGATCAGGATGCGTACGATATGATCGTTGTGCTTAAGGACATGTTCCAAGATCAGGAAAGGACTGAGAGGTACAATGTTGCCAATCCTTTGTCGAATGCAAGCTAGCAGAGGGAGCAGCTGTAGGCCCCCATGTGATCAAAATGGTTGGTTACAGTCAGACTTTGTAAAAGCTTGGTTTTTCACTAGGCCAAGAGTTAGCCACTGACTTCATTTTGGCGTCTCTTCCATCCAGCTATGGGCAGTTCATTTCGAACTACCATATGCATGGGGTGGAGAAGGGCCTTAATGAGTTATGCGGGATGCTAAAAACAGCAGAAAGTGACATGAAGAAGTGTGCAGGGCATAGCCATGTGATGGCTGTGCAGAACAAGCCTAGCTTCAAGAAAAAGGGTACTTCTTGGAAGAAGAAGGGCAAGGCTAAGGATACGATCCCTAAGCCTGCACCCAAGCAAAAGGCTAGACCTGTAGAAGACACTGAGTGCTTCTTTTGTCATGAACTTGGCCACTGGAAGAGAAACTGCAGCAAGTACCAGGCTTCTTTGAAGAAGAGTGGAAGTAAGAGTACTTCCCACTCATGTACTCTTGTTGTAAATGTTGTGGACATTCTTCTCGCTGATTCCTATGTTAACTCTTGCGTATTTGATACCGGATCGGTTGCTCATATTTGCAATTCTATGCAGGGGCTAATAAGGACTAGAGAAGTGCAGAAAGGTGAAGTGTATTTTCGCGTCAGAAATAAAGAAAGGGTTGCTGCATTGTTCGTCGGCGTCATGCAACTTCACCTTCCGTCAGGATTTATTATGGAGTTGAATAATTGTTATTACATTCCTAGTATGGGTCGAAACATTTTATCACCTTCATGTTTGATGAGGATGGTTATTCATTCGCGAGTGCAAACAATGGTTGTGTAATCTCTTAGAATGATATGTTTATGGCTAATGCTCCCATTGTGAATGGGTTATTTATAAATCTTGATGATGCATCTGTTTACAATGTTAGTGCTAAAAGGCTTCGGCCTAATGATTTGAGTCCTACCTATTTATGGCATTGTCGTTTGGGGCATATAAGTGAAAAGCGCATGAAGAAGCTCCATGGTGATGGTCTTCTAACTTCGTTTGATCTTGAATTATACGAGACATGTCAGGCTTGTTTACTTGGAAAGATGACCAATTCGCCTTTTTCGGGTTTACCCAAGAGAGCGACAGACTTTTTGGAACTCATACATACTGATGTATATGGACCAATGATCACGACAGCCAGAGGAGGATATCACTACTTCATTACTTTTACTGATGAGTTTAGTAGATATGGTTATGTCTACTTGATGAGGCATAAGTCTGAAACTTTTAAAAAGTTCAAGGAGTTTCAGAGTGAAGTAGAGAATCAACGTGGCAAGAAAATAAAGGCCTTGCGATCTGATCGTGGAGGTGAATATTTGAGTCACGAGTTTAGTGATCATCTTAAGAGTTGCGGAATTGTTCCACAACTTACGCCGCCCGGAACGCCTCAAAGGAACGGGGTCTCCGAACGGCGTAATAGAACTTTGTTGTACATGGTTCGATCTATGATGAGACAGTTGGATTTACCATTATCATTTTGGGGTTACGCTCTAGAAACGACAGCTTTCACACTTAATAGGGTACCATCTAAATCCGTAGTTAAGACACCATATGAGATGTGGACTGGAAAGAATCCCAGTTTGTCTTTTCTAAAGATTTGGGGTTGTGATGCATTTGTCAAGCTGATCGGACAAGATAACACCCAAATCGAATAAGTGCATTTTCGTGGATATCCAAGGAAACCTTAGGGTATTACTTCTACAACCGAGAAGAGGGCAAAGTGTTTGTCGTCGTGGCGGTGTTTTCTAGAAAGAGTTTCTCACAAAGGGAACAAGTGGAAGGTCGGTGCGACTTGAAGAAGTTCAAGATGACCCAGTTGGGGATGCTTCTCAGTGATGTTATTGTAGCGAACAAGTTGAGGAACCCGTGCAGCAAAGCACCACAACCACGAAGGTCGGCGAGGCTCATGAGCGCGAGAATTATTATTGTTAGACAATGATGAGCCTACAACCTATGCGAGCGATGGTGGACCCAGACTACGAAATGGTGATCGCCATGAGATCCGAGATAGAGTCCATGGGAGACAATCAAGTTTGGAACTTGGTTGACCTGCCTGATGGTTTTAAAGCCATCGAGTGCAAATGGATCTATAAGAAGAAGATTTATATGGATGTAAATGATCACATCCATAAAGCTCGACTTGTTGCAAAAGGTTTTCGACAATTTCAAGGAGTTGACTACGACGAGACTTTCTCTCCCGTAGCGATGCTTAAATCTATACGGATAATTCTAGTCATTGCTACACATTTCGACTATGAAATATGGCAGATGGATGTCAAGACGGCTTTCCTAAATGGAATCCTAACCAAGGACGTGTATATGATGCAGCCCGAAGGTTTTGTCGATCCAAACAATGCTGGAAAGGTATGCAAACTTCTGAAGTCCATTTATGGGCTGAAGCAAGCATCTCGGAGTTGGAACATTCGATTTGATGAAGTTGTAAAGGAGTTTGGCTTCATCAAAAACAAACAAGAACCTTGTGTTTACAAGAAGGAAAGTGGGAGAGCACTGGTATTTCTAATTTTATATGTAGATGACATATTGCTGATTGGAAATGACATTCCTATGCTCGAGTCTGTTAAGACCTCATTGAAAAATAGTTTTTCGATGAAAGACTTGGGAGAAGCGGCATATATTCTGGGCATCAAGATATATAGAGATAGATCAAGAAGGCTAATTGGATTAAGCCAGAGTACATACATTGACAAAGTGTTGAAACGGTTCAGCATGGAAGAGGCTTGGAAGGGGTTCTTGCCCATGTCTCACGACATTAAACTCAGCAAGACTCAGTGTCCTTCGACTACTGATGAGCGTGAGCGCATGAACAGGGTCCCATATGCTTCGGCTATCGGATCCATCATGTATGCAATGATATGTACTCGCCCAGATGTTTCCTATGCTCTAAGTGTTACGAGCAGATACCAGGCTGATCCAGGTGAAGGTCACTGGACAGCGGTAAAGAACATCCTTAAGTACTTGAAAAGGACTAAGGATGTGTTCCTAGTTTATGGAGGTGAGGATGAACTCAGTGTAAAGGGTTACACAGATGCTAGTTACCTTAACAACTCAGATGATTCAAAATCGCAATCAAGTTATGTGTTTGTCTTGAATGGTGGTGCTGTGAGCTCGAAAAGTTCTAAGCAAGATACGGTGGCCTCCTCTTCAACAGAAGCTGAATATATTGCTGCCTCGGAGGATGTAAAGAAAGTTGTTTGGATTAGGAATTTCCTGATCGCTCTCGGTGTGGTTCAGGGCGCGTCCAATCCCTTGGACGTTTATTGTGACAACAATGGTGCTATTGCACAAGCCAAGGAACCTAGACATCACCAGAAGAACAAACATATTCGCATGCGTTACCATTAGATTTGAAAGTTCGTTGAGGATGGTAGTGTCATGATATGCAAAATACACATGGACTCAAATGTTGTTGATCCATTGACTAAGCCTCTCCCGCAGCCCGCGCATGAAGAGCACACAATAGCAATTGGTATTAGATACATTTTAGATTGACTCTAGTACAAGTGGGAGACTGAAGGAAATATGCCCTAGAGGCAATCATAGAGATGATTATATTTCATATGTATCCATAATTTATTGTAATGTTCCTTGAATATCCATATCAGGCAACTTGTATTGATTGGCAATTATGTGAATTGTTTGTGAAACTCTTTACTTGTATGGTTATTTAATAGTTGTCCCTAGTCGAAGTTCATGTGAGGACACACGTGAATATTAGACTAGCACATCGATTGGTTGATGACTATGTTTCGCAAGTCATAGACATGGAGATGTCAAACCAATGATGTGGACACATGTTATGAACATGGGGTTGGACTGACCCAACTTGAGACTGGCAATTAGTTGCATCTCTCTCTCTCTACACATCGTGTACGTTTTGTCCTTAGACCTGAGATTGTCACATGTACTTGAGATGTGGATCGACCTACTTTGGGGCTATCAAACGTTGCACCATAACTGGGTAGTTATAAAGGTAGCTTTCGGGTTTGTACTGAAACATGCTGCAAGGCATGGTCAATCAAGATGGGATTTGCCCCTCTCTACTTGAGAGAGATATCTCTGGGCCCCTCGAGTGATCGGATCCAGAAATGCATGGCCGTGCTACACAAGGTTAAGAGTTAACCTAGTAAAGGGATTCCGAGTTACGGTATCGAGAAAGAGAGGTTAGCTTGGAGCTAGACCAAATATCGTGAGGCAAAGGGAAAGACATGTACTAAACCTTGTGATGGTTCGTCCGATATGATCTTTGTATGCGTTTAGGAGTTGACACGTCTTGCTAGAGGCCGCTACCAACTATTGACAGAATAAGTGTATTCGTGTCATGTCTATACGCATATGAACCTATAGGGTCACACACTTAAGGGGCTGGAAGCCTAATAAGGATTGGATCCAAATTAGACCAGGCTTAGGCTACTAATGGGCTGCTAATGTAGAAGCCCACTAGGGACGCCTATATAAGAGAGGGTGAGGCGAGCTGACCAGGGTTAGACCTCAGACCATTCCCCCCAGCCGCCACTCCTCACGCCTGTGTCGCACGTGTGGACCTAGCAGTCCGGCGCCTGACGCTCCCACCCTGTACGTGTGGATACCTCGGATGCGCTGCATCTGTAGCGTTTGGACGAGCCGCGCAAGGGGAGCTGCTCGTGGGACGAGAACGAGGAGGAGTCGTAGATCGTCTGCACTGCCTCGACGCGCTTCATCAAATTACGCAACTGCGCGTCTAGTGGTAATCCCGTGATCTATGACAATAGTATTCCTGGTTTACGCGGTAGAAATTTTTGATTTGCGCTAGTGTAGCCTACCCGTATCCCTTCACCGACTCTGTGCTTGATGCGCTTTACACCGACATTAGCGCCTACTCGAAGGAGATAGACTTCAGCCCGGACGAGCTAGACTCTGCTATGCAGGAGATGGAGGAGGATTACAAGCGCAACGAGCAGGCCAACAACGCCGTCACGTCCCGAGAAGTGTTCGTCGCCATTGGGACGGTGATGGAAGAAGATCAACCCAGACGAGCTCTGCCTACAGCGCTGGACAAAGGGAAGGGACCACTTGTTGCTGCCGACAATGATCGCGCAAAGGTCATGCCCCCTCCGCCTAACCCAGTGTAGGAACCGCAGGAACTCGACACCGGTCCGAGCAACAACAACACCGCAAATTCGCTGCCTCCGACATCTACGTCTGCTGCTTCCCAAGTCACTCCAGCTGATAGAGTGATGTACGACAATCTCCTCGTCGAGCCGATGACCGTGGCTCATATCCGCAATGTAGTCCAGCTTGACGAGAAGCGCCAGCAGCTGCTGGAGGGGCCATCGCGGAGCAAGGCGCAAAGCTAGATCGAGATCTGGCCAACACACAGAAGTCAATAGAGAAAGCTAGCGCAATGGAGGCCGAGTACAAGACTCTGCTATAGTAGCGGAAGGCTAAGAAAGCTCCGGCTCGCGTCATCAATGATCCTGGTGTACGGCGAAACCTAGGATGGGCTCCCTCGAAGCCGGCACAAGCCAAGCCATACATTTATAGTGAAGGCAGGCAGGTGATGCCCACTCCTCTCCTCAACCTCGCCGTCGCCAAGACCCTTCTAGAGCAGGATAGATCACCCGAAGCGGTGAACCAGGTCTACGACCTAGTGTCCAAGGCGGTGAAACAGCAGGAAAAGGCCACCTCTCAGAGGCTTGACTCTGACCTAGCGTTTTGCCAGTCTAGCCAGCATAAGCCGCCAAGGGACAGATCTCCCTATGATGTCGGGTCCCAGGCGGGTTCGTCAGAACGAAGACGGAGGGATGCGCACAGCAAGAAGGATGCTATCCCCATATCCTCCGACCATGGAGGCAAGGCTCAACCTCGTCGCCCATCTCCACCGCCCCGCTCTCCCCGACATCGCGTAGACCCCAAGGCTCACCATCGTACGGACATGCTTCCGCCTAAGCAACGCGGCATCATCATCCGCGACAACACGGAGAAGGCCCATCATGATATGAGCACAGCCAAGGACACAAGAGCAGGTCGCGTCATGACCCTTCGCGTCCGACAAACAACCGTAACAAGTGTGAGGCATCGCAGGAGGGTAACAACAAGAAGGCTAACCCGTCGCCACCTCCGCCTCCGTCACCACCTAGCATCCACCATGGCGGAGGAGGCCCGCGTTGTTCGCGAAGCCCATCCCCTGATGGTGAGAAGAAGAAAAGGAGCCCGGAGCCATACGACGCACGATCACGTCTGGACAGGATCCACGAGGCCCGGGATGGATCATACCTGGGACCACGCTGCTTTAGACCTGTAATACGGACCACATCTTACCCCAAGGGTTTCCGTATTGACAAGACCATCAAGCTCTATGATGGCACCGCCAAGCGAGCTACATGGTTGCAGGATTATGGAAACGCGGTGGAGATCGCTGGGGGAAACCCCAACGTCGCCGTCAAGTACCTCCCATTGATGCTGGCAGGCACGACCTGACGATGGATCAATTACTTGCCGAAGAAATCTATCTGAAACTGGCTGGACATGCAAGAAGCGTTCACCAAGAACTTCGAGGGTACGTACAAACGACCTTGTACTATTGGCGACCTACAGCGGTGCGTGCAGGAGAAAGACGAGTCATCTCGCGCCTACCTCTCCTGCTGGCTGGATATGAAAATTCCTGCGCAGGAGTGCACTCCCAGACCGCCATGTCCGCCTTCATCAGCGGGTTGGAAAGGGGTACGTTGCTCCGACATACGTTGAAGCTCCTGCAAGACAACCACCAGCTAGATCTCAACCAGATGATCTAGCTGGCTAGTGAGTTCGCGGCTGCCGACGACGATGCTCGTGGCTCCCTGCCGGCAACGGCCGTTCCAACTCAAGCTCGAAGGAACAGTATCACCAAGCAGAAGAGCCCACCAGAAGAAAATCAAACCTCCGACATGGTCGCCATGACTTTTGCAGGACAAGGTGATAGTGGACAGCGTGGCCGAGGACGGGGGCTGGTCGTGGGCAGCAGCGAGACTATGAAACAACCTTGGCAGCGCTCCACGTTCCCCAAACCTACAAGGAGTACCGCGATATGCCGTGCCTCGTACACCTCGATGCCAACGGCAAGGCTACACACACCAGTCGCCATTTCAAGTTCGTCAACAACCTCAAGGAGGACCTGGAGTCCGGCTACAAGCAAAGTCGGAAGAACAGACCACGAGGCAAGGGCAAGGGGAAGAAGAAGGAGGAGGAGTCCAAGGATTCAAGTGATATGGACGAGGACGTTGACCCCAAGCATGCCGCCAAGAGGGACGACAAGGGAAAAAAACCTTCGAGAAGAAGGCGATAGTTTTCCACACATTCCTTGGCACCCCCACCGTCCGACAACAGAAGACCTCCATGAGGACACTGATAGCCACTCTGCCCCCAGTTCCCCAATCCCTGCGCTGTTGGAGATATGCCCTAGAGGCAATAATAAATGTAGTTATTATTATATCTTTGTGTTTATGATAAATGTTTACATTCATGCTATAATAGTATTAACAAGGAAACATTAATACTTGTGTGATTTGTAAACTAAAATAGAGTCCCTAGTAAAGCCTCTTTATAAATACTAGCTTGTTGGTTAATAAATGATTGTGGTTTCCCTATCATGAACATTGAGATGTTGTTAACAACAAGATCATATCGTTAGGAGAATGATATGGTGGACATACTCCTATAGATAAGCGTAGCATAAAGATCAAGTCATTTTAATAGTTCAATTGCTATATGCTTTCTAATACATAGTAACCTAATTCCTTCAACCATGAGATCATGCATATCACCTTCACCGGAAGGATGCTTTGATGACATCAAACACCACACCGTAGCTGGGTGGCTATAAAGGTGGCATTGAGTGTTCAGAAAGTATTGGTTGAGACACATGGATCAAGAGTGGGATTTGTCCATCCATATGACGGATAGATATACTCAGGGCCCTCTGGGTGGAATGTCATCCAATTAGCTTGCAAGCATGTGACTGGCTCACAAGGGATCACATATCACGGGAACGAGAAAATAGTACTTATCAGTAACGAGGTTGAACTAGGTATGTAGAGATACCGACGATCATAACCTCGGATAAGTAAACTATCGTGAGACAAAGGGAAATTGGTATCGTATGTAAGTGGTTCATTCGATCGCAAAGTAATCGTAGAAATATGTGGGAGCTATATGAATTTCCAGATTCCTCTATTGGTTATTGTTTGGAGAAGTGTCTCGATCATGTCCGCATAATTCACGAACCGTAGGAGACACATAAGGATTCGACGTTGTTTGAGTAGTTATGGAATGATGAGTAAGAGACCGAATGTTGTTGAGTCTCGGATGGGATCCGAGGATATCACGAGGAGATCCGGAATGGTCAGAATAAGATTCATATAAGGAAAGTCCTGTTTGGGGTTGGAGAATGGTTAGGTGTTTTATCGGGAATGTTCTAGAAGGTTCCGAATGTCCCACTCAGGAGGAAGGGTACATGAATGTGTCATAACAAGTTGGAATGATTGCATCATGTACTAGGTGTCATCGCTGAACAAAATAAAGGGTTTAATCAAATCCTAGTTTGAAAAGTCAAGCAATTTGAAAAGCCAAGCGACTATTTTGTGAGGTGGAGGAGTAGGAAACCTACTTGGAGGAGTTCCTCCTCCACCGCCGCCCACTTGAGACCGAGTTGGGGAGGACTCCCTCCCTTGGCGCCCCTCCACCTATATAAGGAGGGACAGGGCTGCCCCTCCAAGCACACAACACCACGCCCTGCAAACCCTAATCCTAGCCGCCGGCGCCGCCACCTCCTGCTGCCGCCGCCTAGGGCAAGCCGCCGCCTAGGTAGACCCTAGCTGCCGGCCTTGCTCCTCCTTGGTGCGTCTAAACCCTAGATCGCCGAGGCTCTCTCTCATAGTCCACCATACTCGCTCCGGCTTAAGGCGAAGCCCTGCGAGATCTTCCCTCTACTTCCGGTACCACGCTGTTGTGCTGTCGGGATCACGAGGAGAGTGCTACAACCTCCATTTTCTGGAACAAGGGAGGAAGGTCTTCGTCAGTCTGAAAGTGTGACCGACTGAGCCACGCGGACTTGTGCCGGAAGGAACGCTTCACGTGATCTTGAGATCGGCAAGAGTACGACTACATCACCCACGAGAATCCGCTCTCGTTAAACACTTTGGAATCTTCGAGGGTGAGTTATTCCATCGACTTGTTGCTACAATCTAGTAGATAGATGTTGGCTTGTTTGTTTGTATGCGGTAGAAATTTTTTGTTTTCCATGCTACGAACCCCTACAGTGGTATCAGACCTGTGTCTATATGTAGATCTGTTGCACGAGTAGAACACAATGGTCATTATGGGCGTTGATGCTTTTGTTGTCGATTGCTTCTTGTGTACTTTGCATCTTGCGGTATGGTGGGATGAAGCGGCCCGGGCTAACCTTACATGACATCGTTCATGAGACTTGCTCCACGCTTGACATGCAACTTGTATTGCATAAGTGGCTTTGCGGGTGCCTGTTTCTCCCAACATAGTTAAGATTCAATTTAAAACGGGTGATTGACAATACTAGTATCAATGTTGTGGTTCTTGTTCGTAAGTTAGAACGACACTTATTGAAAGCCCCAAACCACGTAAAACATGCAAAGAAAGTAGAGGCGTCTAACTTTGTTTTGCACGGGTGTGTTGTGATGTGATATGGCCATGATTGTGATTATATTTGATGTATGCAATGTTCCTTATTGTAAGTTGGCAACCGGCAGGAGCCATATGGTTGTCTTTAATTTCTGTTAAGACCCGCGTGTCTATTCAAAGTAGTTGTAATAGTTGAAGCTGGTGGACGACAACCATGGAGCGGCATCATTGACCTTGATGCAATGCTGGTGATGATGGAGATCATGTTCGTGCTTGAAGATGGAGATCGGAAGCACAAAGAAGAAAGGTCGTATCATATCACATATTATGAATTGCATGTGATGTTAATCCTTTATGCATCTTTTATTGCTTAGTTAACAATGGTATCATTATAAGATGATCCCTCATGCACATGAATATCAAGTTCTAAAGTGTTCACCCTTAGTAAGCACCGTTGCTAAAGCTTGTTGTTTCGAAGCACCACGTGATGATCGGGTGTGTTAGATTCCACAAGTGTATACAACGTGAGCAAGCCAGATTTGCTCATGCGGAAGCTAAGGTTTGATCTTGATGAGCCTAGCATGTACAGACATGGTCTCGCAACACGGATCACCAAAAGGTAAAGCATGAATCATATAGTAAGATATGATGAACATGTAGATTGTTCTCCATTGAAGCTACATCGACTCTCGTGATGATCGGTGTTGATGTGGTGGATTTGGTTCGTGTGATCACTAAAACAATGTGAGGGATATTGTTTTGAGTGGGAGTTCA
Organism: Avena longiglumis; assembly: GCA_030063025.1. Lineage (NCBI taxonomy): Eukaryota > Viridiplantae > Streptophyta > Magnoliopsida > Poales > Poaceae > Avena > Avena longiglumis. The sequence continues at coordinate 60,439,211 of CP125978.1, read as the reverse complement.
CCTAGATTAATTTAACTATTAATTAGAAATCAATTTGTCATAAACTTAGTCTAAACTATTGCAAATATGTTGTAGATAAATGGCGGCCCCTACCATCAATTTTAATGCGTTCGTAGAGAAAAAAAAGTTGAAAAACAATGGAAGCAACTTCGCGGATTGGTTCCGCAATTTGAGGATTGTCCTCACTGCTGCTAATTTGACATATGTGCTGGATGCACCATTGGTGACCCACCAGCTCTCGCTACCGATGAAGTAAAGAATGTTTACCTCGCTCAAGACTCAAGACTCCAGTTCAAAGTGTGCTATCTTGTATGGTTTAGAATCGAGCTTGAAAAGGTTTGAGAATTCAGACCCACATGATATTGTCCGTGATCTCAAATTGATATTTGAGACTCACGCGACAATTGAGAGCTATGAGGCTTCTGAAAAGTTCTTTAACTGCAAGATGGAAGAGGGCAGCTCCGTCAGGGAGCATGTGCTTAAGATGTCTGGGCACGCAAACAAACTTCAAAGATTGGGTATAGTGATTCCTAATGCTTTGGGGATTTATCGTGTCCTCCAATCACTACCACCAAGTTACAAGAACTTTGTGATGAACTACAATATGCAAAACATGAACAAGCAGTTGCCAGAACTCTTTGCCATGTTAAAATCTGCAGAGTGGAGATCAAGAAAGAGCGCCAAGTGTTGATGGTCAATAAGACCACCAAATTCAAGAAAGGCAAGTCTAAGCAAAAGGGACACTTCAAGAAGGGTGGTAAGAAAGTTACGCGCCGACGAAGAAGACCAAGGCTGGACCTAAGCCTGATACTAAGTGCTTTTACTGCAAGGGAGAGGGTCACTAGAAGCGGAATTGCCCAAAGTACTTGGCGGATTTGAAGAACGGCAACATCAAGAAGAAAGGTATATCCGATATACATGTTATTGATGTGTATCTCACTAGTACTCGTAGTAGTGCACGGTATTTGATCTTGGTTCGGTTGCTCATATCCGTAACTCGAAGCAGTCTTTGCAGAATAAACGGAAGCTAGCGAAGAATGAGGTGACGATGCGCGTGGAAGCGGATCAAAGGTTGATGTGATCGCGATCGACGCTACCTCTTCATCTACCATCGGGATTAGTTTTATACTTAAATAATTGTTATTTGGTGCGTTAAGCATGAACATTATATCGGGATCTTGTTTATTAAGTAGACTTACTTGTTTAAGTCCGAGAATAATGGTTGTTTGATTTATGAGTAATATGTTTTATACACATGCACCTTTGATAGATGGTCTATTCTTATTGAATCTCAATAGTGGAAATACACATATTAATAACATTGAAGCTAAACGTTTGAAATCGAGCGATAACTCGACCTATATGTGGCACTGTCGTCTTGGTCACATTGGAGTGAAGCGTATGAAGAAACTCCATTCCGATGGACTTCTTGAATCACTTGATTTCGAATCACTTGAAAGATGCGAAGCATGTCTGATGGGTAAAATGACTAAGACTCCATTTTCTGGTATGATGGAGCGAGCTACGGACTTATTGGAAATCATACATACCGATGTGTGTGGTCCAATGAGTGTAGCATCGCGCGGTGGTTATCGTTATGTTCTTACCTTCACGGATGACTTGAGTAGATATGGGTATATCTATTTGATGAAACATAAGTCCGAAACTTTCGAGAAGTTTAAGGAATTTTAAAGTGAGGTGGAGAATCAACGTAACAAGAAGATTAAATTTCTACGTTCTGATCCTGGAGGTGAATATCTAAGTTATGAGTTTGGCGAGCATTTGAAGAAATGCGGAATACTTTCACAATTGACACCGCCGGGAACACCACAGTGTAATGGTGTGTCCGAATGTCGTAATCGAACTCTCTTGGATATGGTTCGTTCTATGATGTCACTTACAGATTTACCGCTATCATTTTGGGGTTATGCATTAGAAACAGCCGTATTCACTTTAAATAGGGCACCATCTAAATCCGTTGAAACGACACCGTATGAATTATGGTTTGGGAAGAAATCTAAATTGTCGTTCCTTAAAGTTTGGGGTTGCGAAGCCTATGTAAAGAAGTTCTGAATGACAAGCTTGAACCCAAAGCGGAAAATGCGTCTTCATAGGATACCCAAGGAAACTATTGGGTATACCTTCTATCATAGATCCAAGGCAAAATCTTTGTTGTTAAGAATGGATCCTTTCTAGAGAAGGAATTTCTCTCGAAAGAAGTGACGGAAGGAAAGTAGAACTCGACGAGGTTGTTGAACCTTCTCTCGAACTTCTCTGAGTAGCGCAAAGACCTAAGTAGTTCCTGTGGCGCCTACACCAATAAGAGAGGAAGCTAATGATGATGATCATGAAACTTCGGTTGTAGTTGCTACAGAGCCTCGCAGGTCAACGAGGACTCGTACCACTCCTGATTGGTATGATCCCGTTATGAATGTCATGTTGGTGGACAATACCGATGACCCTGCGACATATGAGGAAGCAATGAAGAGCCTAGATTCCAATAAATGGCAAGAAGCCATGAAATCCGAGATTGGATCCATGTACGAAAACCAAGTATGGACTTTGGTGGACTTACCAGATGGTCGGAAGGCTGTCGAGAACAAATGGATTTTCAAGAAGTAAACAAATGCTGATGGTAATGTTACTGTCTATAAAGCTCGACTTGTCGCAAAAGGGTTTTGACAAATTCAAGGAGTTGACTACGATGAGACTTTCTCACCTGTAGCGAAGCTAAAGTCTGTGAGGATTATGTTAGCAATCGCTGCATATTATGATTATGAGAAATGGCAGATGGATGTCAAAACAGCATTCCTCAATGGAGACATTGATGAAGAGTTGTATATGAGGCAACCCAAAGGTTTTGTCGATCCTAAAGATGCTAACAAGGTATGCAAACTTCAACGGTCCATCTATGGATTGAAGCAAGCATCCCGAAGTTGGAATCAACGTTTTGATAAGGTAATCAAAAGTTTTGGTTTTATACAAACTTATGGAGAAGCTTGTATTTACAAGAAAGTGAGTGGGAGCTCTGTAGCATTCTTAATACTATATGTAGATGACATATTGTTGATTGGGAATGATGTAGACCTTCTTAATAGTGTCAAGGAATATTTGAATAATAGTTTTTCAATGAAGGATCTTGGCGAAGCATCTTATATATTTGGCATAAAGATTTATAGAGATAGATCGATACGCCTAATATCATTGTCACAAAGTACATATTTGGACAAAGTTCTAAAGAGGTTTGGAATGGAAGATAGCAAGAAAGGGTTCTTGCCCATGTTGCTGTAACATCCCAAAAATACTAAACTTAGATCATCAAATTTCTAATCACCAAGATTAGGGTTAACAAAAACTTTTCTGAGTAAACCCATGAATGCATGTATAAGTGTATGCATGGATTTTGAATTTCTTTAAAAACCACCTTGTTTGTGTGATCCATTGCTTGTAAAATATTTCTTAGGTGAAATGAACATCATCTAAAACATTTCCCTCACTTTTCCTTAAGACAAGTAAATCAAAACAAATATATTAAGTGAATGGTCATTTTGACCAATTTAACTCCCATGCCTACTTTGGCTGTCTCAAACTTTCAAAACCTAACAGAAACTTTTCTGGATCTTTGCACCCCTTGAATGTACTCATAACAGAGTATCAAGGCCCACTGTGATCATCCAGAAACTTTCAAATGCATAGTTTAAATAACAATTCAAAATTGAATCTTCTTCATATGGGAAGATCCCACTTTTTCAAAACCCACTCAAACAAGCTCAACTTTCAAAACCCAAGCATCTGCAGACTCACCAGAACCAATCTAGCAAACTCACCAAAATTCAAAACTTGATTTCATGCGGCCATTTCATCAAACAGGTTGCAGACACAAATCAAACAAAACATCAAACACTATAGTGTGCAGTGATTCTTGCCTAACTTGTTCCCTAGTTAGCTCACACACACCTCAGTAGATCATCTAGAAAGATTAGCCCAACACTAGCACCCCTGTGAGCTTGCCATTGCCATTAATGGTGAACAGCCGAGCACCTCAATGCCACCCCATAGTCGACAGCAGGCTAGAGGAAGAACTAGTCGTGCCAACCTTGTCTAGGAGGCAGCCCACCACCGTCCACCATCGCATGTCCCACCATGCGGCGTTGCCAAGCCTCGACCACGCGCAAGACACGCCAGACCATGCCGAGTGCGCCGGGCGCCACCCTAACCAACATCCACGCAGTGCGCGCCCTCAACGCGTGCATACACGATCACCACCGACCCAGAGACCGCCAGACATCCCGTTTGCCGCCTGCCATACGGCCACCGCCATTGCCGAAGACGCGTCCTCCGCCAGAGCAGCCGTCCGTTCTAGACCAAACCACAACGCCCATGCCTCGCGACCATGTCGTTGAGCATCGCCAGAGACACATCACCATCCCTACCCTTGCCCATGCCATTAGTCACCAGAACGCCGCCCGACGAGCTCACCATGCGCCGACGGTCCCTCGCCGACTATAAATAGAGGCCACCCCCATCGATTTCTTCACACCATCTCACTCCCTCTCCCCACCGCGTGCCACACCATCCTCGGAGCAAGGAGAGCACCACATCGCTGAATTTCACCCCACGGGCCTCTAGAGAAGAAAGGAGCCATGATTGAGCCGCCAGAGAAGCCACCGTGCAGGGAGGTTCGCCGTCGTCGACTTCGTTAGCTCGCCTCGCTGAACCTCGCCCGACCGGTGAGCCCCAAGACCCCTCACCGGCCGCTAGGTTTCGTTCTCACGGAGTTGTCTCGCGTCGATGATGACCCCCAACCGTTGGATTAGAACTAGATCGAACGATCCATGTTGCCCCATACCGCTTCGCCCAGCCCCGTGTCATTGACGAGTGGGGACACCCACTTAAGCAGCCCGCGGGAACACTGCGCTTAGCAGGCCGGCCCGTTAGAATTTCCCGCGCAGCCCAGCAATTCAAATTAAACCTTTTCTTTTTAAATTTAAACACACTTCTGTACCCAACTTCAAAAATTAACCCAGATCGATTCAGTGCACCAAATTGGATGAAACCAATTTTGTTGGAAAGGTCTATGAATGCTTAATCCAAGCCCGTTGGATTCAAGTCATTTGGATCTGTAGATCACCCATAGCAAAAATAACAAGGCAGAAGCTTTTCTGCATTCAAACATTTTTCAAATTTAAACCATAAAAGCTTTTGAGTTGATTCTAACTCTCAAAAATCACATTTAACCATACCTTTCATAATATATAAAAATATATAGGTTTACTTGCAGAAATAATGTTCAAGGAATAAAAGAATGCTTCATAAGCATTTCTAGTCACTTTAGTTAATTAAAATAAAAAGGTAAAACCTTATTAAATTGTGACACCACTTTAAATCACATTCCCATGGACTACAATATATGGTGATGACATGTGTCAACATGATCCCATGTTTAGTTTGGAGAATATTAAATCTTAAGTAGTTTTTCAATGAGTAGAAATTACTTTTCTAAAATAAAAAGATTTAAACCAAGCCTTAACCTTGTAATGTTAGAGATGATGCTAGATCATCTATAGGACCCTTGTCTGTGATGATTGCAAGTAGTTAAGTATTGTTTGGTGATTGTGTACCTCGTATTTATTCATAGACGCTATTACCGACCAAGGATACGAGGAGGAAGGAGGATACTACGAAGAAGAAGCCGAGGAGAACTTCAACCACTACTCTGCACAAGGCAAGCCTAATACTACTAGTGAATGTGAAAGCTAACACTTGCTATATACTATACCTATGCAAGCTTATACTCATATTGATGCAAGCCAACCCTTGCTAGATACCCTACGGATGCCACAAACCCATACTTGTGATATGAATACTATATGCCTTAAGCATATGTGATCATACCCACTTGATAAACCAATCCTAGTTTTATGGCAAGCTTCTTACTTTATTTCTTTATCAAAGCTTACTTAGAGTCTACCTAAGAGTTTGGTAGATACTAGACAGTTGTGCTGAAGGTTGCATAAAGAGCATAAAATTTGGCCTAAGCTAGAAACCTTGATCTCAGCCTAAGACATGAGATTGAACTTAGTAAAACTCCACTAGTTACCACCCCTCATTAGTACCAACCCCACCTATAGATGCTAGTGCTAAGCATAAAACTTGATCAACTTTAGGTGGGAATACTTGGTGGAAAAATGGTTATGAAAACCTTGGAATGATGGATCATTCTATTGAAATGTTTTGGACATGTGTTTCCAAACACTTGATGATTCTGGTGATAAAAATGTTGAGGCATTAGCCTTAGCCCTTTATAAAACTGATGGTTGTCTGGATGCGATACCATTCCAATTTTTATGCGTAAACCACAATACCCAATATTGGGTAGGGCTTGACTGAAACTTATATACCTTAGTATTAGTTCCCTCACGCCAAGGTCTGAAGCCGAGGCTACCTTGTGAAGATTGTCCACTGCAGCACCCAAGATGACAAAGTGGTCATGGTTGGGAGGCCAAACTCACAAGAGAGGTGCTTATACTAGGAGTGTAATTGAAAGGTTAGGATTGATTATCCGCATCTTGAATATGGTGAATTCAGATTTGTTCTGACGGATGTATCGAATGTTGTGGTGAAAGTGTACAATCTCTGCAGAGTGTCAAACTATTCGAATAGCCGTCCACGGTTATGGAGCTTGAGTGGCCATCTTGTTCTCCGACTTTTCAAAATGACTTGTGAAATGAAGTGAGACTTTGACTTGACCACAACAGAGTTGTGACCTGAACTACAAGATCCCACTTAGGAGCTATAAAATTGTGACTAGCTTTGGAACTTAGTAGAGATAAACCTGGCTTTTTGCAAAACAACCCTAGAGCCTAGTGTCCTATTATCCAAAAACCCCTTACCTGTTAGTATAAGTTTGCGAGTACTTAAAGAGTACTCATGGCTTTGTCCCTGGCTATTCCCATGGCCAGACTATGAAGAGGAGTACCTCGAAGATGGAACCCCGGAAGGTTACGACAACTAGGATCATCTCCCATCGTCAGCATTGCCTGTGAACTCGAAGATGGAGCTTCGCCTATGCTACCGTTATTATTACGTATTCCGCTGCTTGATGTTGTATTAAGAACTGGATCATGAGATCCCTATTTGTGTAAGAACCTATGTATCGTTTGTAATGGATGAAGTACTATGGTATCCAATTCTGTTATGTCTCGCAAAAATGGTAATCCTAGGATTGCGATGTATGGCATAACAGGCATCTATGATTGAAAAATCCGGGTGTTGACAGTTGCCCAATACGACCTTGAGTAAAACTCAAAGTCCGACAATAGCAGAAGATAGAGAAAGGATGAGTAAAACTCCCTATGCCTCAGCCATAGGATCTCTGATGTATGCCATGCTATGTACTAGACCCGACATTGCATATGCTGTTAGTTTAACTGGCAGATATCAAAGTGATCCAGGAGTGGATCATTGGACAGCGGTCAAAAATATCCTTAAGTACTTGAGAAGAACTAAGGATATGGTTCTTTCTTATGGAGGTGATGAACAACTCGTTGTTAATGGTTACACCGCTGCTAGTTGGAACACCGATACGGATGATTCTAAATCACAATCTGGATACGTATTTACTTTGAATGGTGCAGCATTTAGCTGTAGGAGTGCAAAGCAAATCGTTGTGGCGATATCTTCAACTGAATCGGAATACATGGCTACTTCGGAGGCTTCACAAGAAGCAATATGGATGAAAGAGTTCATTACAGATCTCGGTGTGGTTCCTAGTGCGCTGGACCCAATGTCAATCTACTGTGATAACATGGGCGCCATAACCAATGCGCAAGAACCAAGGTCACACAAGAAGCTGAAGCACATCAAGCTACATTTTCACGCTATTCTAGAACATGTCCAAGATGGGGACATAAAGATTTGCAAAGTACACACAGATCTGAATGTGGCGGATCCATTGACTAAACCTCTCCCGAGGGCAAAACATGACCAACACCAAACTGTCATGGGTGTTCGGTATATTACCATGTAATCTGGATTAGATGACTCTAGTGCAAGTGGGAGACTGTTGGAGATATGCCCTAGAGGCAATAATAAATGTAGTTATTATTATATCTTTGTGTTTATGATAAATGTTTATATTCATGCTATAATAGTATTAACAAGGAAACATTAATACTTGTGTGATTTGTAAACTAAAATAGAGTCCCTAGTAAAGCCTCTTTATAAATACTAGCTTGTTGGTTAATAAATGATTATGGTTTCCCTATCATGAACATTGAGATGTTGCGTTAGGACAATGATATGGTGGACATACTCCTATAGATAAGCGTAGCATAAAGATCAAGTCATTTTAATAGTTCAATTGCTATATGCTTTCTGATACATAGTAACCTAATTCCTTCAACCATGAGATCATGCATATCACCTTCACCGGAAGGATGCTTTGATGACATCATACACCACACCGTAACTGGGTGGCTATAAAGGTGGCATTGAGTGTTCAGAAAGTATTGGTTGAGACACATGGATCAAGAGTGGGATTTGTCCATCCATATGACAGATAGATATACTCTGGGCCCTCTCGGTGGAATGTCATCCAATTAGCTTGCAAGCATGTGGACCGCTCACAAGGGATCACATATCACGGAATGAGAAAAGAGTACTTATCAAGAACGAGGTTGAACTAGGTATGTAGAGATACCGACGATCATAACCTCGGATAAGTAAACTATCGTGAGACAAAGGGAAATTGGTATTGTATGTAAGTGGTTCATTCGATCAAAGTAATCGTAGAAATATGTGGGAGCCATATGAATTTCCGATTCCTCTATTGGTTATTGTTCTGAGAAGTGTCTCGATCATGTCCGCATAATTCACGAACCGTAGGGAGACACACTTAAGGATTCGACGTTGTTTGAGTAGTTATGGAATGATGAGTAAGAGACCGAATGTTGTTGAGTCTCGGATGGGATCCGGATATCACGAGGAGATCCGGAATGGTCCGAGAATAAGATTCATATAAGGAAAGTCTTGTTTCGGGTTGGAGAATGGTTCCGTGTTTTATCGAATGTTCTAGAAGGTTCGAATGTCCGGACTCGGGAGGAAGGGTACATGAATGTGTCATAACAAGTTGGAATGATTGCATCATGTACTAGGTGTCATCGCTGAACAAAATAAAGGGTTTAATCAAATCCTAGTTTGAAAAGTCAACGCCAATTTGAAAAGTCAACGGCTATTTTGTGAGGTGAGGGAGAGGAAACCTACTTGGGAGGAGTTCCTCCTCCACCGCCCACTTGGAGACCGAGTTGGGGAGGGACTCCCCTCCCCTTGGTGCGCCCCCTCCACCTATATAAGGAGGGGAAGGGCTGCCCCTCCAAGCACACAACACCATGCCCCGCAAACCCTAATCCTAGCTGCTTGCCGCCACCTCCTGCCGCCGCCACCTCTGTGCCGCCGCCTAGGGCAGCCCGCCTAGGCAAACCCTAGCCGCCTTGCTCCTCCTTGTGCGTCTAAAACCTAGATCGCCGAGGCTCTCTCATAGTCCACCATACTGCCTCGGCTTAAGGCGAAGCTGCAAGATCTCCTCTACTTCCGGTACCACGCCAGTTGTCTTTGCGCGAATCATGCGAGAGTGCTACAACCTCCGCCTGCTGGAACAAGGGAGAGGAAGGTCTTCGCCGAAAATCGAACGCAGTGACGATCATGAAGCGCCGAACGCAGCCTTGAAGGATCGCCACGACCTTGAGATCGGCAAGAGTACGACTACATCACCCACGAGAATCCGCTCTCGTTAAACACTTTGGAATCTTCGAGGGTGAGTTATTCCATCGAATCGTTGCTACAATCTAGTAGATATATCTTGGCTTGTTTGTTTGTATGCCATAGAAATTTTTTGTTTTCCATGCTACGAACCCCTACATGCGCTGGTTGGAGATTCCAATTACTTGGGACAGGAAGGATCACCCAGACCTCATCACTATAGAGAACCAATACGCCATGATCATCAACCCCTGATTGATGGCAACGAGTTCACCAAATGTATGGTGGATAGTGGAAGCAGCATCAAAATCATGTACCTGGATACACTGCACAAGATGAACTTGACGGAGGCAAACCTAAGGCGGACCAGCACCATCTTCCATGGCGTAGTTCCTGGTCGGGAGGCTCGGTCCCTTGGGTGCATCATACTTCATGTCGCTTTTGGCGATGTCAATAATTAACGCCAAGAATGCATGACCTTTGAGGTGGTCCCCTTCAAGAGCGTGTACCACGTCATATTCGGCCGCGACATCTTCCACACCTTCATGGCCAAGCCATGCTTCGTCTACAACAAGATCAAGATACCCGGACCAAACGGTGTCATCACCGTATCCGGAAGCTTTACCAAGGCAAGGAACTGTGAGATTGGAGAAGCAGCCTTTGCGGAAGCTGTCCTCTACAGCGAAGAATTCAAGGAGATCCAGAGCAAGGTCGATGCCTCGAAGATGCCCGCGTGGAAGAAACAGATTTATGACTCCACCCCAGCATTCAAGGCCGCCATCGAGACCAAGCCGGTGGAACTTGTGGTAGGTGATGCCTCCAAGACCACCGCCATTGGGACAAACCTAAACCTAAATAGGAAAGCGCGCTCGTCGAGTTCCTCCGTGAGAACAGGGACATATTTGCCTGACAACCTGCCGACATGAAAGGTATACCTAGGGAACTTGCCGAGCACAACTTGAATATTGATCCAAAATGTAAACCAGTGAAACAACCTCTACGACGCTTCGGAGATGAGAAGGGACGTGCCATAGGCAAAGAGATAGCTAGGTTACTTAAGGCTAGTTTTATCCGAGAAGTCCTTCACACCCGATGGGTGGCCAATCCTGTACTTGTCCCTAAAAAGGGAACCAAAGAATTAAGAATGTGCGTTGATTACACCGGCTTGAACAAAGCATGTCCCAAAGATATGTTTGCTTTGCCTCGCATTGACCAAGTCATTGACTCGACGGCTGGCTCAGAGCTTTTGTGTTTTATCGATGCATACTCAGGATACCACCAGATAAATATGAGGAAGTCAGACCAATTGGCCACTTCGTTCACTACACCTTACGACATGTTCTACTATGTCATAATGCCCTTTGGGCTGAAAAACGCAGGTGCTATGTACCAGCGGACAATGCAGCGTTACCTACACGATCAAATTGGTCAGAACGTTCACGCCTATGTGGACGATATAGTGGTGATGTCTAAAAAGTCAAACGACTTAATCTCTGACTTAAAAGAAACCTTTGATAATCTCCGGAAATACAACATGATGCTTAACCCTAAGAAGTGCGTCTTCGGCGTTCCATCCGGCAAATTGTTGGGATTTATCGTTTCCCAGCATGGAATCAAGGTCAACCCGGAGAAAATCAAGGCCATCTTAAACATAAACCGTCCGACATGCCTCAAGGACATACGATGGCTAACAGGTTGCGTTGCAACAGTTAGTCGGTTCGTCAGCCGATTTAGAGAGAAGGCTCTGCCGCTGTACAAGTTGCTGAAGAAGGCGGACAAATTCACGTGGACGGACGAGGCAGATGCAACATTGAAGCAGCTCAAGGAGATACTTTCCTCAGCACCTATCCTTGCAGCACTCGAGCCTGGGGAGCCTATGTTAATTTACATGGCAGACACCAACCGGGTAATCATCATCGTCATCGTGGTATAGCGGAAGGAATCAAGGCATGAGTACGGAGTTCAATGGCCAGTTTACTATGTAAGCGAGGTCTTGACAGAATCCAAGCAGCGTTACCCGCACTACCAGAAGCTAGCTTATGGAGTGTTCCTTGCTTGTCGGAAGCTGAGGCACTACTTCCAGGAGCACCCTATCACAGTTGTGAGCAAAGCTCCACTGTCCGACATCATCAACAACAACGACGCTACAGGAAGGGTCGTGAAGTGGGGCATTGAACTTGTCGCCTTCGAGATCATGTACAAGAGACGCGACGCTATCAAATCACAAGCCTTGGCAGATTTTATCGCAGACTGGACGGAGATGCCTGATGCTACCCCTATACCAGAGCCAGAATACTAGGTGATGCACTTTGACGAATCAAAACTACTCAACGGCTCGGGGGCTGGTGTACTACTACAGTCACCAACCGGGGAAAAGATACACTACGTTCTGCAGATACACTTCGAGGCTACGAACAACATGGCGGAGTATAAAGCACTCATTCACGAACTACGCGTAGTCAAGGATATTGGCATCAAGCACATAGTTTCTTGTGGAGATTCCAACTTGGTTGCCCAACAAGTGGCTGGCACCTGGAATGCGCGAAACCCTATGATGGCGACATATCGTGACGAAGTGGACGAGATAGCCAAGAGATTCTTGGGCTACGAGGTCAAGTATGTACCTAGGGAGCAAAATGAGGCGGCTGACCTGCTATCAAAGCTTGGGTCAGGGCGCAAAAAAATTCCGCCTGGCGTTTTCCTGGAGCATCTACGGACACCATCCGTGAAGGGAGCAGACATAGACAACCCGAACAGAGTTGACTCTTTCGTTCACATAGTGGCAAAGGTCCCTCCGGATTGGACACAACCGTTCATGGAATATCTCGTACACGGAACTCTGCCCGACGACAAAGTCGAAAGACGGCAAACAGTACATCGAGCAAAGGGCTATACCATAATCAATGAACTTACCTTAAGTGTGTTTCCCAGCAAGAAGGTATTGAAATCCTTCGCGAAATCCATCTCGTAGATTGCGGGCATCACGCCGCTCCTCGATCGTTGGTCGCTAAAGCCTTTCAGCAAGGATTCTACTGGCTGACCGCGAAGGCGGACGCCGACAAGCTGGTTGAGGCATGCATGGGATGCCATTATTATGCCCGACAACCACATGTTCCAGGTGAAGAATTGCGAACTAGACCAAATAACTTGGCCGTTTGCAGTCTGGGGGCTGGACATGGTTGGTCCGTTGCAGACGACACCATGTGGGTTTACGCATCTGCTAGTAGCAGTTGATAAATTCACCAAATTGATAGAAGCTAAACCCATTAGAAAGCTCGATGGGTCAACTGCCCCTTAGATTTGTCCGAGATCTAGTGGTGAGATTTGGTCTCCCACATAGCATTATCACCGACAACGACAGCAACTTGTCACTCGGATAAGTGGAAGCTTATTGTTGGGAGAAGGGCATCCGACTTGACCTTGCATCTGTGGCACATCCACAGTCCAATGGTCAAGTTGAGCGAGCCAATGGATTAATTCTGCAGGGAATCAAGCCACGTCTGGAAGAACCGTTGCATAGGGTAGCTGGAGCCTGGGCGGAGGAATTACCATCTGTGATGTGGAGTTTACGAACTACACCCAATAGATCTACCGGCTACACCCCTTATTTCATGGTATATGGAGCAGAAGCCATCCTACCTTCCGACATCCTTCACGATTCACCAAGAGTTACCGCCTACGATGAAGATGACGCTGAAGAATCCAAACGCCTAGATGTGGACCTTCTCGAGGAGGAGCGCATATTGGCATGCCAAAGATCCGATATCTCCAGCAGAAGCTACGCAGCTACCATAGTCGCCGCGTTCGGCATCGCTCGTTTAAAGAGGGGGACCTGGTGCTCTGAATTAAGCATAAGAAGTCACACAAATTATCCCCGCCATGGGAAGGACCGTTCATCATAAGCAAGGCGCTGCTCAATGGGTCTTACTACCTCGTTGACAATCACTAACTGGAGGATAGACCCAACGAGGATCATAAGCGTAAGCGATGTGACCCAGATAATGACTACCCGGAGCTTGATCGGCCATGGAACATAGCATAGCTATGTCCTTTCTACACTTAGCATTTTTATCTATCGTGTACCTCTTATATGATTAATGAAATAAAGATCTCTGGTTCACTCATATTTCTGAGTCTTTTACCTCCTTTAGTGTTCATTTTTGGATCATATAAAACCTTTATGCACAAGCTTTGCGATTGCACTTGTGAAAATTCCGCCTACGGGCGTTAGCTTAAGTTTTCTGGTCTACACGTTCTTTGTTGCTTTTATGTGGATTCTGGAGTAGTGACTTTTGGCACTTATTGTCGGCTATTTTGTGCTTAGGTTATTGATGGTGCCATTGGGTATCATCGCCTGAGCGCATAGTTCCGACAATGAGTCTTCCGACTCACGAAAAGTTAAGCATAAAAGCCAGAGTAATGGATAAGGTAGCACTTGCTTAAAAATATATACATGCTGGAACCAGTTCTTGAGTAGGAGGAAATAACAACCTTTGTTTTTCCGCCTTAAGTTAACAAGTAGTTTTTTCCGCATACAAATTCCAAAGGAAACAAATATTAAATATTGTTTTTTCATTCCTCTAGCGCAGGTGACTTGGATGCAACATCATCAGCAGGAGAGCCATCCTCCTCGAAGTCGGCGATTTTGAGGGACTCAGAGGAGCCTTGGTTGTCGCCGTCAATGATCTCCATGGACACGAAGACATTAGGGTCGACCAACTCGGAGACTCTGGTATCATAGCCCGCGAGCGACACCAAGATAGCTTTGTGATCTATTTTATGGCCATCGTCGTCCATGTCGGGGATACCGGAGGTCACCGTGTCGATGTCGGTGTTTTCTTAGTGTGCCTTGACCATTGACAGCGCCATCCTCGCACTAGCCCGGGTACATGAATCTTTCCATCTTACAATATGCTCGGGGGCTTGGCGCAAGATCTCCAAGAACTTCATCACGGAATCCACCGCTTTGATGTTGATATGGAGGGTCTTGGCTATCTGTTTGGCCTACTTGATGGCGGTGCTGATAAAGTTGCCGGCAAGGACCATGCATTCTTTTGGCGGAGCAGGCGACTGGGTCAATCCAATAGGAGATGCAAATTCCAACAAGGGAACACATGAGTTCAATAACACAAAAAGTTCAGAGTACCTAACTTACAGAAGTACAAGGCGGAGAATCACTTACTGAAGATGCTAATATCAGCCTGCTGAAGGGTATCCGCCATGGAGTCCCGTTCTTGTCGGAGGATCTTGTACGCTTCAAGATTGCGTTCATTTTGCTCGTCAGCAGCTTTCTTCTGCTCTTTCAGCATCACAATCTCCTCCTTCAAGCGGTTCATCTTCATGTCGGCGGATTCCTGCAGGACCTTCATGGACTCCTCGTGCATCTTCAACATATCCTTCCTCTCTCGCTTAAGGATCTTGTTTTCGCTATCCAGTTGCTCAATGTGCTTGTATTGCTCAACAATATCCTTTGCCTTGGTAATGGCTTCCGCAAGACGGAGAAATAACAAGTACACAGTGAGTACTCGGAGAATGTTGGCACAAGACCAAGTCGGAATACGAAAACAAAAGGAAAAAACAGACTCTTGCTCTTGGTGATTTGATCCTTCAAGAAGGCAGTTTTACCCTTTTCGGCTTCCAAATCCGCGCGCATCTTCTGGAACTTCTCGTTGGCGACACCCCTCCGAGCATTCTCATTCTGTGGAGCCCAAATTTAAAAGTTGTTTAGTCTACTTGGAGCATCTAGCCAGATAACTATCCACGTAGAAGCTTGGGGGCTATAGTGAGAGTTTTTTAACTTTGAATATGCTTAGTCTTTTTTAAGCATCTAGTCGGAACTGATTCATTTTTTAACTAGAGGCTTGTGGGCTACAGTATAAAGTTTTTTCACTCAGTCATATGCTATTCTTTAAGTATCTAGTCGGAACTAATTCAGTTACAATTAGAGACTTGGGGGCTATAGTATCAAAATTTACAAACACTGCGTATGCTACTCTTAAAGCATCTAGTCAGAATAATTCATTCAAACTATATGCTTGGGGGCTATAGTGAGAAGTTTTCTAGCTTAGTCACTCTTAAAGCATTTAGATGCAAATACCTATGGTTTTTCGTCTAAATCCTCGGGGGCTACAGTGGGATACTCATATGAAATGCAAAATGCAAATAAAACTTACAAGTGCGATGATCTTGAGGTTGGTAGCGCTTTCAGCAAGCAACTTGCCGAAGGAAAGGCTATTTTCTTGCAATATATCTGCTTGTCGGAGAATCTCCTCAAGACCACAGGTTGGAGATGTCGGCGCTACACCAGGAACCAAAGTGGAGCTACTCGGCGTGAGCGCCGGGTAGACTATCTTTGGAAATTCGGTGGTTGTCCTGGGTACGGAGGCGCCGTCTTTAGCAGATGTTCCACCCGCCACCACTGCCTTACCGCTACTGATGGCATCCTTAGCCAAAGCTTCAGCCATTTGAGTTGTGGTGCTTTCTTGCGTTGCCTGTTCGCTGACAATGGCAAGCTCCGCGGAGGCACCTGAGTCCACTTCCATGGCAGAAGGGCCAAATGCATCTTTGGCATGAGAGCTTGTCGGGGCAGACGTAGGCTGGACGCTGGGAGTGACGGGGGCGATGGCGGGAGATGCTTGATGCGGCACATATCGTTACAACATATATTTGATGTTTTTAGAAGCCCCCGATGTTTTGGAGGTCTTCTTCAAACTAGTACTGGCCTTCTTCCTGAAACATGCAAAAACTATAAGTACAGGAATAAGACAAGCAATGGACAATGTCCGAGAGAAAGAGGCTTACACAACAGGGGGTGCTTTGGCAAAAGGAATAACGGTAATCTTTCTTTTCTCCGCCTCCAGGGCGGCAGTGGACTTCTTGGAGGCTCCACCCTCCGTCTTCTTCTTCTTGCCTCCGTCGAAAACGTTAGAGGTGGATCTCTTCCGCTTTCACGCCAGCAGGACATCATCGTCGGACAGGACGACGACTTCCTTCAACTTTGGGTCATAGATTTGGACAACCATGCTATCCTCCTCTAGACTGCTAAGCTGTTAAGTGAAACCCCAAAGTGTTAGATGAGATGGTAATGGTTAGACGGAAGAACTGGAGTATATGTCATATACGGAAATTAAACATCATACCTCTGGGCATGTGCCGTCAACAAACATGTCATAGGTGATGGTGAAGCCACACTTCCTCTCCTTCACCTTGACGATGTCCTTGAGGCGAAGCTTGATGGAGTCACTCGAGAAGTTATCCTCAGAGATGCAGAGGCTATCCTTCCTATCCTAGGTATATACTCATGCATCAGCTTCAAGCGGTGGTGCAGAGGCTGGATCCGCCTGACGAACTAGCACATGGCTAGGTCCAACCCGGTCAGACCTGTGTCTACGAACCACTCTATCCGCCTAATGGCGCGGGAGGCTTTGTTGTCGGAGGGAAGGGTGGCTTGGGACCTCCATGTCGGGGCTTCGACAGCGGCTCCGTCGACGAAGTCCGGATACGTTTCTTCTCGGCCAGCCAGAGGGATATCTGGGCCGTAGAAGTACGTCTGTTGCCATTTCTTGCAATACCCATGGCCGACGATGTCGGGGAACCACCGGCCAGGCCGGATCTTAAAACTAATTGTCCCGTAGTTCCTGAGCTCGTCCTTGCCGGCTCCGACTTCCCTCTTGACGATGAAGAAATAAATAAAGAGATCTAGCCTAGGCCTAATCCCTAAGTAACCCCTCACAGAGCATCGCATAGTTGCTAAGCGTGAGGATGCTATTGGGGGAGAGGTTCTGAGGCTGTACTCGGTAATGGCTAAGGACAGCTAGAAAGAAATTAGAGATGGGCAAGGAAACGCCGCGTACCAATTGGGCCTTGAGGTACACCTTCTCTCCGGCTTGGGGAGAAGGAGTGACCTCGCCGGCCGCCGCCATCCAGGCGAGCCCCTCCGTCGTAGGGAGGTAGCCCTCAACGAGGAGTTCCTTGATGTCGCAGTCTGTGATGTTCGAGCCGCGCCAAACCCCTTTGTGGGAATCGCTCTCCTCTTCCAGCAGCTCTAGCGCCGCTAAATTTTGGTCGCCGCCGGTGGATTCGACCACTGCAGACTTGGGCAGCACCAGGCCCTCTGGGGGAACGTGGACAGTGCTCGCCGGCTTCACCATGGCATCGCCTGATGCTGCCATGGAGGGAGCAGAGCTACTGCTTGCCATTGTAAGGGGAGAGGTGGTGATTAGAAGGATTGAAGGGCTAGGGTTTTTCGCATGCGTGCGAAGAGCTGGAGGAGGTGCTCGTTGGAGGAAGAAGACGACACAGGAGGAGAATGAGGTAAAAAGTAAAATTCCACCACAGTTACAATTTATAACCCCTGGCGTCAAGATTCGTGCAAGATGATCGACTGGTTGACACGTGGGCGATGTGTGCGGGCGCGTGCGTGGAAATTTCGCCACGTTCCCAATCGTCGCCACCAACGGTTCGTATCTCTCATGCGGGAAAAACGGACATGATTGTGTTCTCTGCATGTGTGAGGTATGAGGCGTCGATGACCTATGTCTACGTTGTCATATCTGTCACTGGCAGATGAACCATCACATCGGAATATTCCGGCATGGACGGATCCAATCCGGCTACGGAAGAGTACGATACAAGATTCAACATTCTCCGACTTACAAGTTGAAGACGGAGAAAACCTTGTAGGGTTCTTGGGAGGACTACAAGATATTGCTTGACAATTTGCCGACATTCATCTAGATGGAGCATTCCACTTGAAGAGGCAAGACGGCGCAAGATCTCGGAGTTCTCCGGGGGATACTGTTGGGGATATGCTATATGGGTATCCTCATAGCATGTCTCCTATCCGGATAACCCGGGTGACCCACAGTTGGTAGCATGGCCCATGGCCTGCTGGGCGGCCCAGTTAGATGGATCCAGAAGGGAGGCCCATGTCGGATAAAGAAAGGCTACAAAGGAGTCACCGCCATACCCGGAGCCTTGTAGTGCAAGATACGCTAGACTAGTTATAAGCAGTGTAGGACTCTGTAACCTGTCCGACTAGGACTTTTCCCTGTAACCCTAGGACCTGGCGACTATATAAGTCGGGCCCGTGAGAGCCTTTAGGGCACAACGTAAGACGATAACTTAGACTATCTAGTCACCTTGCACAGCGAACCAATCCCAATAACTCGGCGTATTGCCCTTATAGTGATTTATAGCAGGAGTAGGATTCCGCCACTGTCATGGGATCTGAACCTGGGTAAGCTGTGTAACCTCGTACCCGTCAACCGTTCGCCTTCCCCCACGTCTCTAAACACGCACTGTGAGGACCCCTCCATGGCGTACTTGTCGGCAATACCACGACAGTCGGAGAAGAATAGAGCGTCATATTCGACCTATGATGGGACGCCTATGCTGATGATCATGGAAGGTTGATGTGGGTTCTTTGGTTCCGGAGTGCTTGTCTTGATGTTAGGTTTTCTTTTGTGTTTGATACTATGCTGTTGGAGCCTGATACTGTAGTGTCTTGTTTTGGATATTGTTTCTGTTTGAGTTGGTGATAACAGGTTTTTGCCCCGTGGTTGGTGTTTGCGGGTGAAAACTCACAGTGGGTTTCTTGTTAGAGTAGAATGCATCGGAGGTCCTATAAGTTTGGACGGTACCTTATGTTGGTCCTAATTCTTTCAACTTGTGTAGCGGTAGTCCTAATTCTCAATGAGTTGTGCACAGCATGTCCTAAATTGGTCAAACCACTCGTTGGCTGTGCCATATGGACAATTTTTTTTACAGAAGCCCCCTTAGAAAATTATACTACTTTCCGAATTAGACCTTCCCCTATCTCTATTTTTGTCTTACGAGTAGCAGGGTCACGCCAGTCACGCCGCTTCTGCTGTGAGCACGGCAGCGAGGCATGGGCTACGCAGGAGCGAGCATGGAGTGCCACTATATGGGCGCGTGGTAAGCTGATGAAGCTGGAACTGATAGGAGCGACGTGGGATTCCATGGTGGCCCGGGGATGGTGCCATAGATGACGTCGTCGGATGACGGGGCACGCGGATGGTGCAAGGTTGCTCAGGGATGCGAGAGCGCTCAGGGAGGGCTTCAAAGACTCCAGGAGAACGCATAGATGTCGAGGAGGCGGGCGGAGATGACTAGTGTGTTGTGGCGGAATAGATCGATGGCGCGGCGGATCCGGTCAGATGTGGGGAAGAGGATGATGGGGGCAACAATACAGAGGTCCTCTTGTCGATTCCTTCGGCAGAAACAATCTATAGGATGAGGCAAAGCTAGATGACATTATGGAAGGGAAAGGCGAGGCTCATGGCGCAAGGATGATGATGATGTTGCGGCGGCGCGCTCTGAATGCCAATGCGTTCTCCATCTACATTGTACGGTATGGCCTTATTATTGGGCCATGGGGAGAGCTAAGTGACGTGAGACTAATGCATCAAACACGATCTGACAAGAACGACCATGTCGATGGGGATTCAGAAAACAGCTGACGGTCGGGATTGGTTCCAATGTCGATTTTCTTGCCTCTCCGGCATGAATCGCTGCGCGTCTTGGGCGGGCGTTGGGTGGGGACATGAGGCACGATCGAGCCACGACCGATAAGAAGGACAACGCTCGCGTGTTTGTGATTGTCGAGCAGGATCCCGGCGAGACGAGGAGGCCGACCGAGATAGTTAGGGACTAGGGATTAGAATAGATAACTATTTAGAGGGTTTTCTATAAAAATTGTCTACGTGGCACTGGTCAATGAGCGGTTTGACCAATTTAGGACCTGCTCTACACAACTTATTGAGAATTAGGACTACCACTACACAAGTTGAAAGAATTAGGACAAGCATAAGGTATCGTCCAAACTTATAGGATCTTCGGTGCACTTTACTCTTCTTGTTACTACCCCAACTCACTTTCCCTTTTCTTTCCTTCCCCTCTAATTGCTGCTTGTAAGTGAAATGGTACATTGTATTTCCGTTAAACGATTAATGGAAAAGGGTTAGCCTAGTTGGAAAAAACATTATGGTCTAGATGTTAGCTTCGATTGACTTTCCCTTCACCGCCCCCATGGGGGTGGTCCACAGGGTTCATAACTACCTTCTATGGTTATTAGAAATGCAGTTCTTACTAGTAATACCCAATCGGTGATACTATCTCAATATTAAATTATAGTCATGCAAAGCATACTTATATGCAAATTGCATGGTTAGCATTTTATATGCAAATTGCATGGTTAGAATTTAATTAAGCTTTGGGTGAATGTGCAGACGCTTTGTTTCCTATGATACTATAATTATAACTAGACTTCTCTTTCAGCCCCTAGGCCCAGCTAGTAGGCAAAACGATCCCTCCGACGAAATAAAGTAACTAAACAATTAACGTCTTAAAATAAAGGTTAAAATCATATTTGAGGCCTTCCTATAGGGTCTAGGGTTCCTAAGATGAAGTCTCAAATCTAGCTGTCACAAGATTTTCTTTGGTTCATAAGCTGACTGAAACCGTTTATAAGCTATCGAAATGGGATAAACATATAGTACACGAAACTGGGAATGATATGAGAGCTGTTCGCGTGGAACCCAAACAGATCGTGTGCCTGAAAAAACACGTAAAACGATATAAAAGCCAGCTTCGCACACGTCTCGTACCCACGACTCGACCTAAAAAGTGTCAGAACGTGACAATATGCTGATAGGGGGCTATTAGGAAAAAATCTGATATCCGTATACATATTTAAACTCATAGTAGAAGAAAAGAGATTGCTAACGGGCCCAACGTTTAGCGTACTTTGGATATACGTACACATGCATGTGTGTCTGAGCATTAAATGTGTACCGGCTGAAGCCTCGTGGTACCAAAAGTGGAGAAATGGTCTATGTGTGGAATGGTTAGGCCGCGTCCGTTACGTACTTAGTCGGCCTGAATGATCACATCTCTAATTTGACGTCTATCTAGTTAAGCCGGTGTCTCATCGAATCATAATCCAGAAAGTATGGAAAAACAAACGCACGTATACATGAGAAAGAAAAAGTCAAAATATCACCCAAAAATCATGAAAGAACATACGCTTACTCTTAAAGCAGGGACGGAGCTGCCTTATGGGCATTGGGGTCAGCTGACCCCAATGAAAACTAGCAAAACCCTCACTAATTTGTACTAAGTGATATTTATTTATAGAAGATTACCCCAATGTAATTTAGAGGTTATAAAGCTGACCCCATTGACAGATTTTTTTAGCTTCGTCCCTGTCTTAAAGCATTACAAATATAATACTTCACAAAGAATAACAAATTCTAAATTCACTCTAGACTAACTTACGCTGATTTTCGCTTCACCACTAATCATTCAAATGGGCCCTTAGTGGACTGAGAAGTCTGAGCTCTTATCATAATTGTGCTCTAAGCTGACAGAGCCAAGTTTGACTTAGAGCAAGTACAATAAGTTTTAGTCAGCTGGCTATAAGAATTAAAATAATATTCTTTTTTTAGTTGGATGAGTATAAAGATGAGAGAGAAGAGAAGCAGATTCTTAACCGGATGCAGCACGTGCTCCTAGACACTTTGTGGGTATATAAAGTGGACCACGTATTAATAAAATAGTACTATCTTATAGTATGTAGCTATCGTATGTGTTGACTATTAGGTTGACTCTAAGTGACGTGACAAGCTCATATAGCCAGCAACGGGCTTTACTATTACACTTGCTCTTAGGACCAAGTCGATACCAAAGCCTTTCTTGAGAATTTTTAATAACACAAGAGAGCCCATTGGCTCACAATTATTCAAGCTGGACAAGCCAAGCCGAGTCGGCCCTCTGCTTGGTTCATTTCCACCACTAGTTTTGGGGGACATGGATGTGTTGAAATTCATTCCTCAGAAGTTCAGAGGTTCTACATTAAAAACTATCTAGTGCATGCCATTAGTAAACTTAGTCACACAAATTCTTGATGAAAGTTTAGTGCATGGCATTCTTAAGCTTAGTAACAACAAAAATGATGATGAAATAGTTCATGTCTGCCATTCCGGAGATGAAAGTTTTTTATGTGGGATGACGGGAGTGTGTTCTTGGTCATTTCAATAATAATACCATGATTTCCTTGTTTATTATCAATGTATGGAATATTTATTGTTTTCATATTTATTTATACAAACAACTCTTGTAATTGGTTTGGTGGGTTATTGATATGTCAAAAACGTATATATGCATTTTGAAGTTAATTAAGTTAATATCCGACATATTTGCATCATATTATGAGTTACCACCATAGTTTTTAATGATCTATGGGATTTTCTATGAAATCCTTTATTTTTGTTACCTAACTTCGGAAAACATGAAATCCTATTTCTCGTATTTCGGACTTCACAAAACCTTCTGGAGGCAAAAAAATTAGGGATTTATGCCACGTCGATTTTTATGGAAAACAAAAACCAAGAGAGGAAGTCAGAGACCAGAAGGCCGAGGCGACCAATATATCTCCCATGGCATAGCACACCAGGTCAGCCACGCCGACTGGTCTCAACTTTTCGCACCACGCCTATGCCTAGAGCAAAAACCTACTACATAAGTCTTGGTTTCATGAATTTTCAGGAGGGACTATGCCACAAGAAAAACATAGAAATGTCAGATAGAAGTGTGCCACAGAAGTACATTGGAGGGGGAAACGCCGTAGATCCTCTCCCGGTTGCACCTCCTACATCTCTAACATATTCGCCATTTTTCTTTATATGAGAAGGAATTAGTCCACCTTCCGACCGCGTATTAATTTCTAGTAGTAGCCTGATCAATCTCTCTTTATGTGCTACCATGTTTCGAACCATATGAGCTTTCGTACATGACCATGATCATGTTTTATACCCTTTACGGTGCATCTTTTGATATAATATGAGTCATGTTATGTTATTTCAGTATGTTTTTATGTACTTGTAGGTGCATATTATTTCCTTGTTCTTGTGTACATATACTGGTCAAACTAGTATGCTAGGACGGATGAAAACTTGTGTATTATATAGAGTAGCACTTGTGGCTTAGTTCTAGATAGTTATAGAAAATTTGGGACGGCTATGATTTATATCTTTCTTGTACTACCTCACTAGGGAAAATGGGAAGGCGGCGTGTTGAACTGCTCTGTGATAGCAAGAGCGGTCTTGTGATGACCACAATCACGCACATGAGACCTTTCAGCATCATGCTACCACTTAAGGCAATACTCTATGTAATAAATTAATTCTAAGCATGCGAACAACCCACTTTTTAAAGGAGAATCTGTGAGATGTGTTGCATCATATCAATACTAGGACATGATGCCCATATGGATATGTACCAAATACTACATGTAAGTTGCATGCATATAACTTATCTAGGGAAGCTTATCTTGTGCCACCATGTTAAAAAGGGAGAGAGATCAAGTGGACCCATAAATCCTTTTCCATTTTTAAACATAAATATTTATGACATTTACTTTATTTCACTCACCAACAACTCTTTATGACATTGTTGTACCTGAAAACTACCACGGTGATTTGGGGAACAACATGGTAGTTACTTTCATTTTTGCAGGATTGCTTGAGGAAGGAGAAGGTAAACCTAAAGATCCTTGTGTTCGATATTCACCCCGAGTCATTCTCATGAAGAAAGAGCCACTTTGAGTTTCAGTGAATTGGTATATATAGTCTATTGATATAAGTTATGTTTTAATTATATGAAAAATATCTTTATGTGGCCATCAAAGTGATTTGATCTTCCATGATTATACAAAAAAATCTTACTAATAAGTTGATCAATATATGTGTTCATCAATAAAATGTAATGTACACATCATTTTGTCATGAAATATAATGTACTTTATGATGTCTTTGATGTCATTTTAGATCTAGCCACGATGAAATGCAACTTACAATTCATGAAAATGTGAAATACAACTCATGCAAACTAATCTAAATGTGAATATCAATCGAATTTTAAGGGAAGACTGCAGGATTAAATGAGCTGAGTCTTTAGTGATTGTTTGCTCAAAAATCTCATTTTTTCGAAATGGAGGGTGCGACCCTCGATCTTTGCATCAAAGATATGCATACGTCCTTTATTGCTTTCATTAATAAAACGTTCAACAAAGAACGTACAAAGATCATACATCAAAAAACCTGAAGCCACCACACAACACCTACATACCCGATAATGGGTGAAAATCGTGTCAAAGGGGCCTTGTGCCTGCAAAACAATGAAATCCATCCATAAGCTAGGAACCAGGAAAATATCGCATACCCCGAGACACCCTCTAGACGAAACGAGAGCGCTCATCCGATTTAGCAGACTCTTAGCAAGCACATCATGTACATGCAACAGAATCCATCACCACCATTGAACCGTCGAGCAATCTTCAAGGTCAAGATCTGCATAAACTTTTCCCATCTTGCCAACGACTCCACCATGATGCCAGACAGCGACCATCGTCCTGCGCAAGGCCATCATCATGCCCGTCGCCGACACCCTGTTGCACCATGCCGCCGAGACCCTCCGCCATCGGCGCGATAGATGGAACACCGCTCCACCAGCTGATCCCCTCCAGTCATATGGGGCTCCAAAACGATGCCCACAAGAGGGTGAATGACACCGATGTGCCAGCATCGTCCGATCCAAAAACATCCTAGATCTATGGTTTCCCCTAGAGCCTAAGGTACGAGGCGAGATTCACAACAACGATGCCTTCAACAAGGAAACGACATCCGAGGATGCCGCCATTGTCAGCTCCGACTGACATCATAACCCGGCTCTCGCCAGCCAACCGCCTCACTATAACACCCCGACCTCTCCAGACCAGCGGCTGCCACTCCTGTCAGCTTAATATGATATCTACACTAACCCCACAAACTAACACTAGTTTTTTCTGCGCACCTTGTCCTCACTCGTGCACACCTTCTCGGTTGGTCACACATCCTTAAATTGCTCTAGGACAAGCACTCTTAATCTCAGAGTTCTTTTCAGACAAGCTTCCGGAAAATAAATTGCAACTTATCGGTATGGGTATGCTATCAATCCTATTAGGCCATACGCCAGGGTCTCACATACACCCACACTTAGAAGATCGATGCTCTTGTTGATCAACCACAAGCCAGGAATGTCCTCTCTTGGTACACGTCTATGCGTCTAGTGCTGGCACATGTTCCATGTCGTGTCCACTCTGGGCCACACGCGCCATTCTCCACATGTCCTCCACTGACCCGCACACTCCCATATAACCGCGAGGTCCGGCTCTGATACCACTTGTAACACCCCAGCCTCTCCGGACCTGTAAAATATCTGTCGTGCACATTCATGTTAGTAAAACACAAGTGTAACTTTGTCTACATATGTTTGTATTTACACGATTGCGGAAGGGGGACCGAAAGGTATCCAGGCACAGAGATAATGGAGAGAAGCACCAGCTGGGCAGGTGGTACTTCGATGACGCAATCTAGCCAGTGCATTAAGCAGCCGTAGGGGGTGCGGAGAGCAGTCTTGCATGGACAACAGTCTTGTTAACACTCGCATCTACCTTCTTTCTTCTATGATCCTCTCTCTCCAAATACGTTTTGTCTTGCATACTGGACCTTAGATTCCATCGACCCCGAGCCAAGCCATGAGCCCCAAGCTTTATGTTCAGATCTACCTCAAACCCTTAACTCTACACCACTTAGCTTATTAACAATGCAAGAATATCTATTGGGTCGGCTGATATGTTTCCTGATACCTATCATTCCAAGTAGTTTTGCACACATCCAACTCCATGTAGTTGGGATTTCTCTCTTTCGCATGACTCGAGCACGCATGTACATTATGATCTATGACAAGCAGGAGGTTGTAGTAAACAATAGGCATATGGAACAAACATACCAAGGAGTAGCAAGAGAGGCATATGTCCTTTATAAGGGTGGATCATGCTTAACGAAGGGAAGGTATTTATAAGGGTAGGTCATGCTTAAAGAAGGGAAGATCGGTGTGTGCATAATTAACTATCTACCTGATGGGGGAATACCAATCGGGGTATACCCACGAAGCGGAATCGCCAACTGGATCGAGCCGACTGAAACCTAGCCCTGAGCGGGTCGACTCGCCCAATACAGCGACTAGCGCATGCTGCACCCAGGCGACTGGCGCCGACTGCAGGCCCAAGACGGCGACTCGTATACAAAGCCCACCAACACACTTGTAAACCCTAACTGGCTGCATATATAAAGCCACCAAGGGCACCCCCCACGGGGCATCTTCTCCCACATTAGATTAGATCTAGTTTCTCCTCCTGCCTACGGCGTCTCCCATGTAAACCAATCTATGATCATATACTGGATTGATAGCAGGACGTAGCGATCCTCCACCGAGGGGACGTGAACCTGGGTATATCGTGTGCCAATCTCGCTCCCGGATTCTCCTACGTCGCCTTGCTCCCTCTACGTAAGCTACCCCCAGTAGCATCTGTCGTGCAATACCACGACAGTTGGCGCCCACCGTGGGACAAGCGGCGCTTGGAGGGTGATAATCCGGGCGGGATCCTCAAATTCGTCATCAACATACACAGCTGATCAAGAAAAAGTACGATCGCGACGTCCGAGGATCAACATCAACACTGCCCACGCGCACGTCTCTGAGATTGATCGGGAGCCTAAAAGGCTTTCCGCGGCGACCAGTTAACTCTACGATCTAGCTTTTGCTCCTCCAAGTGGTTGTCACCATCGCGCATGAAAACCTGTGTGTTTGGTTTCACTGCAGTTTGCAGATTCGGTCACCCCTCTCTTAAACTATTATAATATTTTATTCGAATCTGATCATCTAATGCCTACGTGTTTTTTTCCCTTGTGCATGTCTCATGGCTACGAGATTCAATATGATACAATACCATACACGATCGATGGACCAAGGCAGGGTTATCCCAGAGGATTAGAGGAAGGAGTCAGCTCCCAGATGGATACATACATCGATTCCATACGTAACTGGTTTTTCTAATCCCATACGTAATTGGTCTTTTTAATCTAATTACACAGACCTCACTTTTGATATTACACGTTAATTACTTTACCGATCAATTATTTTGAGACATAATCCTTTATATGCGTGATATTTGAGACATGTAGAAAATCAGATTGCTAATACATGGTCGGACTCGCGACGCCCGATGCCGACTCCCATGTTGCTCACTCGCCCCGCGGCATGTGGGAACTCGTCGGCCGCGGACTCGACACGCTCGGTGAATCGTCCGTCGTGGGCTCGCCATTCAACCGGCTACCACACGTCTACACCAAAGCAGCTCTGCCACGCGACTCTGTCCGACCAATGGTCTGACCGAGCTACACTACTGCCACCGCTACTCCTTTTGGCTAAACGCCGTGCTCGGGACTCGCCATCGTGGACCTCTCACGCCGGGACTCGTCCCGCCGGACTCGCTTGCGATCGCCGCCTCGAGGACTCTACTTTCGCATCAAAATCACCTCCTCGACTCGTCATCACGCATCGCCACGCTTGGGGACTCGCCATCGCGATCTCTCCTTCACAGATTGCCGCCTCGGGGACCCGTGCGCTCGACAGCGGCACTCGCCGGTCGCCGACCGCCACTCGCCGCGCTCGGGGACTTCGATGCGCACTCGCGGTCTCACGCCATCTCCATCCGCCGTCGACTCCGTGTCCGCTGCGTCGATTTCGCCATAGCGCGACCCCATCCGCGGCGACCCGTGTCCGCGTCGACCCGTGTCCGCCAAGGCCGACATCGCCATAGCGCGACCTCCGTCCGCGTCGACCCGTGTCCGCCAAGGCCGACATCGCCATAGCGCGACCTCCGTCGCAACGTCGACCCCTGTCCGCCAGCGACATCGCCATAGCACGACATCCGTCCGCCGACCCGTGTCCGCCGGTCGACCCGTGTCCGCCACGCCGACATCGCCATAGCGCGACCTCCGTCGCCGCTGACTTCGTGTCCGCCAAGGCCGACATCGCCATAGAACGACCTCCGCCCGCCGTGTCGACCCGTTCGCTGTGGTCGACATCGCCATAGCGCGACCTCCTTCCGCCACGCCGACCCGTGGCCGGCCGACATCGCCATAGCGCGACCTCCGCCGCTGGCCGACCCGTGGTTCCGCTGCGTCGACTCTTTCCGGCCACGCCGAATGCGCGCTACCGCTAAGGGACCTTCATCGTCCGAGTCGCCAGAGAGAGTCGCATGCCACGCTGCATGGACTCACCACTGGGCGTCTCTTCCCCCCGGGAAAAATCAGTTCTCCTTTGTCAACCTTTGAAAGAGCGACTCGCAATGTCCAAGTAGTGCAGACGAGGACTCGCGAACCGAGCCTCGGTTCGTCCACGAAAAACGCTAACCGAGAGCCATCATTGGAGTCGCCTTGCTCGAATGGCCTTCCGGGCCAAGACAAATGGTAGTGCTACACAAACATCACCATGTCCTCCTCAACCTTAGACAGTGCGACTCGCACGGCCAAGTACTGCGGACGAGGACTCGCAAACCGAGCCTCGGATCGTCTAGGAAAAACGCCCAGCCGAGAGCCGTCTTTGGAGTCGCCATGCGACTGGCCCCCCGGGCCAAGACGAGAGACTCGCTAACAAAAACAGCGCAATCAACATCATCGCGGACTCGCAATCATCGCGGACTCGCCACACTCGGGGAGTCTCCTCACGACTCGCATCATCGCGGACTCGCCACACTCGGGACTCTCTCGCGACTCGCAATCATCGCGACTCGCCACACTGGGACTCTCCTCGCGGACTCGCAATCATCGCAGACTCAACACGCCGGGGACTCGGCGCTCACGGTCGCTTCGACCTTGCCACTCATGCGTTCGGGGACTCGGCGCTCGCCGGTCACTCGAACTCGACACTCACCACGCTCGGCAACAACCACTACTATTTTCAAAATATGAGCCTCAAGTCGCCTCTACAAGCTAACTCGAGCCTCGGGGACTACTCCTAGGCATGATGCGTGTACGCGTGGTTCCGCGACCGTGGCTCGCCATCGTCGACTCACCACCGCGGACTCTCCATTCGCAGATTAACGCGCCGAGGATCGCCACGGCGAACTCGCCGGTACTTTCCATGCTCGGGACTCTCCATCGCAGACGACACACTCGGGACTCGCCATCATGAATCGCCGCGTACTCGACATGCTCGGGACTTCCACATGACGCCGCTCGCATTTCGACACGCCGGGATCGCCATCGCGACTCGCCACAGATCGACACGCCGGACTCTCCATCCGGACTCGCAGATTCGACACGCCGGGACTCTCCACCGCAGACTCGCCGGTACTGGACACGCCGACTCGCCATCATGACGCCTCACAGATTGCCACGCCGGGACTCGCCATCGCGGACTCGCTCACGTACTCAACACGCCGGGACTCGCCACCACGGACTCGCCACAGACCGACACGCCGGACTCACCACCGCGACTCGCCACAGATTACGCGCTGGGACTCGCTGCGACTCGCCACAGATTAACGCGCTCGGGGACTCGGTTGCTAGATGGCGCCACTGCCGTCGCTTAACTCGCCACTCGGCGGCCGAACTCGGCACTGCGGTCGCCGACTCGCCACTCGCCACACTCGACGACTCGCCACGCCCACGCTCGTGGACTCGCCGCAACTAGCGGCTTCACCGACACCGCGATTTCGCCAATCGTCCATCACCGATCGCTCACGCCGACCGCCTCCGCTTCACGGTTCTTTTCTCTCGTTCAGAGCTCGCCGATTCGCCACGACCCATCGCCAAGACTCACCGCTGCCTCAAGCCCGTCGAATCGACAACGCCGGGGACTACCGATGGGGAATATCAATCGGGTATACCCACGGGCGGAATCGCCAACCGGATCGAGCTGATCAAACCTAGCTCGAGCGGTCGACTAACACGGGCGACTAGCGATGCTGCACCAGCGATCGGCGCCGACTGCAGGCCCAAGACGGCGACTCGTATACAAAGCCCACCAACACACTTGTAAACCCTAACTGGCTGCATATATAAAGCCACCAAGGGCACCCCCACGGGGCATCTTCTCCCATATTAGATTAGATCTAGTCTCTCCCCCTGCTTACGGCGGCTACCATGTAAACCAATCTATGATCATATACTGGATTGATAGCAGGACGTAGCGATCCTCCACCGAGGGGACGTGAACCTGGGTACATCGTGTGCCAATCTCGCTCCCGGATTTTCCTACGTCGCATTGCTCCCTCTACGTAAGCTACCCCCAGTAGCATCTGCCGTGCAATACCACGACACTACCCACCATATGATTCGTATCACTTATTTCCACTCTTAGAGCTGAGCTTAAGTCCCAACATTCATGTGCTTTAGATTTAGCACAATATAGTATATTTTCTTGTGTGTGATGGAAGAACGTTAGCCATACATTTTAAGTGATATAGTTTTTCCTCTTGTGGACTGAATTATACATACGCTGCAGAAATGAGTGGA
Organism: Avena longiglumis; assembly: GCA_030063025.1. Classification (NCBI taxonomy): domain Eukaryota; kingdom Viridiplantae; phylum Streptophyta; class Magnoliopsida; order Poales; family Poaceae; genus Avena; species Avena longiglumis. Next base: position 60,408,030 of record CP125978.1, on the reverse strand, counting down.
TATATTTATATGCCCCATATTTGTATGTATCTTTCTATGATCATTCGATCTCCTAGGCCACCAGCCAAATGTCAATTCATTTCTTGATACAATCCTGCAACCAAATCATTGTGTTATAGTGGAAACTAATGTTATATTTAATTAAACAACTGGTTATGATTTTATTATTATTATTTACATCAGATGCCTTTCAAATAGTCACCACATGATGGATCCATTTTTCTTCTTGTTGATGATCTATCACGTTAAGCTCCTCGTGAGATCCAAGGACACTGCACGACTCGAGCAGATTAACTAAAACCAGAAAAGAAAACGAAAACGAAAAAGAAAACAGAAAAGAAAAGAGAAAAAAATGAAAACGGAAAATGCTAAATGGGTAGCCTAAAAAACATGTTTGGAAATCCAATATTCCATATGCGGAAGGATCGTGGTTTACATCTGAAAATAGATAACCGCCTTTAGAGTCAACCATGACTCTGGAGTGCTCAATTTGTGGAGATCAAATCTTGACCATTTTCTTATCACATTTGCTAACACAAGTTTTTAATTCAAACACGATTTTGAAACCCGTGAGATATTTGTTGTGCCCATTTGTGTTAATAAAATACAAATATAATTTTGTTACAAATGTTTGTATTTACACGATTGCCAAAATATGTCCAAAGGTAGACAAATGCAGAGGTAATATTGGAGAGCATGCATATGCGCAAGATGACGAGCAGGGCCGTCCTAGAGGGTATTACGGCGACGATGTATAACTAGTGTGTTAAGAAGCCGTAGGTGGCGCGAAGAGCAATAATGTGTGTACATCAGTCTTATTAACACACACATTCACCTTCTTTCTTCTGCGATTGTCTCTTTCCAAACATGTTTTTTTGCATACTAGACCTTGGAGCCTTGTAGAGCCCGACACAAGGCATGCGGCCCAAGCTTGTTGTCAAGTTCTATCCTAAACCCTTAACTCTACACCACTCAGCTCATTAACAATGCAAGGATGGCCTTTGGATAGGCTGGTATGTTTCCTGGTACCTATCATTCCAAGTAGCGTTGCACACATCCAACTCCATATAGTTAGGATTTCTCTCTTTGCCATGACTTTAGTATGCACCTACCGGACGAGAGGTATGACAAGCAGGAGGTTATAGTAAACAATAGGCATACAGGACGAATATATTAAGCAATAATAAGAGAAGCATGTGCCCTTTATAAGGATGTTTCATGCTCGAGGCTTGATGAAGGGTAGTTTAGTGTGTGCATTAACTATATATCCACCACATGATAATATCACTTTATTTCCACTCTTAGAGGTGAACTCAAGTCCCAACATTCATGTGATTTATTTTAGTAGTCTCTTTGCTAGTGTGTGATGGAAGAATGTAAGCCATATATCCTGAGTGATACCCTTTTTTTCCTTTTGTGGAGTGAACGATACATAAGATGCGAAAATGAGTGAATGTATTTATATACCCCATATGTGTATGTATCTTTCTATGATCATTCAGAGTTCCACTAGGCCAGTAGCCAAATGTAAATTCATTTCTAGATAATCCTGCAACCAAATCATCGCGTTCTAGTGAATGCTAATGTTATATTTTGATTAAACAATTGGTTCTAATTTTTTATTTGTTTTTTTACCATCGAACGATGTTAGCACCCATTTTGGGCCACTTGTTGGCTAAGCAAGAAAGACATAGAAAGACTATGAAGCTAGATGGAAGCACCTGGTTCTAAACCGGATTAAGTAGAACCCTTCAACAAAATGACTTAGGCACGGAGGAAAGGGGGAGAAGCAAGAGAAGTCTAGAAGCCACGTCAAGATGTCAAGCAAAACAGGGGCTACATTGTCGTAAGCCCAAAATTTATCTGCACTGTTGCAAGGCCGATTATGGCCACCTTGCATGGAACGAGCCCAAAGCCTGCCTTGTGTAAGACTGATTCTACCCGCCTTGCATGGAACAAAGTTTTCCTTGGGCAAGGCCGATTTTAGCCACACCTTGCATGAAACGAGCCCAAAATCTTCCTTGGAAGGACTATTCTAGCCACCTTGCATGGTTCAAACCCAAAACTTTCTTCTTTAGTGCAAGGCAAATTCTGTCCGCCTTGAATGGAATGAGCCCAAACTATGTCTTGGGCAAGGACGCTTCTAGCCGTCTTGCATGGTTCAAGCCCAAATCTGGCTGCCTTGATGCAAAGCCGATTATGGACACCTTGCATGATATGATCCCAAAATATGCCTTGGTTCAAGGAAGAATTTGGCCATCTTGCATGGTGCATGGCCTAATCTGGCCATCTTGGTGCAAGGCCGATTCTGGCCTCCTTTGTGTAAAACTAAAATATGTCTGCCTTGAAATTGCCCGCCAAAGATAAAAACCCGGTAGACTTACACAGAGGTAAAAAATAGGTCAATTAGACCATAGTTTGGTCGCCTTTCCCAAGGCCTCCTTGGCCACCTTGCCCAAGGCATGAATCTAGTTGCCTTATCCAAAAGATGTATCTCGCTGCTGTAAGCCTCTAACTATAGTTAGGCCTATTTATGCCTATACAAGGGTTTGGTGGGTTTAAACACAAAGATAATGGAAAGTCCACCTTGCACATGGGTGGACTCTCAGAGAAGGCTAAACGGGAGCTAACTTATGCCTAAAGACCAGAATCTAGCTGGCACAACCATGAAGACGAACACGAGTTTGACTCCAACATAGAAGGATCAAAACGACTTCATGAGGGAAAATTGTAGTGTAATTTTGTTACAGATGTCTGTATCTACACGATTTCCAAGGAGGCCAAAAGCTAGCCAGGCGCGGAGGAAATGGAGAGCATGCATATATATGCTCAAGAAGGCCTGTAGCACGAGTGGTACTTCGGGGTTTCCGTCCAGAGTGTATTAAGAAGTCATGGATGGTGTGCACATCACCCTTGCATGGACATTAGTCTTGTTAACACACACATACACCTTTTGTCTTCTACGATTATCTCCTTCCAAACACATTTTTTCCTACATACTAGACCTTTGAGCCTCTCCGAGCCCAAGCTGAGCTTTGAAGCTGAAGCTTTAAGTCCACCTATACGCCAAACCCTTAACTCTACACCACTTAACTCATTAACAATGCTGGGATATCGACTGCAAGGGTTGATATATTTCCTGATACCTTTCATTCCAAGTAGCATTTCTCTCTTTGTCATGGCTCCAGTATGTATGCACCTATCTGATGAGAGCTATGACAAGCAGGAGGTTATAGTAAACAGTAGGTATATGGAACACATATACTGAGAAGTAGCAAGAGAGGCACATGTCCTTTATAAGGGTGGATCATGCTTAAAGAAGGGAAGATCGGTGTGTGCATAGTTAACTATCTACCCACGAAACGATCGTATCACTTATTTCCATTCTTAGAGCTGACCTCAAGTCTCAACATTCATGTGCTTCAGCACAATATGGTCTATTTGTAAGTGATACGGTTTTCCCTCTTGCGGACTGAATTATACATAGCCTACCCAAATAAGTGGATGTATTTATACACCCCATATTTGTATGTATCTTTCTATGATCATTTCATCTACTAGGCCACCAGCCAAATGTCAATTCATTTCTTGATACAATCTTGTAACTAAATCATCACGTTCTAGTAAAAGCTAATGTTATATTTTAATTAAACAATTGGTTATGAATTTTTCATTATTTTTTTCTATCGGACGCCTTTTAAAAAGTCACCACATGATAAATGCATTTTTCTTCCTGTTGATGATCTATCACCTTAAGCTCCTCGTCAGATCTAAGGACACTGCACAGCTGGAGCAGATTAACTAAAACCAGAAAAGATAAATCTAAAGAAAAAATAGAAAAAAGAAAATAAAAGGAGAAAAAGAATAAAAATTCTAAACGGACTGGCCCAGCTCACGAGCCCATGTGAGAGGAGCGTATTAACACGTGCATTGGCTGAAAAATAGGATTTGGCATAAGTTACAGTTTAGAAGAAAATTTTAGTCCGGCCTAAAAACATGTTTGGAAATCCAATATTCTATATGTGATGAAAGGATCGTAACCTACATCTGGAAATAGATAACACCTTTAGAGTCAACCAGGACGTTGGAGAGCCCGATTTATGGAGATCAAATCTTGACCATTTTCTTATCACATTCGCTAACACAATTTTTTTTTAAACAAGATTTTGGAACTTGTAAAATATTTGTTGTGCCCATTTTTGTTGGTAAAATATAAATATGATTTTGTTATAGATGTTTGCATTTACATGATTGCCAAAAGATAGCCGGGTGTCGAGGTAGTATTAGAGAGCACGCATATGCGCAAAACGACAAGCAACACCATGCCAAAGGGTAACTAGCTACGACGATGATGTCCAGCAAATTCATTAAGAAGCCATAGGTGTTGCGGTGAGCAACTTTGCGTGTGCATCGATTTTGTTAACACACACATTCACCTTCTTTCTTCTATGATGATTGTATCCTTCCAAACATGGTTTTTCGTGCGTACTAGACATCAGAGCCTCGTAGAGACCGAAGTGAGCCTTGAGCCCCAAGATTTTTGTCCAGCTCTACCCCAAACCCTTAACTCTACACCACTAAGCTCATTAACAATGCAAGGATGGACTTTGGATAGGCTTATATGTTTCATGATATCTATCATTCCAATTAGTATTGCACACATCCAACTTCATGTAGTTGGGATTTCTCTCTTTCCCATGACTCTAGTATGCACTATTTGACGAGGGCTACAACAATCACGAGGTTGTAGTAAAAAATATGCATATGGATCGAATATATTGAGCACTGATAAGAGAAGCATGTGACTTTTATAAGGGTGGTTCATGCTCGAGGCTTGAAGAGGGGTAGTGTAGTGTGTGCATTAACTATCTATCCACCACACGATCATATCACTTTATTTCCACTCTTGGAGCTGAACTCAAGTTCCAACACTCATGTAATTTATTTCAATAGTCCCCTTGCTAGTGTGTGATGGAAGAATGTAACCCATACATCCTGAGTTATACGGTTTTTCCATTTTGCGAAGTGAATGATACATAAGCTGCACAAATGAGTGGATCTATTTATATACCCTATATTTGTATGAATCTTTCTATGATCATTTAGAGTTTCACTAGGCCACCAGTCAAATGTAAATTCATTGCTAGATACAATCATGCAGTCAAATCATCATGTTCTAGTGAATGCTAATGTTATATTTTAATTAAACATCTGGTTATGTTTTTTTATTTTTTATTTTTCCATCAAACGATATTAGCACCCATTTGGGCCACTTGTCGGCTAAGCGAGAAAGACATGTGGAAGACTATGGAGCTACATGGAGCTACCATGCATGGAACGAGCCCAAAGTGTGTCTTGTGCAAGACTAATTCTACCCGCCCTGCATGGAACAAAGTTTTCCATAAACAAGACCGATTTTAGCCGCACCTTGCATGAAACGAGCCCGAAATCTGCCTTGCAAGAATGATTTTGGCTGCCTTGCATGGTTCAAGCCCAAATCTTTCTACTTTAGTGCAAGGTCAATTTTGGCCGCCTCGAATGGAATGATCCCAAACAATTCCTTGGGCAAGGCAGATTCTACATTCTTGCATGGTTCAAGCCCAAATATAGCTGCCTGGATGCAAAACCAATTTTGGTTACCTTGCATGATATGATCTAAAATATGCCTTGATGCAAGGCTTAATCTGGCTGATACCTTCGATCCAGATTACATATGCAGTATAGTAGCTTTTTCCCTAGATTCGACCTAAGTTTATCGAACCTTGGGAAGCACTTGAAAAATGAAATTGAGAAATGTCTACAAGACTTGCTACTTAATTTTTTTTGTTTACCGAACCTTTCTAGTTTACTTTATATTTTTGGTTGTTTTCAATGATGGAAATATACCAGGGTTGAAGATCCACCTGTAGCTATGCATATAAAATGGGATAAGCACATTCATGTGTAAAATGATCCCTTCAAACCATAGGTGACAATAGTCTCTTGATCCAACCATCATACCACGAAACCACGGGTTATTGCAATCATTAAGTAAAATAGACGAAAGCCTTAAGATTAGTGATGGTGCTGTTGATCCCAAGCATATCACTAGGGAATACTGTACTTCCTATTTCTGTCATTGGGGTTTCGCGTGTCAGACACCATTCTCCACTCATCTCACCTCACACCTTGATCAATCCTCGGGGTCTTGGGTACCTACAAGTTATCAGATCGAGGTAGAGACAAAGATACAAGATAACAAAGCACCTATTCAACCACTACAAGATAACAAAGCTCCATATAATTAGATGCACATAAACGCTGCGAGACTTCACCCCAATCCTTAGCCCGTGAGGACTACTCACTTATAATAATAAGATCAAGAATATGAATCATTGTTGAAATACTTTGATTGACATCAAATATTCTTATAATGGTCGCCGGATATATATTACAAGATAATGGCTATGGCTATGAAGGAGGTAGGATATGGAGGTGATGAACTATGGTGGTGTGGATCTCCTTCGGTGGATGGTGGATGAGATCTGAATGGCGAACGGGTTCTGCGGCATCTGGAAGGTGCATCTCTCCTCGAATGATCCCGCCGCCTTCACATAAGTAGTTGCTCTTAACCTAAGGAAGGCTCCGATGTGTGGTACGGTCGGCCCGTATGGGCCCTCACCCGTACTTATGCTCGTTACGGCTCCTGGAGTCACCTTTTGGCCCTTGGTTGACTTGGTTGTGATGGCAACGACATATTCTTTATTAATTGCTTCTAATTTCGTCTTAAAAGTGTGATTTCCTGCACATCACAGATTTGCACATCTTTACAATAATTAGATATTAGTAGCAAGACTAGAGAGTTATTTGGTCAATATCTTAGCTTAAAATAAGATTTAAATGCGGATAAAGCTGGCTATTTTCACAGCCATCACTGGACATCTTGCATGGTGCATGGACGAACCTCGCCGTCTTGGTGCAAGTCCAAAATCTAGACGTCTTGGTGCAAGGTCGATTCTGGTCGTCTTTGTGTAAAACCAAAATATGGCCGCCTTGAAATTGCGCCAGCCTAAGACAAGAATCCGATGGACTTACATAGAGGTCGAAAACTGGTCAATTGGACAGAATTTGGTCGTCTTTACCAAGGCATGCTTGGCCACCTTGGCCAATGCATTAATCTGGTCGCCTTATCGAAGACATGATTCTGGCCGCTATAACTATAGTTTGGCCGATTTATGCCTAGATAAGGGTTTGGTCAGTTTAAACATGAATATAAAGGAAAGTCCACCTTAGACATAGGGAGACTCTCAGAGAAGGCTAAACAGGAGCTGACTTGTGTCTAAAAACCAAAATTTAACTGGCATAGAAACGAAGAAGAATGCAAGTTTGACTCCAACTTAAAAGGATAAAGATGACTTCACGAGGAAAAATGGTAGTGTAATTTTGCTACAGATGTATGTATTTACACGATCACGATTGCCAAGAGGGCCGAAAGGTAGCCAGATTTAGAGGAAATGGAGAGCTTGTGTATATATGCTCAAGGAGGCGAGAAGCATCGGGGGTACTTCAAGGTTGTCATCCAGAGAGTGTATTAAGAAGTCATGGGTGGTGTGGACATCGGTATTTCATGGACACTAGTCTTGTTAACACATGCATACACCTTCTTTCATGGCCTGGAAATAGTTATCATACTCTGTCACACCATTGAGAATTTGCAAGGACGGTTTTCTTGACATCCGATAGCGGCGACGGAATGCATTCTCTTTAAAGATTTGATCAGTTGGATGGAAGTAGTCCTTGTAAAGGCGTACGTGGCCATCTTCTCAGTCGTGCTCCTGGTTGGCTTTGCGCCGCTTGGATGAGCCACCTCTGCGCGGCGGCAGGAGGTAGTGGTCGTGCACCATCTGTGCAGCCGCTATCAGAATCTCGATCTCACTGTTGGACTCCTCCTTGGACGATGACTCCACAAAATTCTTGTAGAAGAACTCCATTGCCTTTCGGCTGCTGTCCATCTGCAAAGTATGTGGTCGTCAATGGCGATGCCAACTCCTGCAGCGGGCCGGATAAAACCTAGAAATGACCGACGAACGTACCTCAGGCAAATGATCGAGAAGGTTGTGCGGCACGCAAAGGGTGTCGCGTGTCCAGTCCACAGGCGGAGGCCGAGGCCGAGGGTGGCTGGATTGCCTACGGCGCGTCCAGACAACTCCGGCAGCACGCGTGGCCTGCGGTGACGCTCGAAATCGCGGGGGCATCGGCGGCCGCGAGCGGCGGTGGTGGCGGCAAAGATTGCGCCTGCTCGAGGCGCGGGATATGGAGTGCGAGGTTTTGGGGAAGGATAGCGTCTATTCTGCCACTGGCGAGAGGGCCCGGGCAAATTATTGGGGGACACCCGCACGTCCGCGTACGTCCGGGCCGACGCAACCGACTCCCAAATTAGATGTATGAATGGGTCAAACCGGGCGCGTTTGTCCGGATGGGTTGTCCCGTTGGAACGCCGTGCATTAACAATAGTGGGATATCGATTGCAACGGCTGATATGTTTCCTGGTACCTATCGTTTCCAAGTAGCATTGCATTGCACACATCCAACTCCATGGAGTAGTAGTTGGCATTTCTCTCTTTGTCATGAACTTGTTTAATCTACAACTAATGGACACCCGGACCGAGAAGCATTTGGCAGCTGGACAAACTACGGACTTTAAAGGCATAATAACATGCTACTAGTATTTTTTTTGTTCTAGTTGCGCATCCGGTAAGCCAGACAAGTGCCCAGGCTAGAGGGTGTTTGATGGTTTTCAGATCCAAGCGGGGCGTTTGTCCTGCACGGGCGCAGAGACGTCGCAGCAGGTTCCGTCGGGGCCTCCCACTGGCCTCCCCTGGTGGCGCGTGCTACGTACCAGACGTGTGTTGAGCTCTGCACCGGTAACGGTAAGTGCTGCTGATCCGAGAAGTGCGAGGCTGCCCTATGCAGCATCATGGCTAAAAGATCCAAACACATAGTGCGACCTGGTAGCGTGGCAATTTTATTGGTGGACCAATCAGATGTTCACGCACTGCTACAAAGTGCATAATTTAGCCTACCTACGAGCATATGATCAGATCAGGTTTCAGGATCTCTCCGCCTCTTCTTCAACTATACACTACTACATAGTTAACATTATTGTATCCTGATGCGCCGCTGGCGTTCGATGTGAGCAGCTCATAATGCTGCAGGTTCTTGACAAATTGCTTCCTGTTACGCACATGTTACGCGAACCGCCATCGGATTTTCAGGTACCCAAACTTGCCGGCACCTGGAGACGAACCCTCGAAAACTATCGGTAGGTAGCCGGTAGCTGCTTTGTATCTCTTCTGAATCTGAAAGGTTCCAGCAAGTATGAATTAGCATTCAGACCTGGCATATATTCACTAGTAACACTACAACAACAAAAAGAAGCTTACCTCGAGAATCTCTTCACTACTTTTAAGGCAATTTTTCCCAATCACACAGACTGAACCACCAGAACCTCCACCAGTAATCTTTGCACCAAATATACTAGGACCTCCGTTTTGCGAGGGGGTCTTCCTGTGCTGGATTTCTTGTACGAGATTGACTAGCCTGTCAGTCCCGTCAGAACCAAGCCCGCAAGCATTGTAGCTGTAATGGCACTGTGACAAAACAAGATGATTACCAGTATGGCACAGTTCTCTGAATAAAATATAATGTTTGCTCGCTGGTGAGCTCCCTTAATATTACATGAGCATGTGGGTTGATAAACAAGCACCAAAGCGGATGCAAATTACCTGATACATAAGTTCTCCAAGGGCTGAAAGTTGTTCGTCTGTTTTGGCTGCTGTTAATAATGCTTTGAAGGCCTGCATATGAGTTGAGCTATTTTAAATGGAAAAAACTTAAAGAAGCTTGCTATAAAAGCATGTTATGAGAACAAGTTTTATCTAAGCTACTTTTGATGTTATCTAACTTCAGAAAAAAACAAAAGGGCCTCTCTGTGCTTCTGCCCTTAGACCTCTAAACAAGTTACAAAGACATGCAAATTTAGTAAACACATAGAAAACAAAAGAAAGAAGAAAACACTATTCTGCAAGTTTTTCATGGACAACCATTACGTGTAAGAACTGGCCACATGGTTTAAGATATCAAACCTCGACACGGAAGTTCTCGTATATAGGATGTCTAGTAGGAGCCTTCACACTGTAAGATCTTTTCGGGTCAACAACTGTTACTGGGTCGTTATGATCTCCATATTTCTCCAAAAACTCATCCCCAGTAATGAACTCAGGAATATCTCTTGCATAGGCAGCTTCATATCTGTAGTAGAAGAATTAGCACATGGATCTACATGGCATGGAGTATGCAACACAGAACCATACAAGTCTTCATTAATTTTAGTAAAATAAATCAGACCTATGAGGTGGTAGGTTGCATAAATACTGCAGTGAAACTTCAGATTTCAGAAGCTCCACACCATATTTTTCATATTCTTCAGAAGCGTCGCACGATTGCGTAATAGTAGATGGAAAGGACTGAGAAAGTAGGTCAGATGCAGCACACTTAATCATCTTCCGTCCCATATATGTGCCTACCCGCACAGATCCGTAATCAGTCCCACCAACACTATCACACAAAGGAGAGAGTGCAGTTAGCTTCGGTTCATTAATGAAATCAGCTACAGAGAACACAAAGCACAACCACGACAAGATCTACCTATGTCGTATCCCAGAGTCAAGACCCCAAAATCGTATATGGGTTGGAATGCTAACCAACTCTTTCACTTCTGCAGGCTGCATGAAAGTTGACACAATAAAGTCAAAGATCACAGAGCTGGACTGGATGAATGATTGTATCAACCAGCTATCTGAACATGATAATCCTCTCTAACCTGGCAAACCATTGCAAGAAGTTTGTTGGCTTCTCCGCAAGCAGATGTCATTTGATCCATTACACCACACGGAGCTCCAACAATGTGATTCTCAACCTGCATAAATGTTCACCCATGGATGACTCACTTGAACAGAAGATTAAGTGATGATCGCAACACAGTTTGAACCCATCAAGGGGTATCTTTATCTTAATAAATACTTTACCTTTTGACAGAGTATAGCAAGATCCCTTGGAGCAATATTTAAACCTACAGCAAAGAAAAGCACATGTGTTAATGTCGTTTAGCATGTTCAGTTAAGTTAAATGTGCACCAGTAGCTGCAGAAGAACTTGGAAGTTCAACTAACAATAAACTTAGCAATAGCATTCAACCTACTAACCATAGACTGCAGCAATAGCTAAGTTTATTGTTAGTTGAACTTGGAACCATTTTACTGTATAAGAGTTTCGACAAGCAACATGTACTGTTGTATTCAACCTACTAACCATAGACTGCAGCAATAGCAGACATGGAAGCAACCTCCACTGATGCAGAAGAGGAGACACCTTTGCCTTCAGGAACAGAAGAAGAAACCTGAGAATTCAAACAAAACTATCAAAAAGTATACAATTATGTATGACAGAATAAAACTCAATCAATCAAACTGCTATTTTAAAATAAAATGTGAAGCAAACTGCCTGATGAATAGGCATTGGAAAGTTGACACAGAACATCATTTTCTGATGAAATCTTAAAGCACACCTCCCCAATTTGAGAAATGTGAAATAGATGAAGCTTTACATATTTAAAGCTGTGATCGGAGTTTTTATGAAAAATAGCAGAAAGGCTCAGTACCAACCAAAATGCTCAAACTTTCTGTGAACCGAACACCTAGTTCAGTCATCAATACAAGAATTGTTCCAGCAACATAGGCAGCCCATCTGATAAAAAACAGATTTGTTAAGTAAGAACATACATGCCATTTTATCATTTATAGAGGAAAGCTAAGAATTTTTCTTACTTTTGGGATGGGTCCTGGGAGAAATATTCTTTGGCCTTATCATAGGATATTGGTTTGTCACCATCCATGAAATCAGACAGGTCCATATCGAAGGTTGGTGCGCGATTGCTCAATTCAGAGCCAAATGATACCTGCAAAAACATTTTAAAGGGACACCCAGTTGTCCAAATGAGCATATTACTCACTCAACTAAACATGCCACATCTACTTTGGCTACTGCTGAAAACATAAAAAGGAAAAAATGGAACTTAGCATGCTACATTTTTTCCGAGAACACAGGAGATCTGCGCATGCTACATTGTTTTTAGTTACCCAGTGAACAATGTAAGAATGAAAGGTCAAAAAAACTTGCATGAACCATGAGTGTGCAATAGGAGATAAAGAGGCCTGGATAGTTAATTATACATACAATTTGCACCACAGGCACTGCTCCATTTGCTAGCTGTCTAGCCTGAGTATGCTTCCATAGCTTCTGCTTGATAGGATCGCTTCTTTGAATAGCAACATGACAGGCCTCTCGAATGGGCATCTGGTAATTGGACAAACACAACGCCAATCAGACATGGAAAAAAACTTAGCACCCTTTGGTTTTACACTTTTATTACTTCATAAATAGATCGAATGAATCAATTCCCTAAAAATCGCTACTTCTAATGAAAGTAAAATGCACACAGGAGTTATCGATAAACCCCATTCAACGCAAGACATAGGAGGAGAAACAAACTAAAAGAGAAATAAATGTATAATGGAAAATTCCATAAATATCAAAATTTTATTTTATTACTTTCATAGAATTGACATGCAAGGACAGCACAATAATAACTAATTTAGAATTACCTGCAATACAAGACTTCCTGAATAATCTGCAATACCACCCATTACATCCAATCGTCCAGGTGCTCTTGCAACATATATTTCCTCCTGCATCAGAACAAATCACTAATTAACATGTTTTTCAAGGATGGTCACTGATTAACATTGTTTATGAATTTGATTTGACAATATACTTTCCTCGGAGATATGAAAGGTGTTTCATCAGACATGGTTATATCTAGACTACTATAGAGAAAAGAAATAGAACTTCAGACAGGTTACATGATTAACTTTCAGAGATTGGACAGGTAGAACTGCGTACCTCCAAGTCAAAGAGTACAGAAGCAGCAATCCTCTCTCTGGATTGCTTCTCGGGGCTCCTTGGATCATTTCCAACAAGACCGGATAAACTCGTCAAGAAAGCCATAGTATCGGTTAATCCTTGCATGTCCCCATGAAGTATCTCAAAGTCCTCAAAAGATCTGACAAAATGGTAAACATGTTGAGATGAAAACATAACAGTGTACATTCTTGGAGAAACTACAAATGATATTTAGGAGAAAGAAAATAAGTGTGAACTTACGATTCTGCACTTCCATTAATCCCATGAGACGCGGGTGCTACTGCTGGGCGAACACCAATTTCTTTCTCGGAGAGAGAATACCAGTCAGGAATTCCTACATCTCTCCCTGGAGCCCTCTGTAGTTGGTACCCTAGCACTATGGCATCACGTAATCGTCTTGCTCCGCTCAGCTGAAGTCGCACAATAGAGCAAGTTTATTAAATAAGGGAAAATATGTAAAAAATTGTTTACAAAAGTTCATATAGTTTTAAAATTTCCAAAGCACCAACATACTCCAACTTAGCTTATCAACTACATGAACAGTTCCATGAGAACTCATAATTTCACACACACAATTTTCTTTTAAACTTCTACAGTGGAACTCTTCCAAACAAAATAATAATACTTTTTTTTGTACTGTCTATAGTTTTTTTCAAAAATCAAAAAACATAAAGCTTGACCAAGTTTATAGAAAAATATATCAACATCTATAATACAAAATCTATATCATTAGATAAATCCTGCAATATAACTTCATATTATGTCTATTTTATCTTGTAAATAATGATAGTATCTTCTATAAGTTTGATCAAACTTTACACCGTTTAACTTTAGAAAAAAATTATATGCCTTCTTTTTGGAATAGAGGTAATATATTAAGTGTGAAAGCAAGAAATAATTAGCATGACAGTAATTTCAGATAAATAAAGTAAAACTGTAGTTTCATCAGAAGACGAAAATATATAAGACTGAGCCGATACAAAATTCAAGGTACAACAGAAGGTAATTTTTTAAAAGAAAATGTTTTCTCGAAGAAAAAACGGAAGGTAAAATTAAGCCCTTTCATCATAGCTGGCGTGTAAAGTCTCTCACCTTACCAGAAATATACTTCTTCCCAACAGCAGTATCTTGGAGGATATGTGCAGCCACCTGAACGAAAAAAATACAAGCTTAGAATATACAAAATGCATTTGAAATGCAATCCAAATAATTAGTGGACTGCATAAACGTTATAACTATTTGTAACAAGGAAAATAGGAAATGGGAATATTAATTTTCTGCTTCCTGATTTTTTCGAAAGTACTGATTCTGCATGCTATTTAAAATCTTATTGTATTATAAAAATAACTGTTTCTGGTTGTATTATGGAAACATAATCATCAACATGGTTTCTTGTTGAGTTGGCAAACAACATTAACAACGCTGGCATCCGGAAACAGAAAGTTGATTACCTCGCCACCATTTATTGGACCATCATAGCAGGGCTTAAGTGTTAAAGCACGTAGCAGATAAGGTTTCCAATGTCCAGTAAGTAAATCCCTCCGTATCATCTCAATGCCGCATTGATAATGCTGTTTTTTAAGGAACAAAGATCATAAAAGACAGCGTGTCATGGTATTTGAATGATAGGCTTATAGCTCTGAAATACCATTTACATAAGGGGATGCTCAGAGATGTCTCAACCTCAAGCATATTCCGCAAAAAAGGCTCTTCATTGAAATAATCTCTACGAACAAATACAAATGGAAGTTTGTATGCCAAAGCCTCACTCACGGTACCATATCCAATTTTCCCTAATGAGAGGACCAAAGAATTGTTATGGGTCAGGCGGCAAGAAAGGAACAACAGAGAAAATAACACTTAATACCAATAAATAAATATTGTCTTTACCAAGCATGCAGTCAGATGCTGCCATTAAATCAGGGGTGTAGGCATCCTTTGCAAGCTTGATGTAATTTGGAGGAAGCTCTTGAGTATCAGATGCACCACATACCTATCAGAAAATAGCATAATATTAGTCAACAAGGTTGGAAAGGCATTGAAGGGAAAGGAAATTAATTGATGTCAACGAAACATACCAAACAAAGCCAACCCTCAGGCAACCACTCTTTCTTCAGTTTCCATCCTGCCGGCTGCAGAAAAAGTAGGATCACCAAGAGATGACATTGATAGTAGACTAGTCTATAAACAGAGATAAATTTTAACAACGACAAGCATCTACGTATAAGAAAACAAAATGTCCAGGCTAGTTAACAGCCCACCTGGCCTCCAAAATTGAAAATGACCACCTTGACATCATCTGCAATTCCTAGTTCCTTTCTCACCTGGTATAAGCAAAGAATAAAAGTTAGAAACCAAAAATGTGGCGTTAAGTTTGCCTGAAAACACCCTCGAGCAGAATCATACAGACCTCAGATCTAGATTTGTGTAATCTTCTCACAACAAGAGGCACATCAATGACATCACGGAAAGCAGGCACTGTAGAAGACAGAATCGTTCTCTTCTTATTCATGAGAAGTGCAAATCAAGAATAAAGATCTTTGGAAATATCAGCACTCGGAGACAGGAACATACTAGGGCAGTATCCAGGGAGTCGTAGTAAGAACTCACAGTGTGAGTAATCCTCTGCTATCTGCAGTTATTATCAACATATGTAGATGGTTATTAAACAGACATAATAAACCTCATCTTGCATATGTACACTGTGAATGGCACAATATTAAGGAGAAATACATATGCCCAGAACAAGAATTACATTCACATAAAATACAAATGAATTTACTCCAAATATTTAAGAAAATCGGCCCTGCAAGAAGGATGTTTCTCGGAACATAGTACCAGCCAACTAGTTCACAGTACATTTAATAACAAACCGCCTATATCCAAGATTCACTCTGAATGTAAAAAAACGTTAAACTTGAATTTTTAGCATGCCAATCTTGTGTTAAAACGTTGACCAACAGGGGAAAGGATCCCTCCCGTGGCTAAACCCGGGTGGGCTGGCTCAGCACCCCGAGCTCTAGCCACCAAGCCAGCGCTTGGTTCTCATGCCAATCTGGTGTTAGTAGGCGCTACAATGAGGAACCAAGTTTGCAACCAAACGCACCTGCCACACAATTGAGCGATGATGATGTCCAGCTACTACAACATACTCTGCATAAATGAAGTCCCAACTGCAGATTGGAGATCAGAAAGATCAGATTTTAGGGAGTAAATAGACAGTTTTACATTACGTTAGAAGCTATAACTGAACTCAAGTCGTTTCCAGAGCCTCATGGTATGCGTGTGACACCAAGAACGACGAAAACAAACAGATGAAGAGCTCACCTGAAATTGGTGACACACACGGAGCGGATGCCAGCATCTGCAGCCGCTCTACATGCCACCGGGACGACATCCGAAACCTGCCAAAGAGCAACACACCGCAGTTTGGTTCAGATGCTGGAAGCAGGGATTTTCAGAGGGGCCCAGATATTATCTTGTAACAGTTGAAATCAATCAACTGCAAGTGTTCCAGAGGGCAGAATAAAATAAGGATAATTACCACTAAGTCGGCCTTGATTGAGCCGAGCCACTCCACTTCGGTCCTCAGGATGGCCTCGCGGGGCACCACGGCCGTCTGATGGTACTGCATTCCACCACACAGTCAGCTAATCACAACGCGGGGGGAAAGGAAAAAACGACACGACGCGGCGAGGCGAGGCGAGGCGATGGAGTCGGGTTGGGTTGGGGCCCGGAAGACCGACCTTCTCGAGGGAGGCTAGTCGGTCGACGGTGAGCGCGTCGGCCTGCACGGCACCGCAGTCGAGCAGGACCCTTCGGATGTGGAGGCTGGGGGAGTCGATCTCGGTGGTGAAGACGAACTCCGGCGCGGCGGTGACCACGTGCACGTCGTGCCCCGCGCCGATCAGGTGCCGCACCACCTGCCAGCGAATCGAACGGAATTAATCGAAAAACCCCAGTGCCGTGGAGGGCACGCGCGACGTCGCCGCCCGCACCGAAACAGATAGGGTCACTGGAGAGGAATTGGACGGACCTCGAGGGCGCGGGTGGCGTGGCCGAAGCCGTGGCCGGTGATGTAGTAGGCGAAGACGAGGCGCTTCTGCTGCGTCGTCGGCGCCGCCACCTCCTCGCCGCCGATTCCCCGATTCACCATCCTTCCCCGATTCTCCCTGCTCCGATCAGTGGGAGCTCGCTGCTGCTGTGTGTTTCCTTTCCTAGTTTGCTGGGAGGACTCAGTCGGCTGATCCGCTCGTCTTATTATAGTCAGCCGGGGGGGCCCTCTGGTCTATCCCGTCGGATGGGGAGAGTCCGGAGCGTGGACGTTTGGTTCTATCCGACCTCCCCGGCGATGATCAGTACTACTATTTAATTCAGTTTGTTGGCGACGTGATGGGGATGGATTGGGTGACTGGGTGTTATCCGCACAGCAGCAATTCCTGCATATATATCCTCCCATATTCAACGGATACTTACCTTTGCAGCAGCAAAGATTTTCAAATTAATGATTTGAAGGCTGAAATTTCCTCTTAAAACGGATACGGGACGGATACGGTACAAAAACAGACATTTATCGGAATATAATAGTGGCATAATATCATGGTCTGTACACCCAAAGAAACATATAACAGACAAAGAATTGCTCACAACTTCGCCAAGCGACAATTGAACATAAAGTAACGCATACAATTCAACATTTAGACAAACAAATAAGTTTACATAAATAGTTTCATATAAACACTAAGACACTTACTTGATTAGTGTATACATTGGGTCGATTGCATGTATTAGGTAGACCCTGCATATATTCTATGGTCCGAAAAGAGCAAGGAAATCATCAACGCGGTTATGTTTTCAGAAAGTTTTTCTATCTATTTATCCAGAATTTCCTTATCGTTTTTGTTTTTGCTAGAAATAGCTCCTTCGTTTCCTTTTCTTTTTCCGTTTAAAATATTCTGTTTCCGTTCTTTATCCGTAGAGATAGAGTGGTGGTATTGATTGGTGTTGCACCACTTGTTTGGAATATATGAGAAACAAGAAATGTTGGTTGTTTTCAAAGTATTATTTCAAAAGATCTTACTAATGTGATTTTGTTTCTTTGTCGTTGCGTTGGATGATTGGACCATCCTGTAGAAAAAAGTGTAGGGGTTCGTAGCATGGAAAACAAAAATTTTCTATCGCATACAAACAAACAAGCCAAGATCTATCTACTAGATTGTAGCAACGAGTCGATGGTATAACTTACCCTCGAAGATTCCAAAGCGTTTAACGAGAGCAGATTCTCGTGGGTGATGTAGTCGTACTCTTCCCGATCTCAAGATCGTGTAGACGATCCTTCCAAGGCTCCGTTAAAGCGGCGCTCCCGCAATCGGTCACACGTTCGATTTTCGACGAAGACCTTCCTCTCCCTTGTTCCAGCGGCATGAGGTTGTAGCACTCTCCTCGCGATTCCTGGCGTGAATGCAGGAAGTAGAGGGAGATCCCGCAGGCTTTTCTTAAGCCGGGCAGTATGGTGGAGCTTATGAGAGAGGCTATTAGTGGTCTAGTAATTAGACACACCAATTAGAAGGCTCTAAACCAATTAGAAGGCTCTAAACCGTGGCTAAAGCAATTAGAAGCTCTAAACCAAAACGGCTCTAAACCGGAGATCTAGAGTAGAAAGTTATGTGTCTATGGGAGCCCCTCTCCTTATATGGGAGGGGGTCCTTGGCCAGTGAGGAGGAGTCCTCCCAACTCGGCTAGGGCTTGGGCGCCTGGAGGAGTCCAACTCCTCCTCCGGTTGGTTCCAACTCCTCTTGCTTGTTTCCCATTCTTGTTTTGGCGCTTGACTTTCAAACCGGACATTTGACTTTTCTGCTTTAGGATTCAATTTAATCCTTTATTTGGGACAGCAAGAACACTTAGTACATGATGCAATCATTCAATGAGCAATGACACATTCATGTACTCTTCCCCCCCGGAGTGCCGGACAAACCGCAACCTTCTAGAACATTCCCGATGAAAACACCTAATCATTCCCGAACTCAAACGGACTTTCCTTATATGAATCTTATTCTCCGGACCATTCCGATCTCCTCGTGATATCCCGGATCCCATCCGAGACTCAACAACATTCGGTCTCTTTCTCATAATACCATAACTACTCAAACAACGTCAATCTAAGTGTGTCTCCTCACGGTTCGTGAATTATGCGGACATGATCGAGACACTTCAACAATAACCAATAGAGGAATCTGAAATTCATATGGCTCCCACATATTTCTACGATTACTTATGATCGAATGAACCACTTACATACGATACCAATTTCCCTTTGTCCCACGATATGTTACTTATCCGAGGTTATGATCGCTTCGGATCTCTGCATACCTAGTTCAACCTCATTCGATAAGTCCTCTTTTATCGCTCCCGTGATATGTGATCCCTTGTGACCAAGTCACATGCTTGCAAGCTAATTGGATGACATTCCACCGAGAGGGCCCAGAGTATATCTATCCGTCATATGGATGGACAAATCCCACTCTTGATCCATGTGTTTCAACCAATACTTTCCGAACACTCAATGCCACTTTTATAGCCACCCAGTTACGGTGTGGTGTTTGATGTCATCAAAGCATCCATCCGATAAAGGTGATATGCATGATCTCATGGTCGAAGGAATTAGGTTACTATGTATCAGAAAGCATATAGCAATTGAACTATTGAAATGACTTGATCTTTATGCTACACTTATCTATAGGAGTATGTCCATCACATCATTCTCCTAATGATATGATCCTGTTGTTAATAACATCTTCGTGTTCATGATCGTGAAACCATGATCATATATTAACCAACAAGCTAGTTTAACAAGAGGCTTTACTAGGGACTATTATTTTAGTTTACAAATCACACAAGTATTAATGTTTCCGGTTAATACAATTTTAGCATGGTATGTAAACATTTATCATAAGTGTGAAGATATGATAATAACCACTTTATTATTGCCTCTTGGGCATATCTCCAACAGTCTCCCACTTGCACTAGAGTCAATAATCTAGTTTCAAACCTTTGTATATAACACCTATGGCTTTCCGTGTTGTATGTACACAATTGCTAGTGGTCAATCGATCTCCGGATCCGACACTTCCAGTCCGTGTGTAATTGCATGTCTTTGCGTCTTCACGCATCACTCATTCTCTAATGAGATGGCTTTGTATAAATTTGGTCTTTGGTGTGACCTTTAGTTCTTTGGGGTTAAAACATGTTGATAATATTGTCGCACAATATATCTTCATAGTATTATCCCATCGTGAACTACACCTAGTTTGATAACAAACTACTTGACACAAATGCCCTCTTTTGCTTGCTAAAATAGCTCATATACTTAGCCTTTTGTTGTAGTATCTCACAATGTCTTAACTTTGGAACTCATCCAAATCCATTATGGAACTTACTTTCCATTATATTGTGCCACCCTTAATTTAGATTGAGATAAACTTAATTTGCACTTTGTGACAAAACTAGTATCAATGTAGTACTTCTACAATGAACTAACCATCTATTTATCACTTCTACAAACAATATATCTTTCGTTCTTCCAAAAGATCATAAGAATATCCTTACTATTGTCCAATGATCATCTTATGAATCATTCTGGTATATGCTCACAACATTTAGAGCATAGGACATATCTGATTTGTACATATCACAAGATGATTGATATAAATACTTTGTGATTTCATACATCAAGTATCAATCTATACTTGATTATTTGTTTCACTTTACCAAGTGTCAATACACTTGAATATATCATCAACATTGAACTCATTCAATCCTTTCTGTGCGACAAGAACTTCTCTTGTAGTTTTTATATTGAACTCATTCAATATCTTGTCTATGTACTTCTGGCACAACCATATTAGCGTCTATTGATGCCAAATATTTGGGTTTTGCCTAAGTCTTTCATCAGGATGAAATTCTTAATATGTGTTAATAAAAGATACATTATTTCCAATCAACAATATGTCTTCCACATAATGTATTAGAAACATGTCTTAGCGCTCCCACTTAATTTCTTGCAAATGCAAGCAGCTGCATTGTCTCTGATGAACTGTTAAACTCCTTTAACAGTTTCATCATAGTGAAGATTCCAACTCCGCTATGCTTACTTTAACCATTGAAGTTCGCATATGCTTTTAGCATCCTTTGAAGTAACAAAACTCTATGGACCGTGTTTATGCACATGTCCTAGGTAACGATTCTATTAGAAGAACTTGTTTTGTTTATTCAACTACCATATAACAAATTATATGTAGTGGTTGCTACATTAATCCGTCTAGACTAAATATCACTATGACAGATCAAATCTTGTCATAGTCAACCTTTGAACATTGTTGTTAACTCTTTCCCAACATGTCGACTATTTCATAGATGTGAAACATCCATGTCTATTTCTTTATAGATCCAGACACAACTATAAGGTCTTACACCTTTCTCGAGGGTCCTTCAAGTTCAAAACTTGATTTCTCGTATGGAACTATCACGGATTTTATGGCTTCAAGCCATTTGACGTAGTCAGGCCCATCATCGCTTCTTTGCATGTAGTCGGTTCATTATTCTCAAATAATGATTCAACCCTCAAATCTTGGTATTTGATTTTTACCCGACCTACTTGTTTCAATAGGGACTTAGATCTCCGTGACCACAACCTTTTGAGGCACGTGAGCCATGAGCATTGTCCGCCTCCAAACACTTTTCGGTCAAGCAACTCGCACATATAGCTAAGGTTCTTTCAACCTTATCAAAGTTCTATTGTCCTCCCAC
Organism: Avena longiglumis; assembly: GCA_030063025.1. Taxonomy (NCBI): domain Eukaryota; kingdom Viridiplantae; phylum Streptophyta; class Magnoliopsida; order Poales; family Poaceae; genus Avena; species Avena longiglumis. The sequence continues at coordinate 60,386,206 of CP125978.1, read as the reverse complement.
TTAACTTTTCACGAAAAATTCCTTCTCAAAGAAACTTGACGTTCTAAGTGACAAACACTTTTGTCTCCGATGTTATGGAGGATTACTTAATAGTTATTCAAAATAACATACAAAGACAGGTTCATCCGACTTTGGTTGCACACATCTTTCTTATGCATAGCATACCAATGTTTAAGAAAGGACAACTTGGGTTTTATCCCAAACCATAACCTTATATGGTGTCATTTCAACGGATTATGATGAAGCTTTTTTCAGTGGAAAAACGGTAATCTCTAAAGCTTTTAATCTTTAAAATATAATGGCAGTTTTATGAATTACACCTTCGATCTTACCATGTCAAACAAGGTTTAATTACATATCTCGAACACTCCATACTCTTTATGGTGTTTCGGGAAAATGCAAATCCACGGAACGATTCCCTTAAATCTTAGGTATTATGCTAAACTTGTAACTCAAATATCTTCCTTTATGATCTTTATCATAAACTGTTTATATTCTTGTTACAATGATTTTGCACTTCATCTTGAAAGTCTTTGAACTTTTCAAATGTTTCATACTTCATCCTTATTAAGTAAATATTCATATATTCACTCAAATTTTCGGAGAAAGCACATGAAGTTGAAATCCATCGCTCTTGACTATACATAATGGACTTCATACAACAATATGTACAAGTTCCAATAAGCTAGTCTATCGTTCCCTTTTGGCCTATGAACGAAGTTTTAATTATCTCTAGGAAAGTTTCACAAGCGTCATTTGATCAAAATCAAATAGACTCCAAAATTCCATCCATATGGATTTTCTTCATGTTTTCTTTCCAATATAATTTAAACGGCGATGTCACTTCCTAAGTAATCTTTCAATCAATTTGTCTTTCGACATCTTTAGCACTAGTTTTGTGGATGTGATATCTCCAACGAGATTTGCAAATCATCCATCTTTTATAGATTACGGCAATTATTTGAACAACCCTTTTGTTCTCATAATACCCGATAAAACAAATCTTGAAGGCAAGATTTGATGTTTAACGAGCAACACAATAACCCTTTATTTTGTTCTCGATGAACATCATCACATATTCTTTGCTAGTTACTTAGGCCATCGTAGTTCATGAATTACATTGTTTTGTATGACAATTCATACCAACAAATTCAGATCAAATACTTAAGAACCACATTGTTTAATAAGCAAAGAATATAGCCATAACATGTATATCATATATATACTTAAACCGAACAATTCTAGTCTTTTCCTTTCTCGCCATATATTTATGAGATTCTCTTCAAGATTTCCTATTCGCTTGAAAGAATCTATCAACATCAATAGTGGAGTCATACATATGACATATAGTCCAAAGCGTGTATAGTTAAATACCAATGTCTTTGGACTTGCACTTTGAAGTAGATCACCATCATCAAATGTTTGGTGTTCTTTCAAATTCCTTTATTTAGTAATCTTCTTGGTGTAGTAAACATTTTACCTACATCAAATATTCACCCTTATTATGGATTTATCCATGATCAAGCTACTTTTAGCTTGTAACGGTGAATCAAGTATAATGTTGCTCTCCCAAAAACTTTTTGGAGGTTTAGGACAACTAGTGTCTCCAACCTTTTGCAAATTCTCATGAAATATGAGAACATGACTTTTGCCATATTATACTCTGTCATGTTGCAACCAAAACTTTGTTTCGGATATAACAATATCTTCCACACATCATGGTTTCAAACAACTCTTTCAGATCCTAGATAACCTTGATATTAAGAGAATCCTTTGAATATCAAGAATCGTGGAGACAAACATGATACTTATATACTAACATTGGAATTGTTACTCTTGTTTTAATACCAATTATTAAACTTCATGGAGTAACCGAACTTCTTGAAAGTTTGCAATAGGACTTTTAAACTTTAGATTAACACTTCAAAACAATACGATACCAGTTCAGAAAGTAACTAACCGTAATTCTATAGCTCTATCATCTCAATTATAACTAAGCGCAAGGTGGTAAACGGATGCCAATGACTACAACAACTATGCAAATTCACTTTGATTTAGTTTATGATAAATTGAGTTCTAATTAATAATTAAATTAATCTAGGTGAACTCCCACTCAAAACAATATCCCTCACATTGTTTTAGTGATCACACGAACCAAATCCACCACATCAAAACCGATCATCACGAGAGTTGATATAGCTTCAATGGCGAACAATCAACATGTTCATCATATCTACTATATGACTCATGCTCTACCTTTCGGTAATCCGTGTTCTGAGGCCATGTCTCAGACATGCTAGGCTCGTCAAGATCAAACCTTAGTTTCTGCATGAGCAAATCTGGCTTGCTCACGTTGTATACACTTGCAGAATCTAGCACACCCGATCATCACGTGGTGTTTCGAAACAACAAGCTTTAGCAACGGTGCTAACTAAGGGTGAACACTTTATGACTTGAAATTCATGTGCATGAGGGATCATCTTATAATGCTACCGTCGTCTACTAAGCAATACAAGATGCATAAAGGATAAACATCACATGCAATTCATAATATGTGATATGATATGGCCTTTCTTCTTTGTGCTTCCGATCTCCATCTTCAAGCACGAACATGATCTTCATCATCACCGACATTGCATCAAGGTCAATGATGCTTCTCCATGGTTGTCGTCCACCGGCTTCAACTATTACAACTACTTTGAATAGACACGCGGTCTTAATAATTTAAAGACAACCATATGGCTCCTGCCGTTGTCGACTTACAATAAGGAACATTGCATACATCATATATAATCACAATCATGGCCATATCACATCATCAGACACCCCCGCAAAACAAAGTTAGACGCCTCTACTTTCTTTTGCATATTTTACGTGGTTTGGGGCTTTCAATAAGTGTCGTTCTAACTTACGAACAAGAACCACAACATTGATACTAGCATTGTTGATCACCCGTTGTAAATTGGATCTTAACTATGCTAGGAGAAACATGCACCAAAGCCACTTATGCAATACAAGTTACATGTCAAGCGTGGAGCAAGTCTCATGAACGATGTCATGTAAGGTTAGCCCGGCCGCTTCATCCCAACATACCGCAAGATGCAAAGTACACAAAAGTAATCTACAATAAAGCATCAACGCCCACAATGACCATTGTGTTCTACTCGCAATGATCTACATATAGACACGGCTCGATACATCAGAGGGGTTCGTAGCATGGAAAACAAAAATTTTCTATCGCATACAAACAAACAAGCCAAGATCTATCTACTAGATTGTAGCAACGAGTCGATGGTATAACTTACCCTCGAAGATTCCAAAGCGTTTAACGAGAGCAGATTCTCGGGTGATGTAGTCGTATTTCTTCCGATCTCAAGATCGTAGACGATCCTTCCAGTATCGTTCCTGCAGCGCCCTTGATCGGTCACACGTTCGGACTCGACGAAGACCTTCCTCTCCTTGTTCCAAAGATGGAGGTTGTAGCACTCTCCTCGCGATTCCGGCAAAGACAACGGCGTGGTACCTAAGTAGAGGGAGATCCCGCAGGCTTCGCCTTAAGCCGGCGGTATGGTGGAGCTTATGAGAGAGGCTATTAGTGGTCTAGTAATTAGACACACCAATTAGAAGGCTCTAAACCAATTAGAAGGCTCTAAACCGTGGCTAAAGCAATTAGAAGCTCTAAACCAAAACGGCTCTAAACCGGAGATCTAGAGTAGAAAGTTATGTGTCTATGGAGGAGCCCCGCCTCCTTATATGGGAGGGGGTCCTTGGCGGCCAGGAGGAGGGAGTCCCTCCCAACTCGGCCTAGGGCTTGGCGCCCCGAGGAGTCCAACTCCTCCTCCGGGTTGGTTCCAACTCCTCTTGCTTGTTTCCCACGTTTCTTGTTTTGCGGTTTGACTTTCAAACGGACATTTGACTTTTCTGTTTTAGGATTCAATTTAATCCTTTATTTGGGACAGCAGAACACTTAGTACATGATGCAATCATTCAATGAGCAATGACACATTCATGTACTCTTCCCCGAGTCTTGGGACAATCCGAACCTTCTAGAACATTCCCGATGAAAACACCTAATCATTCCCGAACTCAAACGGGACTTTCCTTATATGAATCTTATTCTCCCACCATTCCGGATCTCCTCGTGATATCCCGGATCCCATCCGAGACTCGAACAACATTCGGTCTCTTTCTCATAATACCATAACTACTCAAACAACGTCAATCCTTAAGTGTGTCTCCCTACGGTTCGTGAATTATGCGGACATGATCGAGACACTTCCAACAATAACCAATAGAGGAATCTGAAATTCATATGGCTCCCACATATTTCTACGATTACTTTGCGATCGAATGAACCACTTACATACGATACCAATTTCCTTTGTCTCACGATATGTTACTTATCCGAGGTTATGATCGCTTGTATCTCTGCATACCTAGTTCAACCTCACATCGATAAGTACTCTTTTCTCGCTCCCGTGATATGTGATGCCTTGTGACCAAGTCACATGCTTGCAAGCTAATTGGATGACATTCCACCGAGAGGGCCCAGAGTATATATATCCGTCATATGGATGGACAAATCCCACTCTTGATCCATGTGTTTCAACCAATACTTTCCAACACTCAATGCCACTTTTATAGCCACCCGATTCACGGTGTGGTGTTTGATGTCATCAAAGCATCCATCCGATAAAGGTGATATGCATGATCTCATGGTCGAAGGAATTAGGTTACTATGTATCGTAAAGCATATAGCAATTGAACTATTGAAATGACTTGATCTTTATGCTACGCTTATCTATAGGAGTATGTCCATCACATCATTCTCCTAATGATATGATCCTTGTTAATAACATCTCGTGTTCATGATCAGGAAACCATGATCATATATTAACCAACAAGCTAGTTTAACAAGAGGCTTTACTAGGGACTATTATTTTAGTTTACAAATCACACAAGTATTAATGTTTCCGGTTAATACAATTTTAGCATGGTATGTAAACATTTATCATAAGTGTGAAGATATGATAATAACCACTTTATTATTGCCTCTTGGGCATATCTCCAACAAAAAGAGGTGTGAGAAACTATGTACATGTTTGGTAGGCTGCTTCCCCTTCAGACAGGCCCGATGGAAGCCAGAATCGGGTGAATGGATGGGTGGCCTCGGTCCGTGTTGTGGCCCGCACGGGTTTTAAAGCACCTTCGGGCCAGACTGCGGGAGAACGGCCGAATTAGTAGTTTGGGGAGGGGGACAGGCCGCGACAGTGCAAAAAGCGAGGATGCTACGCGTGCAGCACCTCAGTGCGAGATGGCGGGAGATCACGAAATCCAGTCTCTGGGTGTCACCTCCAGACATTTCATCCTTGTAGAAAAATCCCCATTTTCCCTTTGACAACTTGGACACCGACGACTGTGGCGATGGTGGTGACGCAAGCTACGATGGGCGTTGTCTTCTGCAGTACAAGCTCATCTGGATCAGGGGCTCCTCTCCTTCTTATCCGATGCTGGCTCCTCTTCCTCGCGTGCAATGGCGGAGGTAAACTTTGCTCCTTTGTTCTTTCTGTCCTCCACTATGATGTAGCGAGTATGTAGGATCGATTTAGCGATTATTCACCGTAGATCGATTTTCTTTGGTCGACCAGATGGATCTGATCCATCAAGTAGCAACACTCATATCTGTGATCCAGGCATGTATCCTGCTTTTCCACAAGAGAGCAGTTAGGCGTGTTGCCTTTCCGAGGCTCGCATATGGTCCTATGTTGGTCCGATATCAGGAGAGGCTCACAAATATCACCTACATCTACAAATCCAACGATTTAGAGTCTCTCCAAATGCTTCGAATGACAAGAGCCCCTTTCTATGAACTGGTAAAAAGGTTCAAGGAACGGGGATCGCTATAGGATAGCATCCTCACCTTTGTGGAAGAACAAATTGCTATGTTTCTTCATATTGTGGGTTAAAACCAGAGGTTTAGAGTGATCCACGACACAATTAATAGATCCACATAGACTATTTCTCTCTACTTCAAACAAGTCGTGTATGCATCTGAAGAGTTTAGAGGAGATATGATCAAACCACCAAGTGGTTTGATACGCCCAATTTGCATCACCATTCTATATAATAATATGGCTCTATTCATTGATATATGTCTTATTATGATGTATTACTTATGTTTTTTCATTTGTTTATGCATGTTGGATGATTCTTAGAGGATGAACTGCCGGAGTCTGGATTCTGATGGAAAAGAAGGTGTTTCGGTGCAATTTCGCGAAGATCAGAAAAATACCAGAAAAATATGGGAAAATATTATTTTTCCAAAAGAATGAGGAAGCCGGAAGGAGGAGCGAAGAGGGGCCGCAGGGGGGCCACACCCCCTAGGCGGCAGGTGTGGCCCACCTGCCCGGCTCCCGACTCCGCCGCTTCACCTATATCTTCCCTACGGAACCCTAACACCAGGGGAGCGACCACAGATAGATTTCCGCCCCCTCTAGGGGGCGGAAAACATCAAGAGATAAAGATCTCTCCGACAGACATATTTCTGCTGGGGGAATTCCTTCCCGAAGAGGGGAGACCGTCGCCATCAACACCGTCATCAAGCTAGGCTTCATCGGTATCATCATCATCATCCACACCATCATCTCCACCAACACCATTACCACCACTCCGTTCCGCTGTAACAATTGTGTTGGATATTGCTTTAGTTCTTAGGGGAAACTTTTTCGGTGTTGATTACTATTGTAGTTGATGCTTGTGAGTGGAACCATTGGATTATTGTTTATGTTCAGATTGTTATCCATTATCATATCATTCTTGATATTGATCCATATGATGTATTGTGAGTAGTTCGTTGTGTTCTTGAGGACATGGGAGAAGTCATGTTGTTAGTAGTGAATCTGTGATGAGTTACTATTCAATGGTTTAGTATTTAAGTTGTGGTGCTATTCTTCTAGTGGTGTCATGTGAACGTCGACTACATGACACTTCACCATTTATGGGCCTAGGGGAATGCATTATGTATTTGGCTACTAATCGCGGGGTTGCCGGAGTGACAGAAACCTAAACCCCCATTAGGACACCTTTGCACAAGGGAGCGTAGGATCTCAGAGTTTAAGGCTATGGCTAGATTTATATCTTAATTACTTTCCTTTAGTTACGAATGTTTGCAGGGGGTTTAATCACAAGTATGTATTAGTCCTAGGAAAGGTGGTATGTTAGCACAGGTTCACCCACACAACACTTACAAACACTAGAGAAGAATACTCAGCTATTTGAAGCGAAAGCACTTGATAGAATTCCCATGTGTCCTCGAGAACGTTTGGTCCTTATAAGTATTTTCACCGGCTTGTCCTTTTCTAAGAAAGGATTGTGCCACTTGCTCCGTTTGTTCGTTACTTTTGTTACTTGCTGAAAGGGCATGTATGCCCCCATGTGTGGTTTTGGTAATTAATGACAATCTCTATGTACTAATGTGTAAATTGAGTTTCACTTGTAGGTTTGTCCATTGGCATCGCTTGGGCCATGTGTTGGTCTCAAGGTTGGAAGATGAAGAAATGTCCAAGGGCTTTGTGCCCATTGGAATCATGAAGAAAGGAGGAGCTTGAAGGTTGATCAAGGCATGTGCAACGAGTTGCATCAAGATGGATCAACCTCAAGAAGGGATGAAGAAGGGCGAGCTCAAGGTGCGCCATCTCTAGAGGATCTCATGCTTGAAGCTTGCCATCCTCGTGTTCATGGAGTGATGAAGACAAAAATTTCAAGAAGAGGTTTCCCCATGGAGTATGGGGGAGCATTTTGCAAGTCTTCATCAAGCAAGAGCGAGCAAGAGCAAACAAGAAAGGTGTTCCCACTATAGAAGAACAAGACGGTCTACATCAAGTTCAAGTGGGACGCTCAAGGCAAAGGTATGTTGATAGGGCTTCTCTTTTTCCGGTCTCGTGTTGTTAGTTGGGAGACCGGGTTTAGGATAGATAGCCGTACTATCAAGAGGGGATCTCAAGCGGGTGTCTCGTTTGCATCGTTCGGAGAGAGCTCAAACCTTTGCATTCATATCATCATCTTTCTTGGTTATTATTTATTTCTTGTCCATGAGAGGATCTAGAGCTTGTGGTCATCATCCTAACAAGCTCTAGCTCATCATCTAAGGATTTCACTTGCATATCTTATTGCGGTTTTTGATCTTGAGAGTTTTCCGGCTCCACACCTTGGGGGATACTTCACATATATATTCATGATATTTTCTCCCAAGGTGATACCCAATATTTCGTTGTTATCTTTCCAACAAAATTTGTTTCATCCCGTTTGGAGTTCGGATGCAAAAGTTATTGCATTTCTGGTTTTCTAGTTTCTGAAATTTCCCTGACCGGAAGTTCCGGCTTCCCGGAAGTTCCGCTAGGGAATCTTTGCCGTCGAAAGTTCCGGTGGAAGTTCCGGGTCTTCTTCCGCTCACGCCAAGAACTTCGCTTTGAAGCGTTCTATTTGGAACTTGCATCGAAGTTCATCGGAACTTCCGGTCTGTTTGACCGAACTTCCGTTGCGCTTCTGAGCGGGCGCCAACGGTCGATGACCGTTGGAGCTGGGCGGAACTTCCGCAGAGCCTAAGTTCCGCCATGATTCTTTTTTCGCTTCGCCTCCAGTTTTCAACCAATGGCTGGGTGCCACCGGAACTTCCGGCCTCCCACCGGAAGTTCCGGCCAGGTGTCACGAATGCCCATGACGGGCAGATCTAGGATCCCTTTAAAAGGGGATCCTCTTCCCCTTCGTGGGTACTAGATTTTCTTCTTGGTTCTTGGCTTTCTCTCTCTCCTCCATTGTCAACCTTGAAGAAGCTTTCCCTCTCCCTTTCCCCTCCTATGATTCTTGCATCTTTTTGAGGGATTTGAGAGAGGAGATCTAGATCTACAATCCCCCCAAGTCAAATCCCTTCTTTGTGAAGGAATCATTGGGATCTAGATCTTGGAGAGTTTTGTGTTCTCCTCTTGTGTTCTTCCTCCCTTATTCCCCCAATAGCTTTTGTAGCTTTGTTGGAATTTGGGAGAGAAGGACTTGCCCTTGCATTTGGTGCATAGGTTTGAGTTCTACTCTTGTGTTCTTCCTCCCTTATTCCCCAATAGATTTTGTAGCTTGGTTGGAATTTGGGGGAGAAGGACTGCCCTTGTATTTGGTGCATAGGTTTGAGTTCTCCTGAGATTCAAGTAGTTCAAGCTTGTGAGCTTGTTTCTCTTGGGTTCCTTGGAACCCTAGATTCAGTGTGGTTGGATTGTTGACATTTTGTGGTCTTGTTGACCTTTTGTGGTCTTGTAGCCTTTTGTGGCGTTGTTGGCCTTTTGTGGCATTGTTGGCCTTTTGTGGCTTTGTTGTTGGGAGCCTCCAATTGAGTTGTGGAGTTAGACCCAATCTTATACAGGTTCGGTGACCGCCCTCAAGCGTCCCATAGTGGAGCAAGTGCCCGCCTTTGTGGTGCGACTTGGGAGAATAGGGTGAGCCTTTTGTGGCGGTGAGTGAGTTGTGCATCCGGGGTGAGGCCTTGTGTGGCGTTGGGTGTGCATCGAGCCACCACACCTCAAGGTGAGCCATTTGTGGCGTTCGGAGAGCATTGCGCCATCGCACCTCTCCAACGGAGACGTAGCTTCTTTGGAAGTGAACTTTGGGAAACAAATCTTCGTCTCCGCGTCCATCGGTTATCTCTCAACCGAACCCTTTACTTATGCACTTTACATTGTGATAGCCATCGTGCTTGAAGTATTTATACCTTGCTATCACCTTGTTGCTTGTATTGCTTAGCATAGGTTGTTGGTGCACCTAGGTGAACTTAGTGGCTAGGTTTTGTGCTCAATAAATTAAACGTTAGTTTTCCCGCATTTACTTGAGCCTAAACCGTAATAATTTTAAAAGCCTATTCACCCCCCCTCTAGGCGACTTCCTTTGTACTTTCACTTGCTCTTTGTTTCGTTGCCTTGTCAGAAAACCACTAAAAATCCATTTGCTAAGTATTCACAGGGATTTCCTGCTACATACCACTATTTAGCACCTTCTGCTCCTCGTTGGGATCGACACTCCTATTTATCGAAAGTACTATGATACACCCCCTATACCTGTGGGTCATCAAAACTATTTTCTAGCGCCATTGCCGGGGAGTGAAGTGCTATTGAAGTGTGGAACTGGTAAGGGAAACTTTCACTGTGAGTATTGCTTTTGTTACTGCTTGTTACTTTCTTTCCAATATGGATAACCCACTTGGTTTTCTGTTTGGGAAAACTACTACCACTGCTAGGGTAGTAGATGAACCACCTCCTGTTGAGATAGATCCTTTTAAGATACCTACTAGTATTGTTAATCGTGTTATGGATAATTATTATTTTGGGGATGGAACTGTCCATCCTGGTGATCACTTGCTTTTTATCCATGAATTATGCGGGTTGTTTAAGTGTGCATGTATCACAACCAATGTAAAGAAGAAGTTACTCTCCATATCCTTGAAAGGGAGAGTGAAGAATGGTATAAGTCTTGAAGAATGGACAATCCATGGAATGGGAGGAGATGTCATCTCTTTTACTCTAAATTTTATCCTCCCAGTGAGATCCATAAGGATAGAAATCTTATATATAACTTTTGGTATCTTGATGGAGAGAGTACAACTCAATCTTGGGGGAGATTGAAGTTACTAATGCTTAAATGTCATATTCATGAACTCTCTAACAATATTATTCTCAATAACTTTTATGCTAGGCTTTCTCTTCATGATAAAGATTTACTAGATGCTTCTTGTGCTAGATCATTCACACATATGAAGGAAGAAGCTAAATGGTATCTTCTAGACCGTATTCAAGAGAACACTAAAGCTTGGGAGAATGACAAAGGAAGAAGTCAGGTATAAACTATGATTATGAATGCATTAAATCTTTTACGGGAACTGATAGCTTCCGTGATACTAGCAATGAGTTTGGTCTTGATCCTCAAGTTCTTGCGAAATGTTTTAATGCTTTTGCCTATTATATTGAGATTCCCAATAAAGAGTGGGACAAGTACCATGCTCCTTATAAAGACATTGTTACCCATGTTCCTGCCAGTATAGAGGTTTGTACTGTTGATCCTATTTTGCCTGAACCTTATGTTGAGAAGATCCCTTTTCCCTCCAAGGTAAGGGAACACTCTATTATGGCTAATGTGGTTAGCAAAATCACAAAGAAAATTGTAGGGTCCGATGAGCTTATTCATATCGAGCATGTGGTAGCTATTGTGAAAGATCTTGTCACTAGAAATATAGAGGATGAGCATATTGTCTTCTGTGAAGACGCTACTAATATTCTTTCTCATCCTAAGAAAGTTAGAAAAGATAGTGTCCCTGTGCTTTCTATTAAAATTGGTAGTCATAGTTATTATGGTTTATGTGATATTGGTGCTAGTTCCAGTGCTATTTCTTATGAGCTTTACAAGGAAATTATGCATGAGATTGGTCCTTGTGAGCTTGAGGATATTGATGTGGTTATTCACCTTGCTAATAGAGAGAAAGTTTGCCCCATTGGCATTGTAAGAGATGTGGAGGTCCTTTGTGGTAAGATTAAATATCCTGCTGATTTTCTAGTACTTGGTAAAGAAGCTAGTAAAACCTATCCTATTATCTTTGGTAGACCCTTTCTGAACACTTGTTGGGCTATCATAGATTGTAGGAAGGAATTTTTTTTGACTAAGTTTGCTGGAGAGTCTTAAGAGTTTAATTTTTCCAAATTTGCCAAAACTCCTTATGAAAATGAACTGCCTAATGAGGATTTCAGGGTTGAACAACTTTCTGCTATTTCTCTTGCTCCTAACAATGCCTTGCAGCAGTTCATGGAAGATCATGAAAGTGATGCCTTCATGAAGGAAAGAAATGAGATTGATGAGGCTTTCCTTCACAAATGAGTTACTTAAGCATAATTTACCTGTGGAAGATTTGGGTACCACACTTCCACCTAAAGGGGACCCTGTTTTCGAATTAAAACCTTTACCTGATGATCTTAAATATTTTTATCTTGATGACAAGAATATATATCCTGTTATTATTAGTTCTAAACTTTCAGGAAAGGAAGAAGAAAGGTTATTGGAGATATTGAAGAAACGTCGAGGAGCTATGGGCTATACTGATGATTTGAAGGGGATTTCTCCTACTATATGCCAGCATGCTATTAATATAGAGCCTGATGCAAAACCAGTTGTTGAGCAACAACATCATCTAAATCTTAAGATGAAGGATGTGGTAAGAAATGAGGTATTAAAACTCCTTGATACTGGTATTATTTATTCTATTGCTGATAGTAAATGGGTTAGCCCTATTCATTGTGTTCCCAAGAAAGGGGGAATAACTTTTGTGCCTAATGAGGATAACGAGCTTGTTATGGGGTAACCCTGGGGTTGGCCCGATCTTTCACGAATTCCACGAGAAACGAGGGGAGCGAGGTGGTCGGGGGATGAAATCGATGAGGGCGATGAAAACCACGAACACACACACACCAAAACACGATACACGCCTACTCCTCACGCCGGTGGCAACCGGTCCAACATAATCCCTAGGATCGGTGTTGGGCTGCTCGCCTCCACGCCAACAACGGGGGATGAGGTGCTTGGTGAGATCTTGACAACTTGGGGACGAGACACCGAGATCCCAAGGCCTTGTACAACTTGAACGCACTTAAGCAAGATCCAAGAGGTGGGTGGATAATCCGGTGCTCCTTGGTAGGAGCATGAGACCAATAGATATAAGTCCTCAAAGGGTTTCCTTAATATCTATTATTATCCAAGTCTAACCGTTTACAATAGAGGGTGGGGGCTCTATATAGTCCAGCCACCACACAGGGGTAGTTTCGGAATGAAAAGATAGATTATATGTTTGGTTACAAGGCACAGGGCGAACTTAGGCGATCGTGGTCGTGCAGGGCGGTAGTACTGGTTCGGCAACCCAGTACCGTGGTAACCCCAGAGTACCGCTCGGGCGGTAGTACCGCTTGAGGGCCTGGAGCTTCCGTCGGAGGCGTCAGTGGCGAGCGGTAGTAGGGGGCGGTAGTACCGGCCACCGGTAGTACCGGTTGCAGGACCGGTAGTACCGCTCGCGTCTGGGGCGTGAAGCGCGGCTTTTTCGCACTGATGCCTGAGTTTGCGCTGGTGGGAGTCGATGTAGTCGCGATCGGACGGGCTGCATCAGCTCCCCCTTGGGAAAGAGTCGCCTCGACTCGCCAACCGTCACAACTTACTCTTCGCCATGGTAGGGTGAGGTCCTTGACATTGAATGTCGAGCTCACAAGGTACTTGATGTTGGTATATCGATCACATAGGCGTTGTTGTTTATCCTTTTAGCACCTTGAATGGTCCGTCACCTCGTGGCTTGAGCTTGGAGTCGCGTTCCTTGGGAAGCGGTCTTTACTCAAGTGTATCCATACAAGGTCGCCCTCAACAAAGATCATCTCTTTCTTGGTCTTGTTTAGCCTTGATGCTTGGCGAAGGACTTGTTGCTCGATAGTCGCTCGTGTGTCGTCATGGAGTTTCATCATTGCTTGGGCACGCTTGGCAACGTCCATATTGGTAATCATGAAGTGGAAGAGGAAGGATATCGAGCGCGGTGAGAGGCTCGAAACCATAGACGATCATGAACGGGCTCCTCATGGTGGTGGAGTGCTTGGCGCGGTTGTAGGCGAACTCGGCGTGTGGAATGCATTCCTCCCAGTCTTTAAGGTTCTTCTTTATCAACACCCGGAGAAGTGTGCCAAGACTTCGATTGACGACCTCGGTTTGTCCATCGGTTTGGGGATGCGAGGCGGACGAGAAGAGGAGCTTGATGCCGAGCTTGGCCATGAGGGTTTTCCAGAAGTAGCTCATGAATTTTACGTCGCGGTCGGAGACGATTGTTCTTGGCACGCCATGTAGCCGAATTATTTCCCTGAAAAACAAATTTGCCACATGTGAAGCATCATCGGTCTTATGGCCCAAAACCACGAAAAACTCACCAAATCCAGAGATCGATCCGAAGGCAAATTGGGGCTCTTTTTGGTAGGATTTTCGGTTTTAAGGCGGATAAAAGAAAAATTGGGGGGAAATTCGTGATCAACCGTGCTCTTGATACCAATATGTTATGGGGTAACCACAGTTGGCCCGATCTTTCACGAATTCCACGAGAAGCGAGGGCGAGGTGGTCGGGGATGAAATCGATGAGGGCGATGAAACCACGAACACACACACCAAAACACGATACACGCCTACTCCTCACGCCGGTGGCACGGTCCAACATAATCCTAGGATCGGTGTTGGTGCTCGCTCTCCACGCCAACAACGGGGGATGAGGTGCTTGGTGAGATCTTGACAACTTGGGGACGAGACACCGAGATCCCAAGGCCTTGTACAACTTGAACGCACTTAAGCAAGATCCAAGAGGTGGGTGGATAATCCGGTGCTCCTTGGTAGGAGCATGAGACCAATAGATATAAGTCCTCAAAGGGTTTCCTTAATATCTATTATTATCCAAGTCTAACCGTTTACAATAGAGGGTGGGGGCTATATATAGTCCAGCCACAAAACAGGGGTAGTTTCGGAATGAAAAGATAGATGATAGGTTGGGTTACAAGGCACAGGGCCGAACTTAGGCGATCGTGGTCGCAGGCAGGTAGTACCGGTCTGAGTACCGGTGGTAACCCAGAGTACCGCTTGAGTACCGCTTGAGGCTGGAGCTTCCGTCGAGGCGTCGATGGCGGTAGTAGGGGCGGTAGTACCCACCGGTAGTACGATTCTTGGGACGGTAGTACCGCTGCGTCGGGCGTGAAGCGATTGCTTCGTGGCGGTAGGCGAGCGGTAGGTCCGCTTCGAGCTGGTCGTCCCAACCGGTAGTACCGCTTATGTCTGGCGATCGGTGGCTTCTTCTGCTGATGATGCACAGAGTTTGCGTGTGAAGTAGCAAGCCATCCAAAGGGGTGTCGAAGTCACACAAAGAGAGGAGCGAGTTCACCTTAGTTTGAAGGAGCTTGGCTCGGGCACGAGTCATGGGTCCATTTGGGTAGCTCGTGGGAGTCGATGTAGTCGCGATCGGAGGACGGGCTGCATCAGAGCTTATACCCCAAAGAGTAGTAGTTGGGTATAGAATGTGCATTGATTTTATAAAGATTAATAAAGTTACTAAGAAAGATCATTATCCTTTGCCCTTTATTGATCAAATGCTTGAGAGGTTGTCCAAAAAGACTCACTTTTGTTTTTTTGATGGTTATTCTGGGTTTTCTCAAATCGCTGTGAAAGCACATGACCAAGAGAAAACCACTTTTACTTGTCCCTATGGTACTTATGCTTATAGGCGTATGGGAATAACTGTTGTGCCTAATGAGGATAATGATCTTATACCCCAAAGAGTAGTAGTTGGGTATAGAATGTGCATTGATTTTAGAAAGATTAATAAAGTTACTAAGAAAGATCATTATCCTTTGCCCTTTATTGATCAAATGCTTGAGAGGTTGTCCAAAAAGACTCACTTTTGTTTTCTTGATGGTTATTTTGGGTTTTCTCAAATCGCTGCGAAAGCACAAGACCAAGAGAAAACTACTTTCACTTGTCCCTATGGTACTTATGCTTATAGGCGTTTGCCTTTTGGTTTATGTAATGCTCCTGCTACCTTTCAGAGATGTATGTCTGCTATCTTTCATGGTTTTTGTGAAGAAATTGTGGAGGTTTTCATGGACGACTTTTCCATCTATGGAACTTCTTTTGATAACTGTGTGCACAACCTTGATAGAGTTTTGCAAAGATGTGAGGAAACCAACCTTGTTCTTAACTGGGAGAAATGCCATTTCATGGTTAATGAAGGAATTGTTCTTGGACACAAGATCTCTGAAAGAGGTATTGAAGTTGACAGAGCCAAAATTGAAGCAATTGAGAAGATGCCTTGTCCTAGAGATATCAAAGGTATTCATAGTATCCTTGGTCATGTTGGTTTCTATAGGAGGTTTGTTAAAGATTTCTCCAAAATTTCAAAGCCCCTTACTAATCTTCTTCAAAAGATGTACCTTTTGTTTTTGATGATGATTGTAAGGAAGCTTTTGAAACTTTGAAGAAAGCTTTAACAACTGCTCCTATAGTCCAACCACCTGATTGGAGTTTGCCTTTTGAAATTTGTGTGATGCTAGTGATTTTGCTGTGGGTGCTGTCTTGGGACAATGTGTTGACAAGAAGTTAAATGTCATTCATTATGCTAGAAAGACTCTAGATGCTGCTCAAAGGAATTATGCTACTACTGAAAAGGATTTCTTAGCTGTAATCTTTGCTTGTGATAAGTTTAGACCTTATATTGTTGATTCCAAGGTTACTATTCACACTGATCATGTAGCTATTAAAAACCTTATGACAAAGAAGGACACTAAGCCTAGGCTTATAAGTTGGGTGTTGCTTTTGCAAGAGTTTGATCTGCATATTGTGGATAGGAAAGGTGTTGATAATCCTGTTGTTGATAATTTATCTCGTTTGGAAAACATTTCTTTTGACCCTTTACATGTTAATGATAGTTTTCCAAATGAGCAATTAGCTGCAATAAGAGTAAGTCCACATGAGAGTCCTTGGTATGCCTATTATGCGAACTTTATTGTTTCCAAGTATTTGCCTCCAACCTTTACAGTGAAGGGTTTCGCGGCATAGTAAATCAAAATTTTCTACGGAGCGAACAGAGGGAAAGCCAAGATCTAATCTAGGAGATGCAAACAATGAGAGAGATTGGATTAGATCTTCATACCCTTGAAGATTCGCAATGGAACGTTAATCGGAACGTGGGTGATGTAGTCGTACTCGCTTCTCCTCCTCGCGATCCGATCCGATCTAGCACCACAAGTGGCGGTGCCTCCGTGAGATGCACACGGCAAAGACTCGGCGTCTCCTCCTTCCTCGGACCAGCGAGTATGGTGGAGAGATAGATTGGATCTACAACACGACGGCGTGGTGTATATGGTGGAGAATTTACCTGCAGGCTTCGCCTACAAACGGTCGGGAGGGAGAGAGGAAGACAGCAAGGCTGCTAGGGCTTGGAGGAAGGTGGGTGTGTGGGGGGAGGGGGCGCACCACCCCTCTATATATAGAGGCGACCAGCCCTCCTCCAAGCCTATCTCTAGTTTAAACAATTTAAACTCTCCCTTATCTAGAAATCCTATCTCTAGTTTAAACGATTTAAACTCTCCTTATCTAGAAATTCTATCCAGATTTAAGCAGTCAAATCTCTCTAGAATCTGGGCCCTATGGGGCCTTGTGCCCCTGGCCCAAAGCGGCCAGGACACTCCCTCATAGGCCCATGCCCCCTCCCGGAAGGTGGAGCCACGTTGGTCCCCTTCCGGAAGGTTCTAGAAGCTTCTGATACAATACCGATTAACCCGGAACAATTCGAACTCCAAAACTGCATGCCTTATATGAATCTTATTCTCGGACCATTCCGGAACCTCTCGTGATATCGCGGATCCCATCCGAGACTCCAACAAAAATTCATAAACCAATTATCCAATCTATCCTAGCGTCGAGAATCGTTAAGTGTGTGACCTGCGGGTTCGAGAATATGCGAGACATGATCTTCTATCAATAATCAACAGCGGGTGCAGGCACCCATATTGACTCCCACACATGCGTCGAGGATCATAGCGGATGAACCACGATGCCAGGATTCAATCAATCCCATATATATTCCCTTCGTCTCGCGATATTTTACTTAGTTCAATCTCGTTCACAGCAAGTACTTTACTCGTTCCGTAATCCGATATCACTTTGTGATTAACTCCTTAACCACATGCTTGCAAGCGGTGTTGATATCGATTACCGAGTGGGCCAAGTATATCTCTCTCCGACTTGGGAGGGACAAATTCCATCTCGATACATACAACCCAGATACTTTCCGATCACACGAGACACCTTTATGATCACCATCTCATAGGATGACGTTTGGTGACCTCAAAGCTTTCTTCCGATACCAGGAGTTGCATTATCTCATGGTCTAAGGAATACAATATTTGACATAGGAAAAGCTTCGAAAGACGAACACGATGACACGATCTAATTGCTCGCTTTGTTTGGGTCTATCCACCATATCATTCTCCCAATGATATGATCTCATTATCAATTGACAACTCATGTCTATGGTTAGAAACCTTAACCATCATTGATCAATGAGCTAGTCCATAGAGGCGTACTAGGGACACGTGTTGTTCACAAACCACACAAGTATTAAAGTTTCGCTTAATACAATTCCAGATGAAATATAAACTTTATCATGAACAAGAATTATAATAATAACATCTTTATTATTGCCTCTAGGGCATAATTCCAGATCTCCCACTTGCACTAGAGTCAATAATCTAGTTTACATCTAGAAACAATCTCACACCCATGTCACGAGGTGTTGATCATGTTTTACGTGGAAGAGGTTTAGTCGGTGGATCTGCGACATTCGATCCGTATGTACTTTGCTAATCTTGGATCTCCATCTATATAATCTCGGATTATATGAAACTTGCGGTTGATATGCTTGGTCTTTGGATGATATCTTGGTTCCTTAGCGAGTGCTATGGCGCCCGGTGTTGTCACAATATCTCCAGTGGGTCCAATGCACTTGGAACCACGCCAAGCTCGATGATGAAGTTTGATCCAAACTCCTTCACTTGGCTTCTGCGGCAGCCAGTATTCGCTTCTCATGTAGATCCCGATCACGCTTTGCTTGCAGCTTCTCCACTCACAGCTCCTCCATTCAAAATATAAACGTATCCATGCGAGATTTGGAATCATCCTTGTCGGTGTCAAAACTAGCATCGACGTAACCTTTTACGACAAAATGTTCATCACCCCATAGACTAAGAACATTTCTTTAGTTCTATTTAGGTACTTTAGGATGTTCTTCACGGTTGTCCGATGTTCCACTCTGGATCACTTTGATATCTGCGTCAAACTAAGAGCATTGGACACATCCATCTAGTACACAAAGATGGCATACATGATGGAACCTATGGCGAGGCATAAGGCACTTTGCTCATAGCTTCCCTATCATTTACATCAGAGACACTGAGCCTTGCTCAATATCTTACCTGACAACATAGGCACTGAACCTTTCTTTGCCTTATCCATTCTGAACCTTTTCAGAACTTTGTCTAGGTATGTACTCTGGCTTAAAGCTATCAGGCGTCTTTGTCTATCTCTATAGATCTTGATGCCCAATATATAAGCAGCTTCACCTAGGTCTTTCATTAAAAACACTTGTTCAAATAACTCTTCACATCGTTAAGCATGTTGATGTCATTTCCGATAATCAATATGTCATCCACATACAGTACCAGAAACGTCACCGAGCTCCCACTCACTTTCTTGTAGATACAAGCTTCGTAGCAATTTGGAACAAATCCAAAGCTCTTGATCACTTGATCAAAACGAAGGTTCCAACTCCGAGATGCTTGCTTGATCCATAAATGGAACGCAGAAGTTTGCATACTTTACTAGCATCCTTAGGATCGACAAAACCTTCGGTTGCATCATATACAA
The DNA here is from genome assembly GCA_030063025.1 of Avena longiglumis. Lineage (NCBI taxonomy): Eukaryota > Viridiplantae > Streptophyta > Magnoliopsida > Poales > Poaceae > Avena > Avena longiglumis. The sequence continues at coordinate 60,366,697 of CP125978.1, read as the reverse complement.
CTCTTCATCAATGTTCCCATTGAGGAAAGCGATCTTGACATCCATCGCCATATTTCATAATCATGAAACGCAACAATTGCTAATAAAATCCGAATGGACTTAAACATCGCTACGGAGAGAAAATCTCATCGTAGTCAACACCTTGAACTTGTCGAAAACCTTTCGCGACAAGCGTGCTTTATACGGTAACATTACCATCGCGTCCGTTTTCTTCTTGAAGATCCATTTGCACTCAACGGCCTTTCGGTCGCTAGGAGGGTCCACCAAAGTCCATACTTGGTTTTCGCTCATGGATCCTAATTCGGTTCATGGCTTCCGGGCATTTCTCGAGTCCGGCTCATCATCGCTTCCTCATAGTTCGTAGGTTCACCGTCTTCTACTAACAAGACAGTCAAGACAGGTTGCTGTACCACTCGGAGGGGCACGCGACCTTGTCGACCTGCGACGTTCAAGATGCAGACATCGTCCAAGCTTCATGATCCTTGTCATTAGTTTCCTCTATTGTTGGTGCGGCGGCTTCGAACAATTTCAGGTCTGCTACTCTCCAATTCAAGAGAAGGTTCAATAACCTCGTCTAGCTCTACTTTCCTCCCACTCACTTCTTTGAGAGAAACTCCTTCTCAAGAAAGGAACCGTTCTTCTGACAAACACTTTGCCTTGATTACGTGATAGAAGGTATACCCAATAGTTTCCTTAGGGTATCCTATGAAGACGCATTTCTCCTTTGGGTTCGAGCTTGTCGGCATCAACTTCTTGGCGTAAGCTTCATCCCCAAACTTTAAGAAAGCGACAACTTAGGTTTAGCACCAAACCACAGTTCATACGGTGTCATCTCAACGGATTTAGATGGAGCCCTATTTAAAGTGAATGCAGCGGTTTCTAATGCATAACCCCAAAATGATAACGGCAAATCAAGAAGAGACATCATTGATCGGACCATATCTAATAGGGTTCGATTCCTGCTCGTACACACCATTCTTGTGGTGTTCGGTGGCGTGAGTTGTGAAACGATTCCACTTGCTTTAAGATGCGTGAGAAAATCATAACTCAAATATTCACCTCCACGATCGGATCGTAGAAACTTAATCTTTTTGTTACGATGGTTCTCCACTTCATTCTGAAATTCTTTGAACTTTTCAAACATTTCAGATTTATGTTTCATTAAATAGATATACCCATATCTACTTAAGTCATCGGTAAAAGTGAGAAAATAGCGATATCCACCGCGCGTCGAAACACTCATCGGTCCGCATACATCGGTATGTATGATTTCCAACAAGTCCGTTGCTCGCTCCATCATACCGAAGAACGGGGTTTTGATCATCTTGCCCATGAGGCATGGTTCGCATGTGTCAAATGATTCAAAATCAAGAGACTCCAAAAGTCCATCAGAATGGAGTTTCTTCATGCGCTTTACACCAATATGACCTAGACGATAGTGCCACAAATAAGTAGTATTATCACTATCTACTTTGCATCTCTTAGCCTCAATGTTATGGATGTGTGTTTCATCCCTTTCGAGATTTATAAGAAATAAACCATTCACAAGAGGTGCATGACCATAAAAGATGTTACTCATATAAATAGAACAACCATTATTCTCCGATTTAAATGAATAACCGTCTTGCAATAAACATGATCCATAAATAATGTTCATGCTCAACGCAGGCACATAATAACACTTATTAAGGTTTAAAACTAATCCCGAAGGTAAAACTAAGGAGAGCGTGCCGACGGCCATCACATCAACTCTTGATCCGTTGCCAACGCGCATCGTCACCTCATCCCTCATAGCGCGTCTATTCCGTAGCTCCTATTTCGAGTTACAAATATTAGCAATCGAACGGTATCAAATACCGGGCACTACAACGAGGGCTAGTAAGTAAAACATCAATAACATGTATATCAAATATACCTTTGATGGTGCCACCTTCTTGTCGCTAAGTACTTGGACGATTCTTCGATGATCCTTGTCCTTGCAATAGAAGCACTCGGTCCGGCTTGGGACCGGACGAGCTTCTTCTCGCCAGGGCATTGCGCTTGTCGCCGCCCTTCTTGAAGGCTTCTTTGCTCCTTACCTTTCTTAAAGGAGGGCTTGTTGACCATCAACACATGATTATCCTTCTTGATGTCCACTTCCAGCCTTGACTTTGCGAAGAGCTCGGTGATCGTATCGTGGAACCAATCGATTATGAGTCACTACAAAACTTTTGTAGCTGGGAGGAGTGATTGCGAACCACATCAATCTTGATCTCCTCGAATCGTGCATTCCAGCTTGCTCAAGCGTTGAGTGTAGCCCGACATCTTTATGGCGTGCTCACTAACGGAACTCCTTCCTCCATCTTGCGGTTAAAGAACTTCTCGGAGATCTCATATCTCTCGAGCGGGCTTGAGTCTCGAAACATGGTTTTCAGCTCCTCGAGAATCTCAAAGGGCGGGATAGGTTTCAAAACGATTTTGAAGTTCGGTTCCATAGCAAACAACATGGTGCTCTTAATCACACCATAATCATCTTTCTGATCGATAGACAGCTTTCTCATCACGGTAGCCTGATTGCAGGGGGTCACCTAAAGCTTTACCAAGGACATAGTTCTTTTGTCCCATGACGTAATGATTCTTAGATTGCAGAACCAATTGGTGAAGTTAGACCCATTGTTTCTAAGCTTTTCCTTCTCAGAAAAAACGTTGAAGTTGAAGTTGGACTTGGCCATGTGATCTACAGTATTTGCAAGTACAATTTAGACTATGTTCATGATAAATAGTTCAACTTAATCAAATTACTAGATGAACTCCCACTAAATTCAACATCCCTCAAGTTGTTTAGTGAACACGATCCAAATTCACCACACCTAATCCGATCATCACGAGAAGAGATGTGGTTTCAATGGTGGACAACAAAGTGTCGATCATATCATTCATATGACTCATGCTTAACCTTTCGGTTCTTGTGTTCGAGGCCATGTGCATACATGCTAGGCTCGTCAAGTTAGACCCAAGTATTTCGCGTGTGCAAAATTGGCTTGCACCCGTTGTATGTGCGTAGAGTCTATAGCACCCGATCATCACGTGATGCTTGGACACGATGAACTTTCGCAGCGTGCATACCTAGGAAAACAGTTTTATCTTGATCTTTAAGTGAGGAATCATCTTATAATGCTACCGTCGCGATCTAAGCATAATAAGATACATAAAGGGATAAACATCACATGCATATAACTTTATGTGACATGGTATAGCCAATCCTCGCGCAATGATCTCCATCTTGTGCGTTCGCATGATCTCCATCACTCCACCATGATTGCCTCCACCACGAATAGCAACTACAACTATTGCTAACTACTTAGCGATAAAGTAAAGCTATTACATGGCGTATAAGAAGTTGACTCATGGTCATACACAATTATAAAGACAACCATATGGCTCCTGCCGTTGTGTACTCATCGACATGCAAGTGAAACATTACAAAACATGATCATCGCATACAATATACACATCACATCTTGGGCCATACCATATCACGAAAACACTCCACAAAAACAAGTTAGACGCCTCTACTTTGTTGTTGCATGTTTCGTGGCTTATGGGAGTAGATGCTAAGAACGATTCTTACCTACGAAAAGCCACAGGTGATATTATGGTTGCCAAACTCGGTGTTAATCCCATGACAACTATAGTGAGAGAAACCGACATCCACCACCGCATGTGTGGTACAAGCCACGTCAAGTGCGGAGCGGTCTCGAATGATGTCGCGTAAGGTTGGCTGGACCGCTTCAATCTCACTATCCCGTCATAAGAAGAACACAAACAAGAGGCTTGCAATAGAAAACATCAACGCCCTCAACAACCATGTTGCGTTCTACTCGTGAAACACATCTACGCATAGATCTAGCTCGATACCTTTGAAGGGTTTTGGCGGCATAGTAAATCAAAATTTTCTACGAGAGCGGAGGAAAGCCAAGATCTAATCTAGGAGATGCAAACAACGAGAGATTGGATTATATCTTCATACCCTTGAAGATTCATACAGTGAGCGTTAAATGAGCGTGGGTGATGTAGTACTCGCTTCTCCTCCTCGCGATCCGATCCGATCTAGCACCACAAGTGGCGGTGCCTCGTGAGATGCACACGCGTCGCACCTCGGCGTCCTCCTTCCTCGGACCAGCGAGTATGGTGGAGAGATAGATTGGATCTACAACACGGCGTGGTGTATATGGTGGAGAATTTCTGCAGGCTTCGCCACAAACAGTCGGGAGGGAGAGGAAGATAGCAAGGCTGCTAGGGCTTGGAGGAAGGTGTGTGTGTGGGGGAGGGGAGGCGCACCCACCTCTATATATAGAGGGGGCCAGCCTGCCCCTCCTCCAAGCCTATCTGTAGTTTAAACAATTTAAACTCTCCTTATCTAGAAATCCTATCTCTAGTTTAAACGATTTAAACTCTCCCTTATCTAGAAATTCTATCTCGAGATTTAAGCAGTCAAATCTCTCTAGAATCGGCTGGGCCCTATGGGGCCTTGTGCCTGGCCCAAAGTGGCCAGGACACTCCCTCATAGGCCCATGCCCTCCCGGAAGGTGGGGCCACGTTGGTCCCCTTCCGAAGGTTCTAGAAGCTTCCGTACAATACCGATTAACCGGAACAATTCGAACTCCAAAAATCGCATGCCTTATATGAATCTTATTCTCCGGACCATTCCGGAACCTCTCGTGATATCCGGATCCCATCGAGACTCGAACAAAATTCATAAACCAATTATCCAATCTATCCTAGCGTCGAGATACGTTAAGTGTGTGACCCTGCGGGTTCGAGAATATCAGACATGATCTTCTATCAATAATCAACAGTGGGTGCAGGCACCCATATTGACTCCCACACATTCATCGATGATCATATAGGATGAACCACGATGCGGATTCAATCAATCCCATATATATATTCCCTTCGTCTCGCGATATTTTACTTGCCCGAGATTCGATCGTCGGTCGTCATACCTAGTTCAATCTAGTTCACGCAAGTACTTTACTGCTCCGTAATCCGATATCACTTTGTGATTAACTCCTTAACCACATGCTTGCAAGCGGTGTTGATCTCGGTTACCGAGTGGGCCACAAGTATATCTCTCCGACTTGGGAGGGACAAATTCCATCTCGATACATACAACCCAACAGATACTTTCCGATCACCTGAGAGACACCTTTATGATCACCATCTCATAGGATGACGTTTGATGACCTCAAAGCTTTCTTCCGATACCAGGGAGTTGCATTATCTCATGGTCTAAGGAATACAATATTTGACATAGGAAAAGCTTCGCAAAGACGAACACGATGACACGATCTAATTGCTCTGCTTTGTTTGGGTCTATCAACCATATCATTCTCCCAATGATATGATCTCATTATCAATTGACAACTCATGTCTATGGTTAGGAAACCTTAACCATCATTGATCAATGAGCTAGTCCATAGAGGTGTACTAGGGACACGGTGTTATTCACAAACCACACAAGTATTAAAGTTTCCGCTTAATACAATTCCAGCATGAAATATAAACTTTATCATGAACAAGAATTATAATAATAACATCTTTATTATTGCCTCTAGGGCATAATTCCAACATACAGCCCAGCAAAGAAGGAAATTCTTTTATGATCTAAGGCATTACTTTTGGGATGACCCACACTTATATAAAGAAGGAGTAGATGGTATTATGCGAAGATGTGTACCAGAATTTGAACAACAAGAGATATTGATAAAATTCCATGGCAGTGCTTATGGAGGACATCATGCTGTGGATAGGACTGCACAAAAGGTTTTACAATCTGGATTTTATTGGCCTACCCTTTTGAAAGATGCAAGGAAGTTTGTCTTATCATGTGATGAATGCCAACGAGTAGGTAACATCTCTAGACGCAATGAAATGCCTATGAATTATTCTCTTGTTATTGAACCTTTTGATTGTTGGGGATTTGACTTTATGGGGCCTTTTCCTCCTTCAAAAGGGTATACACATATTCTTGTTGCTGTTGACTATGTTACAAAGTGGGTAGAAGCCATACCTACAAACAGTGCTGATGGTAAGACCTCTTTGAAAATGCTCAAGGATGTCATTTTTCCTAGGTTTGGTGTGCCTAGATATCTCATGACTGATGGAGGCTCTCATTTTATTCATGGGGTTTTTAGAAAAACTCTCGCTAAGTATGATGTAAACCACAGATAGATTCAGCCTATCACCCCCAAACTAGTGGGCAAGTAGAACTTTCCAATAAGGAAATCAAATCTATCTTGCAGAAGACTGTCAATAGATCTAGGAGAAATTAGGCTAAAAAGTTGAATGACGTTTTGTGGGCTTATAGAACTGCTTATAAAAATCCTATGGGGGTGTCTCCTTACAAAATGGTCTATGGGAAGGCTTGTCACCTGCCCTTAGAATTAGAACACAAAGCTTATTGGGCAGTGAAAGAGTTGAATGGAGACTTTAGACTTGCAGGTGAGAAAAGACTACTCGACTTAAGTAATCTAGATTAGTGGAGAGGTGAAGCTTACGAAAATGATAGGATCTTTAAGGAAAAAGTAAAAATATGGCATGATAGGAGAATTCTCAAAATGGAGTTCCATGTTGGTGAGAAAGTTATTTTGTATAGGTCTTGTCTCAGATTTTTTGCAGGGAAACTACTCTCCAAATGGTAAGGACCTTTTGTTATCCAGGAAGTGTACCGTTCAGGTGCCATCAAAATTTCTTCTCTAAAAGATGACACAACACAGGTGGTGAATGGTCAAAGTTATATTTCTGGAGATTCTTATAATGAAGAAGTTGATGTTATTCAAATGAAAACTCCAGAAGAATTTATCAGAAGCCAAACACCAGAAATTACAGAGTTCGTCCTTGAATAGGTAAAAGTGATGAAAACAGAAGGTTCGTGAAACTCCAATCTTTTTATATTTTTGATGTTTTTAATACATAAGGGAAGTTACGAGACGAAATTGAGGAGGAAATGGAGCCCGGGTGGGACCCACCCAGGCGTGGGCCCTAGGCTGGCGCTGAGGGGGGTGTTCCACCCCCGAGCTCAGACTCCACCTCGTTTCCGTGTCAAAACCTTCCTTATGCATTGAATCTTCATAATATATAACCCCCGGGTTCCACGAGGTTCTTGCAGCGTGTTCTTGTCGTGTTTTCATTTTGATCTGTTTCTGTCAGGAAAATTCTCAGATTTGGAGCCTCAATGTCTTCCTCTGGATCACCCATGGAGGATTCCTCTACGGAAGTCCTCAACCCGTACATGTATGAGTTGAGGATTCATCCCAAAGAGTTGATCCTCAAAGAGGGGAAGGTACATATGAAAGAAGTTCAAGGCCCTAAAGGAGAAGGGAGCCTGGAAGACATGATGGAAGCGTTGGAACAAGAAGTTTCCAGGTACAAGAAGATGGCAGAACGCGAAGTGGATGTTATTCACAAGATAAGTTCAGAACTCATCACCAAGCACGAGGGAGAAGTTGCTGAGCTCCGATAAGAGATCTTCTCACTCCGTCAGACCACCAATCAATTGCAAGCACAACTCTATGACATACAGAATCAAAACTGTGAGTATGAGGCTAGATTTGATCGTATAAGCTCTGCTGCTAGTTTCAGGATTGCAGAGACAAGGAAATCCTTTTTGGATGGGTAACCATTGCCTTGGAAGTTCTATGATGACAAGAGAACACCACCGCCACCAAAGGAGTAATTCGTCATCAGGTTTGGCATCCCCTTGGCTTGTTCCAAGCTTGGGGGAGTGTCGCGGTATCACCACCATTATCTTTTATCTGTTACCTTTTTAGTGGATTCATATCTATGGTAGAGGGGTTATCTTATAGTTTGTTTTGCATGTGGAAGTATCTCTCCTTTAGTTGATTATCTATGTATCCCTTGGTGTGAGTGCCTTTACTGGAATATTAATGAGAAGTCTCATCTTTTACTTTTTGCACTTCTTATTTTTAGTTTGCAATCTCTATTATATGATGGATCTTGTTGATAAGTATTGGCACCACTTTGGGATCATCAAGTGGATCTAAATTGGTTTTGGCAAACCGAGTTCTGGTCAGTGGCATTAATTTGAAAGAAAAAGAAAGAAAGAAAAAGCTTACAGGTATTTGGTATCATTTGTTTTCTTTCTTGTTGGCTCATAAGCTTAGTATTCTTTATTTAAGATTCTTTTGTGTCTTCAAAGAAGATTGCATGTTTTTCTTTATTACTTGTATGTTTGCTTGTTTCTTTCAACTCTCTTGCTTGCTACCCAGCCTTGCTAGCCAAAAACCTGTTTTGAGAAGGCATACTTCTCATGTTTCTAAAATCTTTTAAACCCAAAACTTTTGCCACTTGTGTCCACCATATCTACCTAATAGCTTTTGCTATTCCTAGCAAATTCTCAAGCTTCATCTACCTTTCAAATTAAAAAGTATTTTGTTATGTGAAAACTAGTTAGTAAAGCTCTCACGAACTTGATGGCACACTTTATTTACTTGCCCCTAATAGACTTGAACCATTGTGAACATCGAAGTTGTATATGCTTTGTAACACCCTCAGAATCGGACCTATGCAAGTTTTAGCAAAATTCGCCAAACCCGCATAGAAACGATTCAAAGGTGCCCACCAGGCACTTTCGTGCGGGTGGAAAACGAAGTAATAACATTACACAACAGTCCTCGATGGGACCCACAGAACAGATATATATAAGCGACTCAAAGAGTCAAGAATACAGATATAATATACAAGATCCAAATCACCTTGAAAACGATAGTGCGTCCGACTACGGACAAGATGCAAATGGGGCTAAGAGCCCTGAAGAATAACCAATGGCGTCCATAACCTGCCCAAAGCGGAAGGGTAACCACGCTAACGGCGTCGATCTCAAAACACCTTAACAAAGGGTGCCGACAAAGGGCAAAGCAGAAAACAAAGAAGGAGCGTCGATCGAGGCGATTGCAGCGAGGCTAGAATTCGGTCCTCGCCTACATAGGTATGGTGGATGCGGCGGCGGCAGATGCACTAAACAACCTATAGAGACTCGATACAAGGCGGTTATTAGAGAGGGTAAGAATGACCTATCGGATCCAACGAAGCTATCACCAAACAAACCCCTCTTCCCCTCGAGACCAAACGAGGAAGTCAACCGAGGAACTCACACTGTTGGCAGTTTTACTTATTCAGTTATAGTTGCGGCACTTTACTAATCAGATTAAGATAATCGTCCTGATAAAGTAAGCAGTGGGCACTTTTATTTAATCATTCCGTTGTAGTTGCAACGATTACTAATCAGATACAGATAGCATGAGATAAACCCAAAACCCAGCAGTTGTTGGTACTTTTAATTCAGCCAAATCGTTGTAGTTGCAATACTTACTAGTCATATACAATTGTCGCAAGCGACAACCAACAAGCAATTGTGGGCAGTATTAATTAGCCATTCCGTTGTAGTGGAGCTGATTACTAGTCATTATAAGTCAAATTTATAGCAGTAAACTTTAGTTATGCTTGTCTATGATCGAATCGTGCTCCAAGTCGTCCATATCCGCGGACACGGGTTTCAGAAAGTTTTACCCGGGCGGGGTGCACCAATAGCAACACACGCTCGATCAACCTCGGAAAAACCAAATCAAAACCCAACGAGGCTTTCACGACTGAACAATCACAGGATTCAGAAATATTTGAGGGCCACCTTAAGTAGAATCCCATAGCGAGTAGGCAAGCTCCGGCGGCCTCAAGGTGCAGGTAGACGGTGTGGCGGGGAACCCAAACGGGGCTTGTCGACACCGCGTAAACGTGTCCCGATCCTAAACAGTACAGTGTGCTATCTGTCGCACAATCGTAAATAAAGCAGTAAAACATGGCATAAGTACAGGATCGTAAATAAAACCTCAAACTAGTTTGTGGCCCCAAGAAATAGGAATGAATCAAGCTCGCTCGGGGGTCCCATATACCTCCCGGATGTGGATAGCGCAAAATCAAGGAATGTATCAAGTACTCGGGGTCTTACGGGACACAAGTGGGCGTTCGGAAACCAAATATTATCTATCACCCACCGATGCCTCTGCTTATTCAATTTTAGTTGTTAAACAGAAATTAAAGTGACGATAAGTAAAACTAGAATCATCTCCAACATCAACATGCAATACATCAACAATCAGAGCATATGACGACACACATCGACTTGAGCAAGCAACTACGACGCATAAGTCCAACTATCTACCAAACAACAGTAATAGGGTGTGTCCAAGGCAATATAGGCTGCAAGGGAAATCACGTGCGAAACTAAAGCATCGCAACACAGATAGCAAAAGATCAGGAGGAAATAAATACTATAAAAGTAAGATAGGTAGAAAGGAGATGCTCGCTTTGAAAACATTGCAAGGTTCAACCGATGATCGAAGCTCACATCAACTCAACGGCCTTATCATGAAGAAGCAAATCACTAGAAGAACACGGATGCAATACTTAATACAAGCGGAAGATCGGCATGATGCATGCATGATGTATGGCATGGCAAAGGTGCGGTGCAATTAGGTCATATTAAGCGGAACCGGGGTCCCGACAATTAGTTAGGTGGTTCAAGTTGTTTAGAAACCCCGCATATTAAATGTTGTTTAGCAAGACCACAGATGGAACCGGTTCGTTACACATGTTTAAATGAGGCCGATATGAGACTAGATTTGCCCGCATATGGGCCCCATATTTAATTATTAGGTGAATCGGCATAAGGCCCCCAAACCACATGAATGTATGCATGCATGAACAATTATTATGCGACAAGTTGTTATTATGTTATAAGATAGGGTTTTCGAGAAGGGGTCCACACATTAGGGGTCTCGACGATCTTGGGGTTCCGGGGTTCGGGGTCGGTCTCGGGGTCCAGGGTTCGACGGAACGGGGTTCAAACTCCGGGATCGTTCTCGGTATCGGGGTAGTTCTTGGCGTTCCGAGAAGCCGGACTTGGTTCGGTGTCGGGGGCGCAACGGTTGCTTTCGGGTCGGTGTCGTTCTTGTCGTCGGCCAGATCTTGCCGGGCCCCACGGGGTCGATCTTGCCGTTCCGGGGTGGAGAACTTGTCGTCCGGGGGGAGTACTTGGCGTTCCGGACTCTCGACGAACCTTGGCGTCCGAGTAGAAGATCATGTCGGTCCGCTGCGTAGATCTTGGGGGGTTCGGGTTCCACGGGTTCGGCTTGACAAACGGAATCCGTGAACGGGTCTTGGCGAACTTGGCGGTTATTCGCATCGGTACGATGTTTCCGCCCGAACGGTCTTGTGGTCCGAGTAGACGAACTTGACGCCGGCTTCAGCAGATCTTCGAGCCTCGGTTTTTCCGTGGTTCATACGCGTTACCATGACACATACACGCGCACACACATACACGAGCACACATACACGCATCGCAGCGGGCCCACGTCGACGGTCGGGCCATGCGAGTGAAGAGCTCGGGAACGGCTCGGAGGAAGGGCGACGACGCGACGTGCTCGGGAAGGGGCTCACGAGGGGGCGCCGGCGAGCTCTGCGGGACGACGTGGAGGCTCGGCGCTTCGTCGTCGCCAGCGACGGCGGAGAGGCGGCGACCTAGTCCTTGGCGGCGAGCGGCCGCTGGCGCGAGACGGGCGGCGGGCTCGCTGGGCCGCCGGCCGGGCGGCGAGGTCGTGGCGGCGGAAGCTCGTGGACGGACGGGCGAGCGGAAGCAGGCGACGCGCGTGGTCTGGGAGGAGAGACGGCTGAGCGGCCGGCGATGGCGGGCGCAGTAGCGCGGCAAGCGTAGAGGGGCCGAGGAGGCGTGGCTCGACGGTGCTCGTGGCGGGAAGCGGCGGCGAGAGGCCGGGCCGGGCTGCTCGGCGAGGCGGGCGGACGAGGCGACCAGCGGCGACGAGGCTCATGCGCGGCTGGGAGAAGGGGCCAGCTGGTGCATGGCCTTGGGGAAGGGCTCGCGCCGCCACGGAGATGGGGAGGGGAGCGCCAGGCGGCGGTGGAGGCTTCGCGGGTCGCACGGCGGCAGCTGAGGCGAGTTCCGGGCAAGTGAGAGGTGGCGGTGGGGTGAACGACGGGAGAGGGAGAATTTTGAGGCGGGCGGCGTGGGGGGTGGCGCAGACGGATGGGGAAGACGATGGGGAAGACGAGAGGGGAGCGTGGGGAGAGTGGGTCCCATGGTGGGTCGTGCCAGTGGCGCGCGGGAGTTGGGGATCTGGGGTAGTGGCCGTGTCTTGTGTGGCCAGGCGTGATGGGGGCCCACTGCAGCGCTGGGTGGCGGTGCATGCGCGCTGGGTGAGTGCTTGCGGGAGGGTGGACACCGGGTGGGGCGTGTGGTGGAGGATTGCACAGGGTAGGTGGGATCTAGTGTGGGAAAGCTGGGTGGGGTGTGGTGTGGATAGGGCTGCCTAGGTGGCATAGTGGGATTGGTAGGTGGCTGGGGTTGGGTGATGTGGCGGTTTAGGATAGGTGGGGGTGATGTGGAGGGTAGGTTTGGGTAGGATGTTGGGTAGGCATAGGATTTAGGGGCAGGACTGGTTGGGCGGTTCTGAAAACATGGGGGTGGTCGTTCGGGTCGGGACGGCCCGTTCGACTGCCCCCGCTAAAAATAAAATAAATTTTTATTTGTTTAATTGGACCGTTTGCAAACCGCTTTGCCAAAACAAAATATTCCGGGAACCCGGTTTGAGGTTTGAATAAAGAGGGCGCGAAAACAACACGGGTTTTGCAAACATAGTTTTGGCAAACAATGCATGATGATGACGATGCAATGCACAAATTCAACGCGATTTTCTAGTAGTGGTTTTGCGGGATGCCACAATTCGACACCACTAACAATGGATCTCGCCCTCGAGATCCGCCTCATGGTACCGGAAGGAAGGTCGGCGTTCTAATCCTTCGCGCTTCGTGTAGATCCTCGCGACACCACTAACGAGGGTTCCTTCTTCATCTTGGGATCGGCGACACCACCAACAAAGGGTCGTTGTTCCTGATCGTCGGGAGAACACTCCGGATAAACAAAGGACGATAGAGGCATCAAACGATAAAGCCACCTCTAACTTCCATGGACGGAGTAAACCGCGGATCCCCGATTCGACGTACAAGAGCGAATGATAAGAGAAGTGGTAGGGTAGCTAATCCATCCCGCACTCAAACCATTACTCTGCACACGAACAGGCGGATTAAGCAACCAACTCTCGGAATTAGACTGAAGATCTTCATAGGCGGTATCCGGAACAAAGATATGATGCCAGCAGAAATCGTATGAAGGACATAATGATTAGGTTTCGCGATGGTTCCATTGGCATGAACAACACATGCTCAAGGTATACTCCAACTTCACCAATGCTAGTCCTTCTCATATGTTTTTCAACGACACTGGTATCCGGCAAGGAACACAGATGGACAAAGATCTCAAGAACAAAAGATCGGATGAAGGGTACAATGCACAAGTTGCGATTGATGATCGTAGCACCTCACATAAAAGGGAGAAGCGAAACCTCAAGGTACGACGGATACCCAACCACGAGAAACTCGGACTCAAGAAAAGATAAGAGGGTAGATTCAAAACACGAGATAAGAGGAGAATAGCGGAGGGTAAGGAGTAAAATCAGACCTATTCGTAACTATCCAACCGATTTTGCAAAATAGTTTTGACACTCTACTTGCCGTTAGCTAAGGTCATCCTAGATGGACTTGTGGGGTATCGCAATCGCTGAGCTCGATACCACTCAGAACACCTCAGATCGGACCTATGCAAGTTTTAGCAAAATTCGCCAAACCCGCATAGAAACGATTCAAAGGTGCTCACCAGCACTTTCGCGGGTGGAAAACGGTAATAACATTACACAACAGTCTCGATGGGACCCACGTAGATATATATAAGCGACTCAAAGAGTCAAGAATACGATATAATATACAAGATCCAAATCACCTTGAAAACGATAGTGCGTCCGATCACGGACAAGATGCAAATGGGGCTAAGAGCCCGAAGAATAACCAATGGCGCCCATAACCCTGCCTGGCCAAGCCGGAAGGGTAACCCGCTAACGGTCGATCTCAAAACCTGCTTAACAAAAGGGTGCCGACAAAGGGCAAAGCAGAAAACAAAGAAGGAGCGCCAAGATCGAGGCCAAGACACGGCGAGGCTAGAATTGGCGGTCCTCGCCACATAGGTATGGTGGATCAAGCGCAGCGCAAGATGCACTAAACAACCTATAGAGACTCGATACAATGGGCGGTTATTAGAGAGGGTAAGAATGACCTATCCGGATCCAACTGAAGCTATCACCAAACAAACCCTCCCTGGTGTTTCCCTCGAGACCAAACGAGGAAGTCAACCGAGGAACTCACACTGGCGCTTTACTTATTCGATTATAGTTGCACTTTACTAATCGATTAAGATAATCGCCCGATAAAGTAAGCAGTGGGCACTTTTATTTAATCATTCCGCTAGAAGGTAACGATTACTAATCGACATCTGGATAGCATGAGATAAACCCAAAACCCAAAGCTTGTTGGTACTTTTAATTCAGCCAAATCGCTAGTTGCAATACTTACTAGTCATATACAATTGTCGCAAGTTTACAACCAACAAGCAATTGTGGGCGATTAATTAGCCATTCCGCTGTAGTGGACATTAGTCATTATAAGTCAAATTTATAGCAAGAACTTTAGTTATGCTTGTCTATGATCGACATCGGCTCCAAGTCGTCCATATCCGCGACACGGCTTTCAGAAAGTTTTACCCGGCCGGGTGCACCAATAGCAACACACGCCGATCAACCTCGAAAACCAAATCAAAACCCAACGAGGCTTTCACGAACAATCACAGATTCAGAAATATTTCGTGGGGCCACCTTAAGTAGAATCCAACGGAGTAGGCAAGCTCCGAGACGGCCTCAAGGTCCGTAGACGGCCGTGAGCGATCGGGAACCCCAAACGGGCTTGTCGACACACAGAACGTGTCCCGATCCTAACAAAGATAAAGCTATCTCGCACAATCGTAAATAAAGCAAAGAAACATGGCATAAGTGCAGATCGTAAATAAAACCTCAAACTAGTTTGTGGCCCCAAGAAATAGGAATGAATCAAGCTCGCTCGGGGTCCCATATACCTCCGGATGTGGATAGCGCATAAAATCAAGGAATGTATCAAGTACTCGGGGTCTTACGGACACAAGTGGGCTCGAAACCAAATATTATCTATCACCCACCGATGCCTCTCGCTTATTCAATTTTAGTTGTTAAACAGAAATTAAAGTGACGATAAGTAAAACTAGAATCATCTCCAACATCAACATGCGGCAATACATCAACAATCGAGCATATGACGACACACATCAAGACTTGAGCAAGCAACTACGACGCCAAGTCCAACTATCTACCAAACAACAGTAATAGGGTGTGTCCAAGGCAATATAGGGCTGCAAGGGAAATCACAGTGGGAAACTAAAGCATCGCAACACAGATAGCAAAAGATCAACAGGAGGGAAATAAATACTATAAAAGTAAGATAGGTAGAAAGAGGGAGATGCTCGCCTGAAAACATTGCCGAAGGGTTCAACCGATGATCGGGGCGAAGCTCACATCAACTCAACGGCCTTATCCGCGAAGAAGCAAATCACTAGAAGAACACCGGATGCAATACTTAATACAACGGAAGATCGGCATGATGCATGCATGATGTATGGCATGGCAAAGGTGCGGTGCAATTAGGTCATATTAAGCGGAACCGGGGTCCCGACAATTAGTTAGGTGGTTCAAGTTGTTTAGAAACCCCGCATATTAAATGTTGTTTAGCAAGACCACGATGGAACCGTTCGTTACACATGTTTAAATGAGGCCGATATGAGACTAGATTTGCCCGCATATGGGCCCCATATTTAATTATTAGGTGAATCGCATAAGGCCCCCAAACCACATGAATGTATGCATGCATGAACAATTATTATCGACAAGTTGTTATTATGTTATAAGATAGGGTTTTCAGAAGGGTCCACACATTAGGGTCTCGACGATCTTGGGGTTCCGGGTTCGGGTCGGTCTCGGGTCCGTGGTTCGACGAACGGGTTCAAACTCCGGATCGTTCTCGGTATCGGGTAGTTCTTGCCCGGAAGCCGGACTTGGTTCGGTGTCGGGGGCGCAACGGTTGCTTTCGGGTCGGTGTCGTTCTTGTCGTCGGCCAGATCTTGCCGGGCCCCGGGTCGATCTTGCTGCCCGGTGGAGAACTTGTCGTCCGGGGGGAGTACTTGGCGTTCCGGACTCTCGACGAACCTTGGCGTCCGAGTAGAAGATCATGTCGGTCCGCTGCGTAGATCTTGGGGGGTTCGGGTTCCACGGGTTCGGCTTGACAAACGGAATCCGTGAACGGGTCTTGGCGAACTTGGCGGTTATTCGGATTCGGGCATCGGGGTACGATGTTTCCGCTCCGGGAACGGTCTTGTGGTCCGAGTAGACGAACTTGACGCCGGGCTTCAGCAGATCTTCGGAGCCTCGGGTTTTTCTGTGGTTCATACGCGGTTACCATGACACATACACGCGCACACACATACACGAGCACACACATACACGCACGCGTGCAGCGGGCCCACGGGTCGACGGGGTCGGGCCATGCGAGGTGAAGAGCTTGGCTCGGGAACGGCTCCGGAGGAAGGGCGACGACGGCGACGTGCTCGGGGAAGGGCTCACGGAGGGGGAAGGCGCCGGCGAAGCTCAAGGACGACGTGGAGGGCTGGAGGCTTCGTCGCCGCCAATGACGGCGGAGAGGGGCGGCGACCTAGTCCTTGGCGGCGAGGGGCTGCCTGGCGCGAGACGGGCGGCGGGTCGCATGGCCGGCCGCCAAGGCGAGGTCGTGTGGCGAAGTTCGCTGGACGGACGGCGGGCCGGAGCAGAAAGCGACGCCGGGCGGCGAACGGTGCTTGAGGAGGAGACGGCTGAGCGGCGGCCGGCGATGGCGGCGAAGGGCGCGGCCGCGGCAGTAGAGGGGCCGGAGGAGGCGTGGCTCGACGGTGCTCGTGGGTCGGGAAGCGGCCGAGAGGTCGGGGCCGGGCTGCTTTCGCATGAGGCGGCGGACGGAGGCGACAGGCGGCGATGAGGCTCGCGGCAGAAGGCTCGGGTGGCAGGGACGCAGGCCGCGGGAAGGCTCGGCGCACGCCGGGAGATGGGAGGAGGCGGAGCGCCAGCGCGCGGAGCTGGAGGGTCGCACGGCGCGGCATGAAGGCGAGGAGCTCCGGTGCGGAGAGGTGGCGGTGGGGGGAACGACGGGGAGAGGGAGAATTTTGAGGCGGGGCGGCGGGGGCGTGCGCTCGCGGGGTGGGGTGCAGACGGATGGGGAAGACGATGGGGAAGACGAGAGAGGGGGGAGCGCGTGGGGAGCGAGTGGGTCCCGCGGGTGGGGTCGTGCCCAGGGCGCAGGCGCGGTGGGAGTTGGGGATCTGGGGTAGTGGCCGTGTGCGCTGCTGGCAGGTGGGCCAGGGCGTGATGGGGGGCCCACGCGGCAGGCGCTGGGTGGCCTGGGTGCATGCGCGCTTGTGTGTGTGTCTTTGGGAGGGTGGACCATGGTCACTGTGGTGGGGGGTTGCCTGGGGTAGGTGGGATCTAGTGTGGGAAAGCTGGGTGGGGTGTGGTGTGGTGTGGATAGGGCTGCCTAGGTGGCATAGTGGGATTGGTAGGTGGTCAGGTTGGGTGATGTATGCTTTAGGATAGGTGGGGTGATGTGGAGGTAGGTTTGGGTAGGATGTTGGGTAGGCATAGGATTTAGGGGCAGACTGGTTGGGCGGTTCGAAAACATGGGGTGGTCGTTCGGTCGGACGGCCTGCCTGACCGCCTCGCTAAAAATAAAATAAATTTTATTTGTTTAATTGGACCGTTGCAAACCGCCATGCCAAAACAAAATATTCCGAACCCGGTTTTGAGGTTTGAATAAAGAGGGGCGTTTAGAAAACAACACGGGTTTTGCAAACATAGTTTTGGCAAACAATGCATGATGATGACGATGCAATGCACAAATTCAACGCGATTTTCTAGTAGTGGTTTTGCGGGATGCCACATGCTTGCATCTATATGTTGGGATTAACAGAACCGTGCTGTCACGGGGAATGTTTTCAACATTGCACTTGTACTCTGTACACAGTTGATATCGTGCTCTTTTGTCTATGGATGTCAACAGTGTGAAATAAAGAGGGAACTTGTAAGCCCATGGAGTTTGTATTTTGTGTTAGAGAAACGCCCGTGCCGCTAGCCTAAGCCATGCTTAATCATGGTGGAAACTTGCAGCATCACCATAGTGAGTCATCTATGAAGCATCCTCAATAAAAAGCTATACACATAGTAAATAAAAAGATCGTCGAGATGCTCATTGTCTGCTTGCCTTGTCATTTTGGTTATGGGAAAGCTCTTGTACCATGTGCAAGGGTACCTGCTAATGTTCTCAATGATATGCAAATACTTACAATGACAAGAACTTACCTGGACCCAAAGTTGAGTATGCATGAGGAGTGGCCCTCATATTCAAGGGACATGAGATTGCCAACTTATATTTCGTCAAGCATATACTCCATATTTGTTCACTTTAACCTTAATCATCTCAAGATGCTTATGATAGGGGCAATGAGGGCTCAAAGATAGTAAGTACCATAATATTTTGGAAGCTCTTTATGACTTGTAATCCCTGCTACCCTCTCAGAAGGGACCTTTCTCGCAGTTACTAGTTTGAGCCAGTAAACCTACTTCCTCTCTTTCTCCAACAAGCTTTTGAGTTGTTGTGTTTCAAGCATTCATATGGTGATTTATTCAATCATGTTATTTATCTTCCTTGTTTTCACAAAACTCTTATCTATTGAGTATTACTTTAAAAGCCTTCACTTGTGAAAAACCTTTTTGAGCAAATAGTGCTCCTGTCTTGAAACTTCTACAAAAAGCTTTTTATGAAACTGTTTGCCAGGTGTTCTCTGACCAATAACAAGTTTGCCAATTCCAATTATGATTTATCTTTATGCTTCTCTATTGTGACTGTTGTACTTGGTTGCAAGCTAAGTTATATGATGGTAAGTTGCTTCTTATTCGTATTCTTTTATCGACACTTCACTCCATAAACCCATGGACATGTTTACTGAGCTTAGTATTCGCTTGGGGACAAGCGAAGTTTAAGCTTGGGGGAGTTGATACTTCCAATTTGCATCACCATTCTATATCCTAATTTACCTCTATTCATTGATATTTGTCTTATGATGAGGTATTACTTATGGCTTTTCATCTGTTTTTGCATGTTGGATGATTCCTGGAGGATGGACTGCCAGAGTCTGGATTCTGATGGAAAAGAAGGCGTTTCGGTGCAATTTCTCGAAGATCAGAAAAATACCAGAAAAATATGGAAACATATTATTTTACCAGAAGACGAAGGAAGCCAGAAGGAGGGACGAAGATGGGCCTCAGGGGGCCCACACCCCCTAGGCGCGAGCCTACCTGACCCCACGCCTAGGGCAGGTGTGTCCCACCTGCTCGTCCTGACTTCGCCCCTTCGCCTATATCTTCCCTACGGAACCCTAACACCAGGGGAGCGACCACAAATATATTTCCGCCATCAGCGTAAAACACCGAGAGAAGATATCTCCGTGAGAGATATCCGCCGGGAATTCCTTCCCGGAGAGGGGAGACCGTCGCCATCAACACCGTCATCAAGCTAGGCTTCATCGGGATCATCATCATCATCCACACCATCATCTCCACCATCACCATTACCACCACTCCGTCCTACTGTAACAATTGTGTTGGATATTGCTTTAGTTCTTAGGGGAAACTTTCCCGGTGTTAATTACTATTGTAGTTGATGCTTGTGAGCGGAACCATTGGATTATTGTTTATGTTCAGATTGTTATCCATTATCATATCATCCTTGATCTTGATCCATATGATGTCTTGTGAGTAGTCCGTTGTGTTCTTGAGGACATGGGAGAAGTCATGTTGTTAGTAGTGAATCTGTGATGAGTTATTATTCAATGGTTTGGTATTTAAGTTGTGGTGCTATTCTTCTAGTGGTGTCATGTGAACGTCGACTACATGACACTTCACCATTTATGGACCTAGGGGAATGCATTGTGTATTTGGATACTAATCGCGGGGTTGCCGGAGTGACAGAAACCTGAACCCCCGTTAGGACATCTTTGCACAAGGGAGCGTAGGATCTCAGAGTTTAAAGTTGTGGTTAGATTTATATCTTAATTACTTTCCTATAGTTACGGATGTTTGCAAGGGGTTTAATCACAAGTATGCATTAGTCCTAGGAAGGGCGGTATGTTAGCACAGGTTCACCAACACAACACTTACAAACACCAGAGAAGAATACTTAGCTATTTGAAACGAAAGAACTTGATAGAATTCCCATGTGTCCTCGAAAACGTTTGGTCCTTATAAGTATTTCCACCGGCTTGTCCTTTGCTATGAAAGGATTGGGTCACTTGCTCCGTTTGTTTGTTACTTCTGTTACTTGCTCTTTGTTTCGTTGCCTTGTCAGAAAACCACTAAAAATCCGTTTGCTAAGTATTCACAGAGATTTCCTGCTCCATACCACTGTTTAGCACCTTCTGCTCCTCGTTGGGATCGACACTCCTATTTATCAAAAGTACTACGATACACCCCCTATACTTGTGGCTCATCATGCATCTCTATTGTGACTGATGTACTTGGTTGCAAGCTAAGTTATATAATGGTGAGTTGCTTTCTTCTATGAGTTGTGCAATGGTAAGTGTGATGCTTCTTGTTCGTATTCTTTTATCGACACTTCACTCCATAAACCTGTGGACATGTTTACTGAGATCAGTTTTCGCTTGGGGACAAGCGAAGGTCTAAGCTTGGGGGAGTTGATACGCCCAATTTGCATCACCATTCTATATCATAATTTATCTTTATTCATTGATATATGTCTTATTATGAGGTATTACTTATGACTTTTCATTTGTTTATGCATGTTGGATGATTCTTGGAGGATGAACTGCCAGAGTCTGGATTCTGATGGAAAAGAAGACGTTTTGGTGCAATTTCGCGAAGATCAGAAAAATACCAGAATAATATGGGAAAATATTATTTTTCTAAATGAATGAGGAAGCCAGAAGGAGGAGCGAAGAGGGCCCGTAGGGGCCCCACACCCCCTAGGCGCGGGCCCATCCTGGGTCGCGCCTAGGCCAGGTGTGGCCCACCTACCCGGCTCCTGACTCTGCCCCTTCTCCTATATCTTCCCTACGAAACCCTAAGGCCAGGGGGCGACCACAGATAGATTTCCGCCGCCTCTGGGGGGCGGAAAACACCGAGAGAGAAAGATCTCTCCGGCAGACAGATTTCTGCCGGGGGAATTCCTTCCCGGAGAGGGGATACCGTCGCCATCAACACCATCATCAAGCTAGGCTTCATCGGGATCATCATCATCCACACCATCATATCCACTAGCACCATCATCACCACTCCGTCCCGCTGTAACAATTGTGTTGGATATTGCTTTAGTTCTTAGGGGAAACTTTCCCGGTGTTGATTACTATTGTAGTTGATGCTTGTGAGTGGAACCATTGGATTATTATTTATGTTCAGATTGTTATCCATTTGATATTGATCCATATGATGTCTTATGAGTAGTTCGTTTAGTTCTTGAGGACATGAGAGAAGTCATGTTGTTATTAGTGGATTTGTGTTGTGTTATTATTAAATGGTTTAGTATTTAAGTTGTGGTGCTATTGTTCTAGTAGTGTCATGTGAACGTCGACTACATGATACTTCACCATTTATGGGCCTAGGTGAATTCATTGTGTATTTGGCTACTAATTGTGGGGTTGCCGGAGTGACAGAAACCTGAACCCCCGTTAGGACACCTTTGCACAAGGGAGTGTAGGATCTCGGAGTTTAAGGTTGTGGTTAGATTTATATCTTAATTACTTTCCTGTAGATACAGATGTTTGCAGGGGGTTTAATCACAAGTATGTATTAGTCCAAGTAAGGTCGGTATGTTAGCACAGTTTCACCCACACAACACTTACAACACCAGAGAAGAGTACTCAGCTATATAAAGCGAAAGCACTTGACAGAATTCTCATGTGTCCTCGAGAACGTTTGGTCCTTAGAATTATTTCCACCGGCTTGTCCTTTGCTAAGAAATGATTGGACCACTTGCTGCGTTTGTTTTTTTATTACTTGCACTTTGTTTTGTTGCCTTATCAGAAAACCCCTAAAAATCCGTTTGCAAAGTGTTTGCAGAGAGTTCCTGCTCCATACCACTGTTCAACACCTTCTGCTCTTCGTTGGAATCGACACTCCTATTTATTGAAAGTACTATGATACACACCCTATACTTGTGGGTCATCATGGTCGCACACCAATCAAGATATGGAACAGTCGTAGATGGTTTCCATATTTCAGGGTGATCAATAGTTCTCTTATTTCCTTTCACTAAACATCCACATTGCTCAAAAACATGACACTTTGATCGTGTGCTGACAAGATTGTATCAGCACGATTGATGGTACTCATGTGACTGCTAGAGTGTCAAAATCACAGTCAGTAACTTACAGAGTAAGGAAACATTATACCAGCTAGAATATGCTGGCTGTTATTGATTTTGATTTGAAGTTCACCTACATGCTAGCTGGCTAGAAAGGATCTGCTCATGATGTAAGCATTCTTGCTGACAGCTTGTCTAGAGCTGATGGGTTGAACATCCCTGATGGTAAGTTCTATCTTGAAGATGCTGGATATGCATGTTGGCCTAGGATTCTGCCACCCTTTAGGAAAACAAGGTACATAAAAACGAGTTCTCTCCAAGGAATAGACCGCAAAATCCTATGGACTTTTTCAATCTGAGACACTCTATCCCTAGAGTCACCATTGAGAGGGCATTTGCTGCATTGAAAAATACATTTAATGTCTAGAGTCACCATTGAGAGGGCATTTGCTGCATTGAAAAATACATTTAATGTCTAGAGTCACCATTGAGAGGACATTTGCTGCATTGAAAAATAGATTTAATCCGAGACACTCTATCCCTAGAGTCACCATTGAGAGAGAGAGCAACATTTTGGATGTTTGTAGATGGATCCTTGCCTTTAAAAAAGAATTTCTCAGTTTTTAGTAGCTATTGGGATTGGTGTAGTCCTATGGACCCTTTGAAAAGTTAGAAATGAGCTTGCTTTAAGAATATCGTGCCCATGGATCTAGTTAGTGTTATTTCTGGAATCTTAGCATGTTATTTATCTTTGGGCGCATTTGCATAGGACAAAACTTTGAAATGATCATTAAGAAGGAGTCGAGAAACTGCTTAAGGTGGCGAATGCCCTTTTCCACCAAATTAAAGGATGGATACAGGAGTGAAACAGATAGAAGGATGAGGAATTGAGGATCATGTCTTACCATCTTTTATTTTGTTCGCTGTTTTAGATAATGTTCTCCGAGTTTTCCTTAGATGTTGTCCTTGTGGTGGATTCTGGTTTCTGAACTTCTGTAGTGGGCCTAATCTTTTCTATGGGGAAGGTTTTACCCAAGATTTACTTGTAATAAACTTGTCAAAAACGGTGTGCTACTATGCGGCTTTCTGTAATAAAAGCTAGGGGCAAGACCCTTCACTCGAGAAAATAGACCGCCTCTGATGTAGATGCCAACCTTCTCTCTCCCGTTGTCTTTCCTCTGCCTCACAAAAATCCGACGTGACTTCTACTATGCTTTGTATTTTACGCTGGTTGATTCTTATGTCAACACTAAGCAAACCATACGTCTGTAATAAATTTGAATGATGAACTTTTAATGAAAAGATATGTGCATCAACCGATGGATTATACTCCTTTTTTTAATAAAAACTATCTACTACTATACATGCAGCGAGCCAACTGGCACCTCCCGACGCTGCTCCATGTTCTCGAGTTGCAACTCCCTCCCGACGCTGCTCCACGTTCTCGAATTGCAACTCCGTGACGCCGCCCACACCTCTGTGCTCTCCCCGCTACCGGCCATTGGGAGCCCGTCTGCCCCTACCGCTTCCTCGACCCCAACTTCTTTCAGGCAAGCGAAAAAAACCCAGCCATCTTCCCTCATCCTCGGTACAATCCTGGCCACCACTTGCCACGTCACCGAATCCCTGTTTGAATAGGACCCCCAAGGTTTAAATTAGACGGGATTAGTGAAGTGGGAGTGCCGATTTCAGGGATCGTTAGTTCAGGGTTCCATTTAGCTAACACATACGATATGAGTTTAAGGTTTAAAATGGACCTTTTCCTTTCAGTAGTTGTTCTTTTCCTATGCATCAAGGCTATATAGGTTTGAGTGTGAGTCTGATCTTGAGAGCAAATGGTGTACGAGCTGTATCAGCTCGTTGGTTAAAAAAAAATGCCCAGCAGCGCGTCAGTGGCCAGCTCCCGACGCTGCTCCACGTTCTCGAATCGCATGGCAGTTGCCTCAGTCCAAAGGAAAACGAATGATTAAGTTCAAAAAAAAAACGAATGATTAAGGGCCGAAAGGCTTTTCTTGTACTGTTGGATCATCTTCGGATCGTGATGGCCACTACCACCTTGCGGCCGGCCGACGTGCTAGCATGACGCTCGCTGGCCTAGCTAGTGTACCGCCGCCAGCTAGGGTACCGCCGGTCAACCCCAAAATCCAGAATCATTCTTCAATCGAGGCACGCATCCGGCTCTCCCGCTTCCTTGATTCCTACTAGTACAGTAATTGGCATCGAATCTCAAAAATCGTCACTTCTATTCATCCATCAGAAATGCCGCAGCTCCGGTCGCGGGACACCGCAGCGGCGCCGATCCTGGAATGCCTCCCGCCGGCGATGCAGGAGGAGATCCTCTCCCGCCTCCCCATCCGCGACGCCGCCCGCACCTCCGTGCTCTCCCGCGTCTGGCGCCGCCGCTGGGAGCCCGTCCCCTACCGCTTCCTCGACTGGCCCCCCGGGACGCCCACAGGCACCGTCGACCGCGTCATCGCGCGCTGCGCCCACCCCGTCCACCAGTTCCGCCTCCCCTACGTCCGGGAGCTCGACTTCGGCCGCTTCAGCCTCTGGCTCCTCCGCCTCGCCGCCCTGGGTGTCCGATCCGTTTCGGCCGAATTCCAGTATTCCAATATCTACAGGCTCCACCCCTGCATCTTCTCCTGCCGCCACCTCGCCACACTCGACCTCCTCGGCTGCAAGATCCAGGCGCCGCCGCCTACCTTCGTGGGGTTCCCGAGTCTGACCACGCTGAGCCTGTCCAAAGTCGGATTCGCCCAAGGCGCGAGAGGATTGGAGGCACTGATATCTTCCTCGCCGTCGCTTCGAACCCTGCAGCTTGACACCATGAGCATTCCCACGGTCGAGGTTGACGGTGAAGAAGAGGAAGTGTTCGAGCAATGGGTTATTAATGCGCCCAATCTCCGGCGCCTTCAAGTCATTCAAAACTATTATTACGGCTGGCATTTCAGTGCTCTCCCGTTCCTGGAGGTAGCCGATGTGTGTGGCTTGTTCTTTGGATTCTACCCTGCCGATCGAGATTTCTTGATGCTTATCTCTGCCTTGCATCAAGCTACGAAGCTCAAGCTCAGTATGCCGGTAATTTCTTTTCCTTTTTGATCCCTATTTCTCTGCATATTTGGTCTATTGGCAGATAATATAATGAAGTAATAGCTGTATTTGCTTGTCACTAAGAGCTAATTAAGGGAGAAGGAATCGTCTTCTTTTGTTATCCTACCAAATATGGATTACTTGATTGCTAGTCGCCAGCCAAAGTTTCAGATTGCTTGCTTTAGAAGCATAGCCTAAGATCAGCTAACTATATGTGAAAATAGGCATTTGTTAAAACAAAACGTCAGTATTAATGAGAGTCCTTTTTCTCTCGCATGCTGATTTACATGACAGACTCACTATCATAGTATCAACTCTCAAGTTCAGTCTAACTTGTACTAATGTGATAATCTGAACATAGATCTTCATTTTGGTTCAGATGAACCCATAACATCCTATCCATGTCCAAATACGGAACCGAACCCACAACATCCTATCCCTGTCCAAATCCAGAACCAACCAAGTCACTTATGATTTGGGGTGTTCAGGTTTGTCGTTTAGTTGTTTGGTTGGTTGGGCCAGGTCAGCAGCTTAACTTCTCATTCAACACCATTTATACCTTATGTTTTTCGATGTCTAGAATTCATAAGCCATCAAACATATTGATTTTTCTGTGGAGTCTGATAATCATTATCTCTCAGTTATCAGTTTATTGTATAACTTTAGTTTATGGGTTATTTAGCTTATGCACACGACTTAGACCCATATATGAAAAATCCCAACATACAGTTTATATTTATTATATTTTCCATTATATTATTCATTTTGGCAGTAAAATCTAAAAGAAAAGCAACAGTTGGGCTGGCACCAGAGGAGATACCGATAATATTTGTTGCATCTTATGACTTTCTTATGGGTGTAATCTGAGAAGTTTTGTTATAGACTAGGGTTGTGGAGAGAGGTAGGGGAAGGCTCTTGTCCCAGGAGGCAAGCTAGAAGAACTGTTCTTTTTTTCTTGCTTGATTTCTAATGGTACACGATAGTCCTGTTTTATTGGATGAATCATGTGATCCACAAATCGGATCTAATCTTAACCAAGAGAATATGAGGATCCATCCCCTCCCTACTTGGTGATGTGTGGCCACATACCATGTTCAGACTAAAATTGCTTGATATTTATGTTTCATCCTTTGTTGTTTATTTATGTCCTTCCTTTTGTTTTACATTATTATGACTAATGGTTAAATACTAATTCCCCTCGAGTAAGTGCTTGTAATATTAGAATCACATTAGTACATTGGACAGCCATCACTGCATGTATTTAGAACAGAACTTAGTTTTATTGAACGCTTCGAGCTTACATTCGAGTATAATGTACTGCATAACCACACAACAATCCTAATCCCCCCACTCCAAAAGCAAGTTCACATTGATTTATCTCTTGTTGTTTAGGGTTTCTTGTGCTTCTGCATGTCTAGTTTCCTTGTCACTGTTGCTGGACTAATGTATGTATTTGGGGACGGAGGGGGTAATATTTAGGTTTTTTAATATCTTTTGAGAAGAGGGAAACCAACTATTTGAAGTTGAAACGCAGCAAGTGCCTAAGTGGTGGTTGTGGGTTCATTGCTTTGATATTATGTGTATGTCAGGCCATCGTGTTGGATATGTTTTCTGGTTTCAGAAGTCCTAGTTGATTTCACATTATACATACATGATACCTGTAGTTTATTTAAAAAGAACATCATACCTGTAGTTTATGTTCATATTACCCCTAAAGAACCAAAATATTTTAATACATAAGAAGAAAATTGCACAAATCTAGTTACATCACCTATGTCTTGCCTTGTGCTAATGTTTCACTTATGTTTCAGTTTACATCGAGTGATGCTTTGGAGGGACTCTCACCATCCTTTGAAAATTTGAAGAGTTTATCGCTCCGTACACAATTGTGCTTTCCATCTGGCATTGTAAATATTCTACATGTAGTCAAGAATGCTCATAAACTTGAAGAATTGGATATTGAGGTATGATGATGCTAAATATTATTTGAAAGGTAGAATTTTTTTTAACTTCTATGCTAGTTCTAATTCAGTTCTCATCGCTCATTTTTGACAGTTCATGGATTATGAAGATAAGCTTGCGGAAGCAAATATTAACTCACTATATGCGCATTGTGCTGATGACTTGTTCTCCAATCTCACAAATGTTCGGATAAAGGGTGCCATCTGTGAGCGCAATGAGATGCTTTTGATTGAGTTCCTTCTGTCCAAGGCAGCACAACTGGAAGCACTTGACGTTAGCCTATCTATATGCTGCTCAAGATCTGCTAAAGATGTACTGGCTGAGGCAGCACAGTATGGAAGAGCTTCTCCTGGAGCTGATGTCACCATCAAGCGTTATCAGTATATACCATAATTAAAATTTGAAGTCTGTAACATCTAGGTTCCAGCTTTGATGAGTGTGACCATTGGCTGAGAAATGCATGACATAAGTTCTCACCGAAACAAAATCTACCCTTCTTTGTGGAAGATGTAAGAGAAACAGAGTCTTCCTTCCTTTTGCAGTTTGCAACTGCACGCAAACTTCCAGCCTTCCAGGCACCCTATGATTCAGCCTACACTGCATTATTGTGAGTGAAGGAAATAGATTAAAGTTGCCATGCATAGTTCATGTTGGCATAGCCATGGGTAGTTTGTAAAACATGGATACAGTGTTTTGGTATTTCTGGAACTGAAGCTGTAACTGAATTTTCTGAACATCGCAACTATGGCAACCGATCAGCACGCCGCCTCGGAATCAGGCATGTATATACCATGTTCGGAATAAATTTGCTCAATATTTGTGTTCGTCCTATATGGGTAGTGTTTATGATACACACAAACACCTTTTCTGAAGACAAACAAATTTTCTAACAATGAAACTTCTTTTATAAATGGGCGAGTGTTTTTCTCACGTAAAAGAACGTTTCTTAAGAATAGGCGAACATTTTTCCAAAATACACGAATGATTCTTTTATGTACGTGAACACTTTTTGGCACGCGGGTCTCTCATAAACACTAGCCACATAGAACCTACATTTCTCCCGACGAGAGCTCAGCTGGTTAGTCGGAAACCCGCTTACTAGGCGTGACCCCAGACGAGAAGGACGGGATGCCGGAGTTTGTATAGGCTTCCTTGGGACGACAGGCTTGGACAACAAGCTGAATTGGTATCCCCAAATATCTCACAACTCATGATCGATAATTAATTCTAGTATGATACTCCCTCTGTTCCAAAAAGCTCTGCGTGTTATTGTTTATCACGCAAAACAAGGCGGATCATTTCTCTCTTATTTTTCATCAAAAAAAATCTATGATTTTTGGAATGGGTAGAGTAAACACAGAGCTACACATCCCAAAAAAAGAGGAGCAAAAAAGTGAAAAATGAGAGAGAAATCAGCCACCTTGTTTTGTGTGCACTGTTCATCCGCGCAAGGTAATATGAAACAGAGGGAGTACTTTATTACAGTAATATATTTCATTTGTCCAAAAAAAAAGTTGACATATCACCTTCCACACTAGCAAGCAATATGTAGCGCTGCGTATTTATAGTGGTTGAGTATAACCCATGCATTCTCTCTGCTGCATCAACATGCCATGAAAGTTGGTGCTGCACGACTCCTCATCGGCATTGCATTCTTCCGCCGAATACCTCGACTCATACAAATTGAGTGTGCACACGTTGAGGGAACACGTTAAGATACTCTTGTTTGTGGAAGACATGAGTCTCCCTTCCTTTTGCATTTTGCAACTGCACTTAGAGGAATCCTATGCTTTTCAAGTCATGCCCGTTGTCATGTCCAGCCGTATTTTCAAGAAAAAACTTCGTGTGACCTTCTCCTCGTTGGTCCTTCCTCGGACTACTACAACATGCTACAGCTAACAAATGCGAAACGCTTCAATTTACACGACGTCGGAACATCTTTGTTAAGAGTTGAGACAACAGCAATGAACGGCATATGGAAAGACGGGCATGCTCCCTCCGTTTTAAAATATAAGATGTTTTGGTTTTGTGAAGCTAATGTATCTAAACATTTTTTTTAGTGTGTAGATTCACTCCAAACCTGAATGAACCTATACACCTATACACTAAGGCCTTGTTTGGTACTAGTGTTTTGGTTGGGATTAGCGGGGATAATCCCTAAGGGGATCGGGTGAAACCCTCACCTTCACCTAAACCCCTATAATCTCCACAAAACTCCAATCCCCACCAATCCACTAGTTATGGGTAGTGTATTGAATATTGGAAAAATACATTAAAACTTAAGGAAAAGTGGGGATAAGCGGGGATTGAATTAGTCTAATACTCTAGAACCAAACATACATTTAGCAAGAAGTGGAGATTTGGGGTTTGGTAGGGATTATCCCCTATAATCTTCACAAAAACTCTAGTACAAAACAAGGCCTAAAATAAGTCTAGATACAATTGCTTCACAAAGCTAAAACATCTTAGGATTTTTTTGATTCATAGGATAGAAAAAACAAAGGAATAGAAAAACCATAGGAAGTCAAAACTCTACTTTGATCGTAGAGTTAACTCGCGTAGCTAACCCAGTGGACACACTCGTATCGTTGTTCAGTCTAGAACCAAAGCTGCAACCTAGATATCACGATCACAGACTTCACGCTACCTGCTGCTTATGGTGACATTAGCTCCTGGCGAAACTCTTCTATATTGTGCCATCTCAGCCGGTGCTTCTTCAGCAGATTTTGAGCAGTGTATATAGATAGACAAATGTCAAAAGCTTTGAGTTGTCTTGCCTTTGAGCTTGTGGGTTGGGCCCAAGTGCCCAAGAATGGGCCCTTTTCTTCTTCCTTCGCATCAGCTCTGCCAGCTCGACACACCTCCACCATCGGAACCCCTAATCCCTAAGTTCTAGGCCTCACCTCCGCCGACAATGTGGTGGACAGCCGCATCGTCCCTGTCTCTGGTGAGGTCCAGGACCTTCCCTCTAAACCCCTGCACCAAACTGCACCCTAAACACTAAGTTCTAGGCCTCACCTCCGCCACTGACGACACGACTAGCCGCGTCGTTTTCGTCTCTGGGTGAGTATTAGGCCCTTCCATCTAAGCTCCCCATGCAGCACTAGAGCCCCTAAGACACGCACCCTAGCTAAACCCTAAGTTTTAGGCCTCACCTCCACTGACGATGACGCGGCCAGCCGCCTCGTCTCCGTCTCCAGCAAGGTCGGACGTGTGCTCTTCTTCCTCCCCGATCACCTTATTCCTCCTGACAACCACCTAACATGTCGGCCATGTATCAATCATTGAAGAAAGGGGTACGTGTAGTAAGGCCGACGAACGTGTGAAGTATCAAATAGGAATCACCGTGTGCAGCTATGTCAAACACGAGGACGAGCGAAGGTTAGGTGGGCCTAGATCCCAGTACCTGTCAAAAGTTGAAGCCCACTCCATCCGTACAAAGTTCTCGCGTCAGACATTTTGGCACACCAACCTCTATGCCATGATTAGAACTTGGTTTTTTTTACAAACCTGGGCCTTTTGGTGAAACTAACTCCGCATCTAACCCCAAACGAAACTACTTTAGAGTCTAACCGAAAATTGAAATAAAAATAGTGCACGAAATAGCGCAGGCAATAGTGTAGGTTGGTGCCAAGGGTCCCTGGCACCTAAGAGAGGTCAGCACCAATGGGCATGGAGCCAAAGTGAGGTCGCCGCCAATTGCATTGGCACCAAACCCCTTGGGAAATCTGGTGGAAAATTTGCTTGGCATCGACATGCACAATTTTGGCTTGATCCTAGTTGATCGTGGCCCAAGGGTTAGATTCTGAATAGTTTATTCGAGAGGTCAGATGAGACATTAGTTTTGCCAAAAAAAAGGTCAGCTTTAGTTGTCCAAACCCGTGTCATGGCGGTGGTCGGGTCTTGAGTGGAAGTGGCCATGTGGCAAGAGTGGACGTGGCCTTATGTTGTTGTATGGTCTCTCTTGATTTTTGGATAATTAATTGGATACCTTTTTTTTAATTAATGGGTAAGACGAAGCTTTTATTTTGATGAAAATGATGTCTGGATGTAAGCGAACTTGGATCCTATCATTCCCTGGCCAAGGCTTACATGTATTTTGTTAGGTGCCGGATCTCTTAGTGTGGAAAAAGTTGTCTTCTCTATAGTGACATTTAAGTGAAAGTATTCAGCAATTCACTTTTGATCTTGGCTACATATGCTTCTATCACCAGAAAAACATTTGAAATTGTCAAGAAATTTGACGCACGCCAAGTTTTGCGGAAAACCTAGTAGAGTACATCTTTTGTGCAACGCAGCGATTCTACCAGGTCGTTGGGGTTCCTGTCTTATCCAACGACCTCCGTTGTTCCAAGATTCGTGCATACTATTTTGCACTTTCATCCTGCACATTGTCCAGTTTCCAACCCTTATAGCAGCCAACTTGGACATGTCCATCTCGT
Organism: Avena longiglumis; assembly: GCA_030063025.1. Lineage (NCBI taxonomy): Eukaryota > Viridiplantae > Streptophyta > Magnoliopsida > Poales > Poaceae > Avena > Avena longiglumis. The sequence goes on along the minus strand of CP125978.1, from coordinate 60,334,745 downwards.
TTCTCCCGATCTGGCCGCCTCCCTCTCCTCCTCCTCCTCTGGACGCAGGAAATGGACATCGGGCCCAGAACTCCCTCTACCGCCACGCCGTCGATCTGATCTAGCCAACCCGAGGCCTTCTCCACCCTGCCGAGCTCTTGGGAGAGGACCTCAGGTGGCTCCGACCGGGATCTGGGTGGAGCTGTTCCCCTCCGGCCACACGACGAGCTCGCCGTTCATGGCCACCGTCAACTACCTCGGCTCTCATCTGGCCATGGACGGCTAGATTAGAATCCTCCATGGATATGAGATGAACTACGTATCACAATCCTCCGGCCACACGATTTGCTTCCATGTTCTATTGATGAAACATGATGGATTTGAGGACGGGATTCCTAATGTTCCCGGGTTGCAAACTAATTGTTCGTGAACCGATTGTTAACTGGTAAGGAAATCTGTACTAATTCCAGGCAAAAACTGAAGGTTTGGTATAGAAAACTGGCAGGGACTGTGCCATGACAAATCGTTTTATTCAGAGGTGTTCTCTGCAAAATAAAAGTACCAATCTTGATGCCAATAGAACAAATGAACCGCAGGTGATAAGACCGTGACCCTCACGTATATGTAGTGTTGCATTTTCGATCTTTTGTGTCATCTGTAAAAAAAGATAAAAGAAATGTCTCGGAGGAAGCTTTTTTTAGCACTCGAAATTAATACTGGGAGTAATGGCGGGGAACGCCTTGCTCTCTGCAGATTAGATACGAAGGAATATTGGAGAGATGAATCGATCGACCCTCGGGACGTGATTGATGCATGGTCGGACTCGGATTGCTGTTAGATACGGGGCACTCTGCGTACAAAGGAATAGCTATCCTCATGGTCGGACTAGTCAGTCGTTGCCAGCAGGCAGGGCCGGAAACCTAATCGAATAACGGCATGCCGCCGCTTCGACGGAACCACCACGTCCATCCCGTCGCGACGCCACCACCATACAACGGGTGGCTGCAGTGTCGGCACGGGCGCGGACTACACTGCGGCCGCCGGAGCAGGACGAACGGGCTCGCCCAACTCCTTCCCGGCGACGTCCTGTCCGTGATCTTGTCCCGCGCGTCCTCGTCCGCCGCGGACATCGTCCGGTACGGCGCGACGTGCAGGCACTGGGGCCACGCCGTGGCCACGCACGCCGGCGCCATCTCCCGCGCTCTGCCGCCCCCCGCCCAGTTCCTCCCCTACCTCGCCCTCGGCTTCTTCCACCAGGACGCCAAACCGGCCCGCGGCTCCCCCACGCAGCCGCCGCGCTTCGTCCCGACGGAAGCCGCCTCCCGCCACCTCGGTTCCCATCTCCAGCTCCCCGCGCTGTTCGAGCACGCCCGCCCGGTGGCGTCCCGCAATGGCCGAGTCGTCCTCGAGCTCCGGCCCGAGGGGCGCGCCCATGGCGCCCTCAGCCTAAGCGTGTGCAACCCCATGACGGGCGACGTCTCCATGCTCCCACCGCTTTACGGGAACGACTGCCCCGGTACCTACGGGTGCGCGATACTCACCGGTGACGACCTCGACGCGTCTGCTCCGTCGGACTTCTTCCGCGTGCTCCTCGTCTATATCCGCTGCGGCTTCACCGCGCTACGCTCCTGCTGCTCCTCCTCAGCCGCCGGCCCCCGCTGGGGGCCGGAAGAGAGGAAGCCCGGCGTCAGGATGAGCGCCGGCATACTGCGCGGGCTGGGCCACGCCGTGGTGGTCGGGGGCACGGCCTATTGGCCAATGCGCCGCGAGGCCTTGGGGGTGCGGCTGAACGGCGCGCCGTCGGAACCCATGGATGTGTGCTCCGTGCCCTACCGGCCGGGACACGTTTACCAGGGCGAGCACGTGCTGGGCGCCTCCCCGGACGGGAAGCGCCTGAGCTTCGTCTCGTGGGCCTTTATGAGCTGGATGGAGAGGATGGCGTGGACCGTCTACGTCGATATCGAGACCCAGACGGCTGCTGGCGGCGAGTGGGAGGGGGAGTGCCATGCCCTACGCATCAAGCTACCCGAGTTTGTGGCGGTCACCAGCACGACCGCGATTAGGCCACGGTGGTTCGGCGAGAGGAGCGGCACATTGCTGTTCACCGTCGGAGAAGGCAAAATTAGCAAAGGAGCCTTCATGCTCAACATCACGACGGGAAGCGTCGAAAAGCTCATCGACGGCGTTGATTGCCACGCGTGCAAATATTTATGCGGATACGAGATGGATCGTGCGGCGCTCCTTGCTTGTGTAGCTCGAGCCTGACTACACCTACACCTTAATTACGGTGGCTTCATATTTCTTGAAAAAATTCTATTTTTGGGGACAAAAGATTTACTAAGATCTTTTTGTTCCATACCAGTTATTCCATATTAAAATCTACACAAATCTGCTACGGTTAATATGGAGGCGAGATCGGCGAAAGATTTGCTAAGATCTTTTTTTTAGGTCTGTTGTTTCTCGGTTTTTTTCTTTCTAGCGGCATCGGCGAGATTGAGGCAACTATGAAATAAGGCATCTCCGCCTTCTCCCTACCTCGTGGGCGTCCGATTCATAGTCAATGAATGACCCGCGAGGGTTAGCGTCATCGGATCTATTGATTCTCTTCAAATCTTGGCAACCGGTGTGAGTATCAAAGCGACTTCTTCTGTCTGTGGGAATCTATGGATCATCAAGAACCTTCATCGGCAGTTATTTCTCCCTCTTTGCTTCCACGACAGATGTGGTTTTCTAGATCCGTTTAGCAACTTTTCTTCCGCAACCAACAACGTTAGGCCGGCTCAGGGAGGAGCGGCAGCGGCGGCGCGCCGTAGACACGGTCTGGAGGTTGAAGACGAAGGGCATTTTGAGGATTTCATTGTAATTTTCGTATCTTTTGTGGTGATTTGCACTATTGTGTGTTTATTTTAGTGCTAGGGTCCTTTTCACATAAAAAAATATCTGAGTACAAAATGTACATCTATTCCAAAACAAGTAACTTAGATTTGTCTAGATTTACATCTTTTTTTTGAAAAGGGGAAGATACCCCGGCATGTGCATCAATCGATGCATACAGCCTTTTATTACATTATTGGCAGAGTTTACAAATTATTACGGCTCATATGTCTTCCAAAGTCTCAACAAAAATAAGCCACTGAAAGTGAGCTAAGATCAAAATAACATCTCTATGCTAAACGGCTGTCAGACCGCCAACCACACCGGCTGTAAAAGTCTCGTGCAACCATCTCCAAGCGTGTGAACCCAATATCCATGGCCTGACGCCCCTTCGCCGGCTGTAGGAAAGACAACATATGGATCCAATGCGTAGCCATAGGTAACCTGCATAAAAGATGGGAAACTTTTATTATTAAAAACAAAATTATTGCGGACATTCCATATTACCCATAATAAGGCGCGCACACCAACTCTAATGTATCCCTTATCCTCCTTATGAATCCCATTTAACCAATTTCCAAAAAGATTGGTAATATTCGCAGGAGGTGGTATGTTAAAAGTGATGAAAATAATCCTCCATAATAATTTAGCAAAAGGACATGATATAAAAAGGTGATCAATTGGTTCAGCCCGATCACAAAAACAACATGACGAAGGCCCTTGCCAACTCCTCTTAATCAAATTATCTTTTGTGAGAATTTTCTTCCTATAAAGAAACCACATAAAAATCCTGATTTTATGTGGTACTTTAATTTTCCAGATGTATTTTTTCAAGAAAACCGTATGGCAATTAAGCAAGTCCAAATACATGGATCAAACAGTAAAAGCACCTGAGGTAGTTAATTCCCATTTAAAGACGTCCTCCTCCTCGTTTAATTCCACTAGCATTAAACGAGACACCAAGTGTAACCATCTTTGCCACTTGTTTCCTGACAGCGTCCTCCTAAAACCTATATTTAGGGGGTGGAGTTCATAACATTCGCAACTGTAACGTGTTTATGATGTACGATGTTGTAAAGTGTTGGGTATTGATCACTTAGAGGCCTGTCCCCTAACCATGTATCCTCCCAAAGTCTAGTATTTTGGCCATTACCGATCAACATAGATCCCCTCCTAAAAGAATCTTCTTTAACATTCATCAAACCTTTCCAAAAAAGGTAAATCGATTGGTTTAGCTGAAACCTGAGATAAAGTTTTAGAGTGTAGATATTTATTCTTTAGCAGCTCTTGCCATACCCCATGTTCGTTCATAAGCTTAAATAGCCACTTGCTAAGAAGGATTTTATTTTTTAATTCTAGAACTTCCACTCCTAATCCCCCTTGTCTTTTGGCCTACATATCATATTTCACTTTGTTAACCTATATTTCTTTTTATGACCATTGTTTTGCCAAAAAACGAGAACGAAAGAAGTCTAGTCTTTTCCTCGCCCCTTTGGGTATTTCTAGAAAAGATAACATAAACATAGGTAGGCTTGTTAGTACCGAATTTATAAGAACTAGTCTGTCTCCATAAGAGAATAGTTTTCCAATCCAACTACTAAACTTCTTCTCAAACCTATCTTCCATCGACTTCCATTCACCATTTTAAGTCTGCGAAAAGAATTGGAATCCCAAGATATCTAAAAGGAAGGGAACCTATATCACATCCAAATAGAATCATACAATCAGTTTGAACATCCTTTGCCTTTCCAAAACAAAAAATTTCACTCTTATGAAAAATAATTTTGAGCCCTGACAGCTGTTCAAGATGCAAAGGACTAACTTCATATTAAGAGTCTTCTAAATTATGTTTCATAAAAAGAATAGTGTCATCAGCGTATTGTAAAATGGAGACACCACCATCAACTAAATGGGGTAAGATGCAAAGGACTAACTTCATATTAAGAGTCTTCTCTAAATTATGTTTCATAAAAAGAATAGTGTCATCAACAGACAAAATGGAGACACCACCATCAACTAAATGGGGTAAGATGCAAAGGACTAACTTCATATTAAGAGTCTTCTCTAAATTATGTTTCATAAAAGAATAGTGTCATCAACAGATTGTAAAATGGAGACACCACCATCAACTAAATGGGGTATAAGTCCACTCACTTGGCCATATTCTTTTGCTCTTGCAATAATAAGTGCCAACATATCCACAACAAGGTTAAAGAGAATGGGTGATAACAGGTCTCCTTGGCGCAACCCTTTTTTGGTTTCAAAATAATAACCTATGTCATCATTAACTTTGATGCCCACACTCCCTTTCTCAATAAAACGTTGTATCCAATCACACCATTTAGGGTCAAAACCCTTCATACGCAATGTTTGTTGAAGGAATACACAACGTTTGTTGAAGGAACAACCAGTTTACTTTGTCGTAAGCCTTTTCAAAATCGATTTTGAAAAGAATACCATCCAATTTCTTTCTATACAGTTCACGAATAGTTTTATGTAAAATCATGACTCCCTCTCAAATATGTCTACCTGGCATAAACTTTGTTTGTGTAGGCTGCACTACCCTTTCAGCAATTTTAGTCACTCTATTCGTACCAACTTCGGTAAACACTTTGAAAGTACAAAGGAAGTCGCCTAGAGGGGGGGTGAATAGGCTTTTAAAATTATTACGGTTTAGGCTCAAGTAAATGCGGAATAAAACTAACGTTTAATTTATTGAGCACAAAACCTAGCCACTAAGTTCACCTAGGTGCACCAACAACCTATGCTAAGTAATACAAGCAACAAGGTGATAGCAAGGTATAAATACTTCAAGCACGATGGCTATCACAATATAAAGTGCATAAGTAAAGGGTTCGGTGGAGAGATAACCGATGGACGCGGAGACGAAGATTTGTTTCCCGAGTTCACTTCCAAAGAAGATACGTCTCCGTTGGAGAGGTGCGATGGCGCAATGCTCTCCGAACGCCACAAATGGCTCACCTTGAGGTGTGGTGGCTCGATGCTCACCCAACGCCACACAAGGCCTCACCCCGGATGCGGAAGCACGCAACTCACCGACGCAACAAAAGGCTCATCTTATTCTCCCAAGTGCGCACCACAAAAGGCTCATCCTATTCTCCCAAGTGCGCACCACAAAAGGCGGGCACTTGCTCCACTATGGGACACTCGAACCCGTACAAGATTGGGGCTAACTCCACAACTCAATTGGAGGCTCCCAACAACAAAGCCACAAAAGGCCAACAATGCCACAAAAGGCCAACAACGCCACAAAAGGCTACAAGACCACAAAAGGTCAACAAGACCACAAAAGGTCAACAAACCAACCACACAACCGTCTAGGGTTCCAAGGAACCCAAGAGAAACAAGCTCACAAGCTTGAACTCGCCGAATCTCCGAGGAGAACTCAAACCTATGCACCAAATGCAAGGGCAAGTCCTTCTCCCCCAAATTCCAACAAAGCTACAAAAGCTATTGGGGAATAAGGGAGGAAGAACACAAGAGTAGAACTCAAACCTATGCACCAAATGCAAGGGCAGTCCTTCTCCCAAATTCCAACAAAGCTACAAAAGCTATTCGGGAATAAGGGAGGAAGAACACAAGAGGAGAACACAAAACTCTCCAAGATCTAGATCCCAATGATTCCTTCACAAAGAAGGGATTTGACTTGGGGGATTGTAGATCTAGATCTCCTCTCTCAAATCCTCAAAAGATGCAAGAATCATAGGAGGGAAAGGAGAGGGAAAGCTTCTTCAAGGTTGACAATGGAGGAGAGAGAGAAAGCCAAGAACCAAGAAGAAAAGCTAGTACCCACGAAGGGAAGAGGAGCCCTTTAAAGGGCTCCCAGATCCCATTATGGGCATTCGCGATTTCGGCCGGAACTTCCGGGAGGCGGAAGTTCCGTGGCACACACCAACGGTCAAAATCATGAGCGAAAATCAAAAGCGAATCCTGGTGAACTTCCACGGTTCACCGGAACTTCCGTGGAAATTCCAAACCGAAAACCGTAAACGCAATAACTTTTGCATCCGAACTCCAAACGGGATGAAACCAATTTTGTTGGAAATATAACGACGAATAGAATCCAACAAAAATTCGAAATATTGGGTATCACCTTGGGAGAAGATATCACGAATATATATGTGAACTATCCCCCAAGGTGTGGAGCCGGAAAACTCGCAAGATCAAAACCCGCAATAAGATATGCAAGTGAAATCCTTAGATGGTGAGCTAGAGCTTGTTATGATGGTGACCACAAGCTCTAGATCCTCTCATGGACAAAAACCAAATAACAACCAATAAAGATGATGCTATGAATGCAAATGTTTGAGCTCTCTCCGAACGATGCAGACGAGACACCCGCTTGAGAGCCCCTCTTGATAGCACGGCTATCTATCCTAAACCCGGTCTCCCAACTAACAATATGAGACCGGCAAAAGAAAAGCCCTATCAAGAACATACCTTTGCCTTAAGCATCCCACTTGAACTTGATGTACACCGTCTTGTTCTTCTATAGTGGGAACACCTTTCTTGGATGCTCTTGCTTGATGAAGATGAAGACTTGCAAATTGCTCCTCCATACTCCATGGGGAAACCTATTCTTTGAACTTGTCTTCATCATTCCATGAGCACGAGGATGGCAAGCTTCAAGCATGAGATCTTCTAGAGATGGCGCATCTTGAGCTCGCCCTTCTTCATCCTTACTTGAGGTTGATCCATCTTGATGCAACTCTTTGCACATGCCTTGATCGACCTTCAAGCTCCTTCTTTCTTCATGATTCCAATGGGCACAAAGCCCTTGGACATTTCTTCATCTACCAACCTTGAGACCAACACATGGCCCAAGCGATGCCAATGGACAAACCTACAAGTGAAATTCAATTTACACATTAGTCCATAGAGATTGTCATTAATTACCAAAACCACACATGGGGGCATACATGCCCTTTCAGATGCCCTTGTCCTAAATGGACCTTAGTGGCACTTTTAGCTCTTTGAAAATTTCCAGCCACTTCTAGCTTCCTGTAACGTTATAAGAAAGGGGAAACAAGAAATACTCCATCAGATCTAGCACAACAAAGTTATAACAATCTGCAATCATATCCTGATAATACCATCTTACACATCCTTTAATTTCTAGTAGGCACACAGCGAAATCAGGGTTCAAAAGTTTATCATTGCATCTGTAAAAAATTACTAAGGGTGTGTTTGTTAGGTCGGGCCAAACCAACAATTCTCATCTCAATCGAGATTTCTAAAAATTTAGCTGTATGTTAGCCCGGTTCTCTCAGGCGGGCACTTCCCAACTCACCCCGAAAAGGGCTCCCAGCCGGGCTGAGAAGAGAAGCTTAAATCGAGCTTCGCAACTCGCCCGGGCTGAGTCCATCCCGCAGCGGCCGTGGGCCCCACCACACCCGACCCCAACCCTCTCTCCTCAGCCTCATTTTTTTCCGTTCGCACCGACGCACCGCCGTCGCCAACCACCCCGCCTCGATGAGCCCGACGCAGAGACCACTGGCCGCCGCCTCCCTCCTCCCGCCGCGTCCTCGAGCTCCTCATCGCCGCCGACCCCGATATCCTCATCGCGTCGCCTCGGACCCGAGCTCCTCGCGCCGCCGTGAGCCGCAGCAGGTCGTGCCGCCGCCCACCACCACGTGCGCCTCCTACCACCGCGTCGTCACACCTCTCAGCACCCACCGCCGGCGCCCCACCGCTCGCCACCGGCGGCGAACAGCTCCTAGCACACGTTGTGGTGAAGATGAGGGCTTGATTGCTTTTCCCTTTTCTGTTTAGGGGTCTCTATTGAAAACTTTGGACCGTTCTGTAATTTTTCAGTCTTTGGGCCAATCTCAGCCTATATGGGCTACCAAACAGCGTATGAGTTCAGATATCTCAACTCAACCGGTCTAAACCAAACACACCACAAATCTTAGGCCAGGTGTATAAGCTCAGATATCTCAAGTGGAAATATGAATTCGAAGTGGCCCGGTCTACCGAACACAACCTAAGCAGCAGTAGCAGCAGGTGAGCAGCAAAAGCAAGCTTCCCACTGACCCGATGCTCGAGTCCTAGAATGAATGGATATTTCCAAGTCCAGTTCTGATCCGATCGTGTCGGACTAGCTACTTCAATCACTTCAATTGTACTGTAGTACTGTATAATGGATGCATCATTGTTTTATTCATTGCAGGTCGTAGAAGTTTGTATCGGCGGCGCTGCAGCCAAGAACCCGGACGAACACAGCGAATTTCTTGGTCTCCTTGATGGCGGCATGGACGTGAGGGGACGAGGTCGCCCGTGTCGTGGATCATCACCGGCGGCCGCGGGTCTCCGACGCGCCCTCCTTGGTTGTTGATGATCTCCAGCTTGGACATATCGATGCCTCAAGAGGAGGCCGAGAGCACCTTGAGCACCACCGCCATGGGCCCGCTCCGGTGCGCGACCACCACGCTGGTCTTGGCCTCTGCTTCCACGGAGAGCGCCACCGGCAAAGCAGCAGGAAACGGGTGACAACTCCTGGAGGCCGTGCGCGAGGACGTCGGTCGAGGCCATACAGGTCGGAAGTGCGTGGACTGGGGATGGCGGCGGTGTCGAGCGTCATGTTGGACCGCAGCATCTCGACGGCGCCGGCCGTGTCCTCGACCAGCTCGCGGTCCATGCCGAGGCGCGCAACTGCGCAAGCACCATGGGGGTGGCTGATGAGTGATGACCCCTGCGCACGCACCTCGGCGGCGCGCGCCACGGGCATGGCGGCGAGGAGGCAGTAGTGCCCAAAGAGGTTGATCTCCTGCGCCACTGCCGAACGGCAGGTCGGGGCGGGTAACTGCGTCTGCACAATGGTGCGGGTGTCTGTGTGAACCTTACCGGGAACGCATCAGGAATCAGGAATCAGGATAGTGGCGGACAACAGTAACATCTCCATGAAGGGCCCCGAAGGTGGAGGCAAAGACGGCGGCGATCTCGTCGGCGGTAGTGCGCTGGTCGCTGTCCAGCCAAACGACTGCAGCATTGGTGGCCTGTGCCGCTCTCGGCATGGCGACCACCGTACCTGGAGCTGCGGAGGCGTGTGCTGGCGACAGGGGCGTTGCCGAGCATCATGTTGGACCACAGCATCTCGATTCTCGCCGGCGCCGGCCGTGGCCTCGACCGGCTAGCGGTCTACGCCGAGGCGCCATGGGGTGGCTGATGACCGGGCGAACCTTGCCGGCGCGCGCCCTTGGCACGCATGGCGCGGAGGCGGTAGTGCCCGAAGCGGCTGATCTCCATGCCGTGCCGCAGCAGGAGGTCGTAGTTCTGCTTTCGCAGAGAAGGGTGCCCTGCCCTCCGTGGCACGGGGAGTATTGCGCGCCCGGTCGACCAGCGCGTCCGCGCAGCCGGGTAGCGTCGTCTTGCCCTGGCACGCCACACGGAGCCCGGTCCCGTCCGGCACGACCCCGGCAAAAGTTACTTGCTCGTTCACCTGATGATCTAGTAAAAATTTGTGTCATCGTGGGTACATCTGGTGGGTGACTGGCACCCGGAGCCGGAGAGTGGCCGCCCCCAGTGAAGTGGATCGGACTGACAAAAATTCCAGTGTAAATTCAGGCATCTTCTGGTAGAAATTTAAAAATCTTCCAAGGTGGAAATTTAAAAATTGGCGCCAACGGAAATAGAGCGGTTGACCACCAAGCAAAAAGGGCCAAACAGTGTCGCCACCAAGTTTTCTGTGGAATGGGTGCTTGCCAGCCACGTCATCAGAGCTAGTAGTATAGCAGGCTTGGGCGACAGTGGAACAGAGGTTCTGATGAAAGAGAAAATAATAAAACGCCAGTGGCTGCGTAATGTTAAACGCCAAAGAGTTTGTCCTTCCTGACGAAAAGGGTCAGAACTCAGACGTGCTAAAAAAAAGGTTCAAATGAGGTTATTTGTGGTTTATAGTATAAAAGAACAGAGTTGTTGCTCTGCCCACTCCTTAACACAGTACTTATCTGAAAACAGTTTGCCATCACAGAAACACACCCCTATCCACCAATTGATCATCAAGGTGTCGATGTGGTAAGCCAAAGTTCTGAAAACTCTAACTTGCCACAGCCCACCATGAAGAGCGGCAGTCTGTAAAGTGGATGTCAAATATTTATACAGTAGCAACAACAACGATTTCTCAATACTTCTTCATCACATAGTAGTAGTACATTAATTTATGGAAACATACAGACCACTCACGAGTAAACCCATTTGAGGAGAATAAAATAACACAGCAGCGACTGGTACATCATGACCCCCAACATTTTGCGACGTTGTTTTACTACAAAGGAAGAAGTAGGAAAAAAAGGTAGTCAAGCGCACACTGCATGACCATCTTCACAGTATCTCGGCAACAGCCGCACTATCAACTCTAAGTGTTGAGTCTTCGACGTCCCATGTATTATCTGGACATAAGATTACCTGGACATCCCTCTTGTCATGAAGCCTTCGCCGACCTGATACGAAAACAATTTCGGCGTTGCTTACACCATTCTGCAGCAAGCCTGAGGGAGTAGGTCTGAAGGAAAACTATCTTCCCTCACATATATTATCTAATATATAATGTAACTATGCAAATGCACTCTAGCCTAAGCAGAAGCACTCTCACCTCTGAACAATCATCACCGGTATACAGAATTTGTCAGTTGTACTTCATCTGCGAAATAGAAAAAGGCGAGTGGCAAATGACAGAATGCCTCATCACCAGATGTTTACTCACTGGCATTACTCTAAAACTCTAAAAACAATATTAGCTGAAAGTAACAGTTAACAACAGCTTCTCTCAACACTAAGCAGGTGAACTAACCAACAGAAAGATTAGTTTTACAACTATCCCTCTCCCATAAATTGTAAGACGGCAGATCTTGTTAGTTTACTGGCCATGGCGCAACAGAAATTTGTCTACCGCATATAACTCACCATTCAACTCCCAATAGAACAAAGCTAGACACTTTCAAGTTTTAACTATGAACTATCTGAATTCTCTCTAAGCATCACATTTGTCACCTAGAGCAATCTGTGTTGGATTGGGTCCTGAATCGTTGAATTTGGCAAGAAAAGCAACAATTCGGTAAAGACAAGCCTCATGTTCGTTGCAGCATAACACGTACACTTTAGCCAACAACTTAATGGAATTATACATAAAAAATACTAGAATACAAAATACTCTGAATATAATCTAGAAAATCCCGCTTCAAGCCCTGCCCGCTGGGGCATGTACTCCCGCTTCAACCCCCTATGGTCTCTATTGTTCTATCATGCATAACATTAACAAAGTGGGGAAGCAATCACCAATATAGAAAAACATTGACAGTAACTATCCGTAAACACGAGATGGAACCAAGAATGCTGCCACAAGGGAGTAATACAGTGGTCATACTGAGGGCCTGCTTCTCGTTGATTTCAAGATGTTTAAAAATGCTTAATACTATGGATTTCCAAATGCTATAAGGAAAATGGTGTTGAATGCGTCATTCATTTGAGTTAAATGTACCTATACTGGTGCATGGTACGTTGCATTTGCAGATAGCTTACAAGATGATCATAAGTCTCCATCCTAAAGTCATTAAAGGAGGCCAAGCAACCATCTCATCAATGAAAGCTACAACATGGACGCCCACTCCCTCGTGCACGCTTAACCAGCCTCCGGCCGACACCCTCCTCCCCGCCGTCCCCGAGGCGACCGCCAAAGCCGCACGCGACGCCGGGTGAAGTGGCTGTGGACCAGGCCTCACGGCCAGAGATTGGGGTCTAGAGGACCCGCCTGCGGTAAGAAGCACGGAGCGGAGAAGAGCAGCAAAGTGGCGGAGGAGCTATCTGGGGCTGGCAGCCCGCCAAAAAAGCCCGACGGGCAGGCTTTTGAGACCCGCGGGCCGGGCTTGGGCCCAGATCTGCGTCTAAACTTGCATGGGCGGCTCGGCAGGAGGAAAACACAAAATAGGAAAAGGCCTGGCCCAAGGCCCGACAGAAAATGTGCAACACGGGCCAGGCTCGGGCTCGATTTTTAGGCCCGACATCCGGGCCGGGCTCGGGCCTAGGATTTTCACGGCGGCTTGGTCGCCCGCCCGCCCAAAATGCCCATGTATAGGCGGAGCACACCGGAGAGGATGGAGGCAGGCTCGCGAGCGGGCCTCGAACTTGCGCAATGACGGTGGCGTCTGGGGCTTCTTCCGCAATCGGAGGACGCGGCGGAGCTGCAAATTCACGCGTGAGTAGTAGGTTGCTCCACCGAGCAACCATGGGTGATTTGGCGACGTCGCTGGCAATGACGATGGCGTTAGCGGTTGGTGGTGGCGCGGGCCATGGCGGCGCGGGTTGGACGGCCTAGATCTGGGCCCTTCGGACCTAAACTGGGTCGGGCGGGCCCTGGCCAGTCTGGACCCCTACGCCTGGATGTAGCCACCCTCCCCTTCCCCCGCCAACCTGCCCGTCCTCCTCGGCTCCGAGCGCAGGGTTGCTGCTGCTCTGACCTGACCGGGTTGAGTTGAGCCCAACGCCATCTTGGTATGGCGGCTCGAGGTGTCCGTGTGGTGCTGGCGACGAGGTAGGAGGTGTTGGTTGGCTGGCGATGCATCTCTGAGGCGGTTGTGTGCATACCTCCCGGTGGATCCTCCCATGATGACACCTATGCCGCTTGCGGCTTGGTGGATCCCCACTTAGGCGACTTGTCCCCATGTGGGCATGGCTGCCCCCGATCTGGCGTGCTAGATGTGTTGCCGGCGGGACATCTATTCAAGAATAGAAGAGGGTCAATTGCAGCGGAAGGGCTAGCACGGAGCTCTCGGCGAGAATGGATGGTGTTCGTTGTGGTGTCAGACCATGCTCCATGCGAAAGCCCCGCTTCTAGGGCCGGTGATGGCGACGCCTGATTGCGTTGTTTCCTTTTGAGGCGTCACTGAGGAGTTTGGGCACCTCCCTCTCCTAGGGTCTCATGCCCTGGGTGAAAACCTTAGATTTGGCTTGCCAAATCGAGCGACGGAGGCGTCTTTGACGTCATACCCTCCGTGGAGGCGTCGTCTTGGGGACATAACTCTGGTTCGGGCCGTACTTCTTCGTCATGAATCTCGCTTCTTGGCCTCATAGGAGGCATCTTGCAGTGTTGGCGTCTTGCCACTGAGTGGTATCGCGGTGTCTTATGCGGATTTACGGTATTCCTTAGGCGTCGCGAGCATGCCTCCGGATGTGCGGTGGTGGGTTGGCCTCTGTGCTTGAGGGTGGGCTAGTGAAGACTGCACTCTTGAGTCTGTTGAGGTTGCTAAGAGGTAGCCGTTACGCCAACAGCGTACCCCGGTTTTGGGCTGAGGCCGGGGCAGCAATGCTCCCAGCTGATACTTGTTGGATCACTAGATCCTGGTGGAATGTGTCTTGGCTGTGGCTGGCAGTTTCTTGGTAATATCAACAATGCACAAGCTTTGCGACTTTCTTCGGCAAGGGCTCTGTTTGGCGGAGGAGCTCACTGTGTGGCGTCCTAGAGAGGCACTCGATGGATTTCGACCGTTTAGTCGTAGTATTGTTTGAGTGGTGGGTGTGTCGGCCTTTATGAGGCATGTAAATTTGGGTGTTTTGGCCTTTTCTTAGGTTTGTAAATTAAACTCCTTTTCTATCAATGGATCGAAACGCAAAGCTTTTTGCGTTTCGCGGAAAAAAAAGTTAGTATAAGATGGGCATTTGAAGAAACAAATTCCTACATGTTGCTAATCCTAGTAGCTATTCTTTCATATATCTAGTTTCTGAATTCGTTCCAAGGAAAACTACATCACACTATTTTATTTAGGCTGAAGCAAGGAAACGACAAATATTAGGCCTAGTAGGAAACAAAAAGTGCAGCACACATAAAACAGGTGTGGGAATACCCTAGTAGGCCTTCTGTCCATCAATCTGAAAACACACCTAACTCGTGTTTTCTCAAACTAATTCTCGAGTTTCTGATCATCAGAAACCTAAGGCATCCTCAGGATACACTAGCAGACCAGAGTTCAGGGCACCTCAGGATGGAATTTTGGGAGAATTGCATCAAACAACATGCACTGACATGCCATCATGACCGATCCCAAATTACTAAGTGTGCCTAAGAACCACTTGCTAGAAAAGGACAGGCCAAAGACTCTCATTGTAATGACAGCCACTAGAATACGCAAACTGACACGAAATGGGAAAATAGCATAAATTCAATAAACCTGTAAACCGACGAAAATCTTAATTTTGCACCTCAATAAATTTGTGCCCCTCCTGCATATGTTTCTATTGGCATATCATTGGTTGGGAAAATAAACAGATAGTCAAATAGAACACCGGGTGCAAGAGTTCATAGGATAGTTGTTTTGGAAAACCAAATAACATAGGACTGAAACCTAAAGTCCTGTCCCAGATCCCATTCACATATCCATAGCGCAGAACAATCAACACATTCCCAGAGATAAACTATCGAACACCTCTTTCAGTCAGGCATCAAATCCACTTGAGATGATTGTACGCACAACAATGAAAAGAAGAAGCTGCCAGCTGAAAATGGTAAGAAACACATGTCAGGCATCAAAGGGCTACGATGCCCAGCTCTGCAAGAAAATAAACTGCTAATGTTGCCAACACAAAGGATATATGAGAATGAGCAGGGTGCAATGTTTAATTGCGCTATAGACCCTGAGCTAGTGTTTTGCCTCCGCTTTTCTCTTTTCTGAAGGATTAAAGCGCTAACTAGTTCTGTTTAGGATTAAAGACTGACTGTTGGATTGGATGTTGCATCTTGCAACCAGCTTTCACACAGAGATTACTACTAGGTAGCAACTGCCAGAACCCTTTCCCTGTCCCAACTTCAACTCACAAATCCACAGTGCATAACAATAAATCACACCTTCAGACAGAGACAATACATCAAGCACCTTTCAGACTGGCATACGAGACACTTACCAACCCTCCACGGGGAGCCGCCGTCTCTCCTTGCGAAGGACAGCATTGGAGCCGCCGGCATGAGTGCCGCCGCCGCGGGTACCTCCCTTCCCAGCATCCTAACATCTCCGGACACAGCAAGGGGAAGAAAACCCACCGGAGTACCGGACCCCTTCCTAGAACGTCGCTTGCTCAAGGCAGCGGCGGGCGAAGCGGCGGCGCCGCAATCGACTGGAATCCCTAATCGGCAACTCCAGCCCCACCCTCACCCCCAAATAAACTAATTCACGCATAACCGCATCAGAACACGTGTTCCCCCATTGTCACCTCCCCCCTTCTCCTCGCAACAGAACATTTCCCCAATTCACCTTTCCCCCCTTCCTGCTCCTGAAACTGAATCCCCTTCCCCCAATTCACCTCTCCCCCCTTCCTTCTCCTCCTAGCAACTGGATCCATTTCCCCCATGGCACCTCTCACCTCTTCTCCTGGCAACTGAACACACTTGTTCGCCATGTGGCACCTCCCCCCCACCCCCCCTTGTTCTCGCAACTGAGCCATGGCCCATGGGCCTTCCCGGCAATGCAAACATAGCCAACCCAAATTCCGAAGGTGCAAACATTAAAAAACGTCGCAGTTTCAGAAAAAAAAAACTCCTACAATCAATGTTCATCTGTTGTTCCGCAAATTGACCAATGATCCTAAGCTACAATGACCAATGGGCCTTGTGCCGCCGCGCCCTCACTGCATTTTCAACAAGAACAAAAAATTGTCAGTATGAATTCTCCTTGCCCCCTGCACAACTTCAAACTGAAAAAGGTCAGGTGTCCTCACCCGACAGCGGATAGAGCACGCTTGCGCGTCAAGCTCCACTGCCTCGGCGCAGTCGGGGTGCCGACAAAGAGGTCCTGGAGCCACAGGAGGAAGGTCCTCGAGCTCGCGCGGTCGGAGCGCTACGAGCAGACCCCCGTCGCCGCCAGCACGGGGGACGCGCTGCAAAACGATTGTTGCCAGATTAACCTACGAGTTCCAGCAAACAAACACAATTGCAGCGCCGAGTTTAAACTTTAAAGATTCCCTTACCATGACGCCCTCGCTCATCTCAGGCGGGACCTGCTCCTCGGGGAAGAAGACGCGCCCGTCCTGTTGGACGATGCTGATGACGGTTCCTGCTGGAGCTTCTGGGCCATGGTGCCCCTCGTGGTCAGCACAATGCTGGGACGAAAATAGGAGCTCGCACAATGTACAGAACCGGTCCTTGGAGCTCAGCTCCTGGTAATCTCCATTCACCAATGCCTGTACCACGTGACGCACCCCTCCACCAGCCTCAAACTGGAGCTGCGGGATTGAATTGGCTCAAGAAACAAAAGAGAAAGGACCAAGATTTCAAGAACCAAGAAATGGCGGAAATGAAAATCTATACCAACCTTACAGGAAGGGCTACAAAAAGTGTCCCTTTTCCACACCCTTCCACCGCACCTGCAGAAATGAGTTCCTCCGTAGCGGGCCTGGGGAGGCCTCAGAACGACGGACTTGTCATATGAACGTCCAACTCGCTGGATGAAATTCCAATTGTAACCTAGGTTGTTCCGACCGATGAAAAGGGCTGAAACTGCTGGAGATCCATCTTTTTCATGTATCTGAAAATAAAAGAAGCCTTTGATTTCGAAAGAACAGGAATTTCTTTATGATTCTGCATATGTTTCTTGCGAACCTGAACAAGCCTCCCTCCCTCTACGCCGTACTCGTGGGGGTGCCGCTCCAGGTGCTCCGTGCAGCAACTAGTGCAAACCGGCACGCCGCAGGCCGTGCAGAAGGTAGAGGCGGAGCAGTCCTCGAACTTCTCCCCGAAGAGGTGCACAAAAACGTGCGCCATGGTTTTCTTGCTCTGACGAAGCGGGAGAGACGAGGGGGGAAACGGGGGGAGGAAGACACATATAAAGAGGAGGCCTGGCTGTTTCGGCCCAAACACTACGTCCACGACAGTTTTTTTTTTAATTAAACGTGTCATGTAAATTTGCACCACTTTGTTGTTGGAAAAAAGAAGGCAAAATTGCTTCAGACGAAAGATGGGACAGTAATTTTCTAGTACCCCTGCATTTCTATCCACACTTTTTCGTCTTTTTTTTTCCAGGAAAAGAGATTATAAAGTATTGTTTGAGTTATAAATTACAATCCGCAGCCATGGCTATATTAATATAGCAACCACACAATACAAAAATGAGAGTCTCAAAATAAAACAAAACAAAAATACTGGGACAGCAGCCAACCATCACCGGAACGATGCTTTGATGACATCAAACACCACACCATAACTGGGTGGCTATAAAGGTGGCATTGAGTGTTCAGAAAGTATGGGTTGAGACACATGGATCAAGAGTGGGATTTGTCCAATCCATATGACAGATAGATATACTCTGGGCCCTCTCGGTGGAATGTCATCCAATTAGCTTGCAAGCATGTGACTAGATCACAAGGGATCACATACCACGGGAACAAGAAAAGAGTACTTATCGGTAACGAGGTTGAACTAGGTATGCAGAGATACCGACGATCAAAACCTCGGATAAGTAAACTATCGTGAGACAAAGGAAAATTGGTATCGTATGTAAGTGGGTCATTCGATCGCAAAGTAATCGTAGAAATATGTGGGAGCCATATGAATTTCCAGATTCCTCTATTGGTTATTGTTCGGAGAAGTGTCTCGATCATGTCCGCATAATTCACGAACCGTAGGGAGACACACTTAAGGATTCGATGTTGTTGAGTAGTTATGGAATGATGAGTAAGAGATTGAATGTTGTTCGGAGTCTCGGATGGGATCCGGGATATCACGAGGAGATCCGGAATGGTCCAAAGAATAAGATTCATATAAGGAAAGTCCTGTTTCGGAGTTGGGGAATGATTCCGGTGTTTCCATCGGGAATGTTCTAGAAGGTTCCGGAAGGTCCGGCACTCCGGAGGGGAAGGGTACATGTATGTGTCATGACAATGTGGAATGGTTGCATCATGTACTAGGTATCATGGCTGAGAAAAATAAAGGGATAAATCAAATCCTAGTTTGAAAAGTCAAACGCCAATTTGAAAAGTCAAATGGCGCTTTGTGGAGGAGAGTAGGAAACCTACTTGGGAGGAGTTCCTCCTCCACCCGCCGGCCAAGGAGGCGACTTGGGAGGACTCCTCCCTTGGCCGGGCGCCTCCCTCCTATATAAGGAGGGGGTGCCCTCTAGCCTACACCTCTCCACCAAAAACCTAGCCTAGCCAGCCACCACAAGTCGCCGCGCCCTAGGGTTATTGCCCTATCACGAGTTGGGGCTCTCTCCCAAGCCCTAGCCGCCTAGCCTCCCTTGGTGCCTCTAAACCCTAGATCACCAAGGCTTCTCTCATAGTCCACCATACTCCCGGCTTAAGGCGGTTCATGACATCTCCTCTACTTCCGTACCACGCCGTCAGGTCCGGAATCACGAGAGAGTGCTACAACCTCCGATTTTCTGGAACAAGGGATAGGAAGGTCTTCATCGAAAATCGAACATGTGACCGATCATGAAGTTACGCTTTAACGCAGCGGAAGGATCGCTCACGCGATCTTGAGATCGGCAAGAGTACGACTACATCACCCACGAGAATCTGCTCTCGTTAAACACTTTGGAATCTTCGAGGGTGAGTTCCTCTATCGACTCGTTGCTACAATCTAGTAGATAGATCTTGGCTTGTTTGTTTGCATGCGGTAGAATTTTTTTGTTTTCCATGCTACGAACCCCTACAGTGGTATCAGATCCGTGTCTATATGTAGATCTGTTGCACGAGTAGAACACAATGTTCATTATGGGCGGTGGTGCTTTTATTATCAATTGCTTCTTGTGTACTTTGCATCTTGCGGTATGATGGGATGAAGCAGCCCGGGCTAACCTTACATGACATCGTTCATGAGACTTGCTCCACGCTCAACATGCAACTTGTATTGCATAAATGGCTTTGCGGGTGTCTGTCTCTCCCATTATAGTATAGATCCAATTTACAATGGGCACTTGATAGTTCAAACATCAACGTTGTGGTTCTTGTTCGTAAGTTAGATCGACACTTATTGAAAGCCCGAAACCACGTAAAATATGCAAAGAAAATTAGAGGCGTCTAACTTTATTTTGCAGGGGTGTGCTGTGATGTGATATGACCATGATTGTGATTATATTTGATGTATGCAATGTTCCTTATTGTAAGTTGGCAACCGTGAGCCATATGGTCATCTTTAAATTCTGTTAAGACCCGCGTGTCTATTCAAAGTAGTTGTAATAGTTGGAGCTGGTGGACGACAACCATGAAGCGGCGCCATTGACCTTGACGCCATACCGGTGATGATGGAGATCATGTTCGTGCTTGAAGATGGAGATCGGAAGCACAAGAAGAAAGGCCATATCATATCACATATTATGAATTGCATGTGATGTTAATCCTTTATGCATCTTGTATTGCTTAGTTAACGACGGTAGCATTATAAGATGATACCTCATGCACATAAATTTCAAGTTTTAAAGTGTTCATCCTTAGTAAGTACCGTTGCTAAAGCTTGTTGTTTCAAAGCACCACGTGATGATCGGGTGTGTTAGATTCTGCAAGTGTATACAACGTGAGCAAGCCAGATTTGCTCATGCAGAAGCTAAGGTTTGATCTTGACGAGCCTAGCATGTATAGACATGGTCTCGGAACACGGATCACCGAAAGGTAAAGCATGAGTCATATAGTAGATATGATGAACATGTTGATTGTTCGCCATTGAAGCTACATCAACTCTCGTGATGATCGGTTTTGATGTGGTAGATTTGGTTCGTGTGATCACTAAAACAATGTGAGGGATATTGTTTTGAGTGGGAGTTCACCTAGATTAATTTAACTATTAATTAGAACTTAATTTGTCATAAACTTAGTCTAAACTATTACAAATATGTTGTAGATCAATGGCGGACCCTACCATCAATTTTAATGCGTTCCTAGAGAAAGAAAAGTTGAAAAACAATGGAAGCAACTTCGCGGATTGGTTCCGCAATTTGAGGATTGTCCTCAATGCCGTAATTTGACCTATGTGCTGGATGCACATTGGTGACCCGCAGCTGATGCTACCGATAGAGTAAAGAACGTGCACCTTGCTCTAAGAATCAAGATCTACGCTCAAAGGTGCTATCTTTTTTTGAAGTTCGTGCTATCTTGTATGGTTTGGAATCGGAACTTCAGAAAAGGTTTGAGAACCAGACCCACATGATATTGTTCGTGAACTCAAATTGATATTTGAGACTCACGCGACAGTTGAGAGTTATGAGGCTTCTGAAAAGTTCTTTAACTACAAGATGGAAGAGGGAAGCTCCGTCAGTGAGCATGTGCTTAAGATGTCTGGGCACGCAAACAAACTCCAAAGCTTGGGTATAGTGATTCCTAATGCTTGGGGGATTTACCGTGTCCTCCAATCACTGCCACCAAGTTACAAGAACTTTGTGATGAACTACAATATGCAAAGCATGAACAAGCGATTGCGAACTCTTTTCCATGTTGAAATCACAGGTGGAGATCAAGAAAGAGCATCAAGTGTTTTTGGTCAATAAGACCACCAAATTCAAGAAAGGCAAGTCTAAGCAAAAGGGAAACTTCAAGAAGGGTGGTAAGAAAGTTGCCACACCGGCGAAGAAGACCAAAGCTGGACCTAAGCCTGATACTGAATGCTTTTACTGCAAGGGAGAGGGTCACTGGAAGCGGAATTGCCCAAAGTACTTGGGCAGATTTGAAGAACGGCAACATCAAGAAGAAAGGTATATCCGATATACATATTATTGATGTGTATCTCACTAGTACTCGTAGTAGTGCCTGGGTATTTGATCTCGCTTTGTTGCTCATATTTGTAACTCAAATGTACTGCAGAATAAACGGAACCTAGCGAAGAAAGAGGTGACGATGCGCGTTGGAAATGGATCAAAGGTTGATGTGATCGCGGTCGGCACGCTACCTCTTCATCTATCATCGGGATTAGTTTTATACTTAAATAATTGTTATTTGGTGCCTGCGTTGAGCATGAACATTATATCGGGATCTTGTTTATTGCAAGACGGTTACTTGTTTAAGTTCGAGAATAATGGTTGTTCGATTTATATGAGTAATATGTTTTATGCACATGCACCTTTGATAGATGGTCTATTCTTATTGAATCTCGGTAGTGGAAATACACATATTAATAACATTGAAGCTAAACGTTTGAAATTGAGCGATAACTCGACCTATATGTGGCACTGTCGTCTTGGTCATATCGGAGTGAAGCGTATGAAGAAACTCCATTCCGATGGACTTCTTGAATCACTTGATTTTGAATCACTTGAAATATGCGAAGCATGTCTGATGGGTAAAATGACTAAGACTCCATTTTCTGGTATGATGGAGCGAGCTACGGACTTATTGGAAATCATACATACCGATGTGTGTGGACCAATGAGTGTAGCATCGCGCGGTGGTTATCGTTATGTTCTTACCTTCACGGATGACTTTAGTAGATATGGGTATATCTATTTCATGAAACATAAGTCCGAAACTTTCGAGAAGTTTAAGGAATTTCAAAGTGAGGTAGAGAATCAATGTAACAAGAAGATTAAATTTCTACGTTCTGATCGTGGAGGTGAATATCTAAGTTACTAGTTTGGCGAGCATTTGAAGAAATGCGGAATACTTTCACAATTGACACCGCCGGGAACACCACAGAGTAATGGTGTGTCTGAACATCGAATCGAACTCTCTTAGATATGGTTCGCTCTATGATGTCACTTCTGATTTACCGCTATCATTTTGGGGTTATGCATTAGAAACAAACCGCATTCACTTTAAATAGGGCACCATCTAAATCCGCTGAAACGACACCGTATGAATTATGGTTTGGGAAGAAACCTAAAATGTCGCTCCTTAAAGTTTGGGGTTGTGAAGCCTATGTAAAGAAGTTACAACCCGGACAAGCTTGAACCCAAAGCGAAAAATGCGTCTTCATAGGATACCCAAGGAAACTATTGGGTATACCTTCTATCATAGATCCAAGGCAAAATCTTCGTTAAGAATGGATACTTTCTAGAGAAGGAATTTCTCTCGAAAGAAGTGATTGGAAGGAAAGTAGAACTCGACGAGGTTGTCGAACCTTCTCGAACTTGCAGTAGCGCAACACCGAAGAAGTTCATGTGGTGCCTGCACCAATAAGAGAGGAAGCTAATGATGATGATCATGAAACTTCGGTGAAGTTGCTAGTAACCTCGCAGGTCAACGAGAACTCGTACCACTCCTGATTGGTATGATCCCATTATGAGTGTCATGTTGGTGGACAACACCGATGACCCTGCGACATATGAGGAAGCGATGATGAGCCCAGATTCCAATAAATGGCAAGAAGCCATGAACCAAATTGGATCCATGTACGAAAACCAAGTATGGACTTTGGTGGACTTACCGGATGGCGGAAGGTCACGAGAACAAATGGATTTTCAAGAAGAAAACAGATGCTGATGGTAATGTTACTGTCTATAAAGCTCGACTTGTCGCAAAAGGGTTTTGACAAATTCAAGGAGTTGACTACGATGAGACTTTCTCACCAGTAGCGAAGCTAAAGTCTGTGAGGATTATGTTAGTAATCGCTGCATATTACGATTATGAAATATGGCGGATGGATGTCAAAACAGCGTTCCTCAATGGAGACATTGATGAAGAGTTGTATATGATGTAACCCAAAGGTTTTGTCGATCCTAAAGATGCTAACAAGGTATGCAAACTTCAACGGTCTATATATGGATTGAATCAAGCATCTCGAAGTTGGAATCAACGTTTTGATAAGGTAATCAAAAGTTTTGGTTTTATAAAAACTTATGGAGAAGCTTGTATTTACAAGAAAGTGAGTGGGAGCTCTGTAGCATTCTTAATACTATATGTAGATGACATATTGTTGATTGGGAATGATGTAGACCTTCTTAATAGTGTCAAGGAATATTTGAATAATAGTTTTTCAATGAAAGATCTTGGCGAAGCAGCTTACATATTAGGCATAAAGATTTATAGAGATAGATCGAAACGCCTAATATCATTGTCACAAAGTACATATTTGGACAAAGTTCTAAAGAGGTTTGGAATGGAAGATAGCAAGAAAGGGTTCTTGCCCATGTTGCCAACACGACGCTGAGTAAAACTCAAAGTCCAAAGAACAGAAGATAGAGAAAGGATGAGTAAGACTCCCTATGCCTCAGCCATATGATCTCTAATGTATGCCATGCTATGTACTAGACCCGACATTGCATATGCTATTAGTTTGACTAGCAGATATCAAAGTGATACAGGAGTGGATCATTGGACAACGGTCAAAAACATCCTTAGGTACTTGAGAAGAACTAAGGATATGGTTCTTTCTTATGGAGGTGATGAACGGCTCGTTGTTAATGGTTACACCGATGCTAGTTGGAACACCGATCCGGATGATTCTAAATCTCAATATGGATACGTATTTCCTTTGAATGGTGCAGCAGTTAGCTGGAGGAGTGCAAAGCAAAGCGTTGTGGCGAGATCTTCAACTAAATCGGAATACATAGCTGCTTCGGAGGCTTCACAAGAAGCGATATGGATGAAGGAGTTCATTACAGAGCTCGGTGTGGTTCCAAGTGCGTTGGACCCAATGTCTATCTACTGTGATAACATGGGCGCCATAGCCAATGCGCAAGAACCAAGGTCACACAAGAAGTTGAAGCACATCAAGCTACGTTTTCACACTATTCGAGAACATTTCCAAGATGGTGACATAAAGATTTGCAAAGTACACACATATCTGAATGTGGCGGATCAGTTGACTCAACCTCTCCCGAGGGCAAAACATGACCAACACCAAACTGCCATAGGTGTTCGGTATATTACCATGTAATCTAGATTAGTTGACTCTAGTGGAAGTGGGAGACTGTTGGAGATATGCCCTAGAGGCAATAATAAATGTAGTTATTATTATATCTTTGTGTTTATAATAAATGTTTACATTCATGCTATAACAGTATTAACAAGGAAACATTAATACTAGTGTGATTTGTAAACTAAATTAGAGTCCCTAGTAAAGCCTCTTCATAATACTAGCTTGTTGGTTAATAGATGATTGTGGTTTCCCTATCATGAACATTGAGATGTTATTAACAACAAGATCATATCATTAGGAGAATGGTATGATGGACATACTCCTATAGATAAGCGTAGCATAAAGATCAAGTCATTTTAATAGTTCAATTGCTATAAGCTTTCTGATACATAGTAACCTAATTCCTTCGACCATGAGATCATGCTTATCACCATCACCGGAAGGATGCTTTGATGACATCAAACACCACACCGTAACTGGGTGGCTATAAAGGTGGCATTGAGTGTTCGGAAAGTATGGGTTGAGACACATGGATCAAGAGTGGGATTTGTCCAATCCATATGACGGATAGATATACTCTGGGACCTCTCGGTGGAATGTCATCCAATTAGCTTGCAAGCATGTGACTGGATCACATACCACGGGAACGAGAAAAGAGTACTTATCGGTAACGAGGTTGAACTAGGTATGCAGAGATACCGACGATCAAAACCTCGGATAAGTAAACTATCGTGAGACAAAGGGAAATTGGTATCGTATGTAAGTGGTTCATTCGATCGCAAAGTAATCGTAGAAATATGTGGGAGCCATATGAATTTCCAGATTCCTCTATTGGTTATTGTTCGGAGAAGTGTCTCGATCATGTCCGCATAATTCACGAACCGTAGGGAGACACACTTAAGGATTCGATGTTGTTGAGTAGTTATGGAATGATGAGTAAGAGAGTGAATGTTGTTTGGAGTCTCGGATGGGATCCGAGATATCATGAGGAGATCCGGAATGGTCCGTCGAATAAGATTCATATAAGGAAAGTCCTGTTTTGGTGTTGGGGAATGATTCCGGTGTTTCCATCGGGAATGTTCTAGAAGGTTTCGGAAGGTCCGGCACTCCGGAGGGGAAGGGTACATGTATGTGTCATGACAATGTGGAATGGTTGCATCATGTACTAGGTATCATGGCTGAGAAAAATAAAGGGATAAATCAAATCCTAGTTTGAAAAGTCAAACGCCAATTTGAAAAGTCAAATGGCAGTTTTGCTTGGTGGAGGGAGAGTAGGAAACCTACTTGGGGAGGAGTTCCTCTCCCTCCACCCGCCGGCCAAGGAGGCCGACTTGGGGGAGGACTCCCTCCCCTTGGCCGGCGCCCTCCCTCCTATATAAGGAGGGGAAGGGGTGCCCCTCTAGCCTACACCTCTCTCCACCAAAACCCTAGCCCTAGCCGCCGACCACCACAAGTCGCCGCCGCCCTAGGGTTATTGCCCTATCCGCCGAGTTGGGGCTCTCCCCAAGCCCTAGACGCCGGCCTAGCCTCCTCCCTTGGTGCCTCTAAACCCTAGATCACCAAGGCTTCTCTCATAGTCCACCATACTCGCTCCGGCTTAAGGCTCATGACATCTCCTCTACTTCCTGTACCACGCCGTCAGCCCGGAATCACGAGGAGAGTGCTACAACCTCCGCTGCCGGAACAAGGGAGAGGAAGGTCTTCATCGAGTATCGAATGTGATCGATTATGAAGCGCCTTGAACGCAGCCTGGAAGGATCGCTCACGCTCTTGAGATCGGTAAGAGTACGACTACATCACCCACGAGAATCTGCTCTCGTTAAACACTTTGGAATCTTTGAGGGTGAGTTCCTCTATCGACTCATTGCTACAATCTAGTAGATAGATCTTGGCTTGTTTGTTTGCATGCGGTAGAATTTTTTTGTTTTCCATGCTACGAACCCCTACATCTACCTCCCTGAGTACACCGCCGCTGGGAGGAGAGACCCCGACCTCGCCTCCATGCAGCGGGAAGAAGCAGTTCGCCGCCACCAGCACCACCGAGGCTTCGCCCGGCGGCACTCTGCCGGCGGCAGCGACGAGGGGAGGAGGAGGAGTGGCGGTCAAGGAGTTAGTCGGGGATGCGCTCCGTCGCCTTGGGGAGCGACAGGAGCGCGGAGCGTTTTTTTTTTGCCTGTGGAAAGTGCGACTCCTTGTGGTCATGGCTTGGCAAACCTCTCGGAGGGAATTGCCATGCCGCAGTTTTAGGCCCTACTCTACCAAGTTTCACTAGCTCATGGCTTACACAGTTTGTTTCTCTACAAAACCAAGCAACTTTTACATATCTTTCCTTAATCAAATCTTTCATTGCTCTCACCCTTGAGGCACATATGGATGTGTTTTGCGTCTCCTCTTCGATCAACTCACATGGTTTAGTGCAGTCAGGAGCGAAGCCAGGATTTAACATTGAGGGGGGCAAAGATATTGATGATCATATATAAGATTTTTTTCTCATGAGGGCTACAACTATCTCTCATTTTGTGTTGGAAGAACTGTTTGGACAAAAAAACATAATAGTATATCAAAGTATCATATTAATATGTAGCACTAAATCTTGGACAATACAAAACAGAAGATTGGTTTATTTGGATCAACTTTATCTCTATGAGTATAAAGCATGATATTTCCATTGCAGGTGACCTTCCTATTATTATTTTCCAATTATTATGCAATAAGTTGTCATCATCACCAAACAAACATCAAACAAAATACTAGCCAACGCAACCAAAAGTCCGAACTGATGGAAAGGGCTAGTGCAATCCACTTATATACTTCAACACCCCCTCTCACGTGTGACGGGGAGAAGTCAGCATGTGCAACCGGAAGAGAGCGACGGCGCGCGAAACTCACGTATGACTCAAGAGGCCTATACGTGGACACAGAGGGGTCTACAACAATTTTAGGATAAATTGCGAAAGCCAGGACTCGAACTCGAGACCTTAGGCTCTGATACCATGTCAAGCTTCATGCACTAGCCAACGCAACCAAAAGTCCGAACTGATGGAAAGGGCTAGTGCAATCCACTTATATACTTCAACACTTTTTTGTATAATCAATTAGACTATAGGTTATGCAATCTATCAGCAAAATACTAATGACTTGGTACCTTCAATCAGAGCGAGGAAGATGGATTCCTATACTCGATGGCACAACATGCCTTTCGCTGGCATTGCGGTAGGATTAACAAAGGTAGAAACTGGCAAACAACATAGATGGATCGCATGGCGCCACGGCTGCGGTATCGCGTGGCATCTAGCTAATGAGTAGAAGTGAGCGACGGTGGCAGGCGTCCAACCAGTTGATCTGAACGATTGCATATGGTGCTAGCTACTAGGTCTAGTTACACAAACCAAAAATGTTGATACATGTTACTACGGTTGACTAATAAACCAAATTCATGGGCTAAATTTGGTTTTCAGTAGAGAGAAGCACGACAAATCAATTAAATTTGGGCTTAGTATTAATTAAGTATATGAGGCCATTTGTTTAGTACTGAAATCTGCACCAATGTATTGAGGGGGGCCGATGGTTAGGGGGGTCTAGCCCCTGCGGACCCCCTGATGACCCACAAGTATAGGGGGTGTATCATAGTACTTTCGATAAATAGAAGTGTCGATCCCAACGAGGAGCAGAAGGTGCTGAACAGTGGTATGGAGCAGGAAATCCCTGTGAATACTTAGCAAACGGATTTTTAATGGTTTTCTGATAAGACAACAAAACAAAGGGAAAGTAACAAAGACAGTAAACAAACGGAGCAAGTGGCCCAATCCTTTCTTAGCAAAGGACAAGCCGGTGGAAATACTTATAAGGACCAAACGTTCTCGAGGACACATGGCAATTCTGTCAAGTGCTTTCGCTGCAAATAGCTGAGTACTCTTCTCTGGTGTTCGTAAGTGTTGTGTGGGTGAACCTGTGCTAACATACCGCCCTTCCTAGGACTAATACATACTTGTGATTAAGTCCCCTGCAAACATCTGTAACTACAGGAAAGTAATTAAGATATAAATATAACCATAGCCTTAAACTCTGAGATCCTACATTCCCTTGTGCAAAGGTGTCCTAACGGGGTTCAGGTTTCTGTCACTCCGGCAACCCCACGATTAGTAGCCAAATACACAATGCATCCCCCTAGGCCCATAAATGGTGAAGTGTCATGTAGTGTATGTTCACATGACACCACTAGAAGAATAGCACCACAACTTAAATACTAAACCATTGAATAATAACTCATCACGGATTCACTACTAACAATATGACTTCTCCCATGTCTTCAAGAACACTACGAACTACTCATAAGACATCATATGGATCAAGATCAAAGATGATATGGTAATGGATAACAATCTGAACATAAACAATAATCCAATGGTTCCACTCACAAGAATCAACTACAATAGTAATTAACATCGGAAAAGTTTCCCCTAAGAACTAAAGCAATATCCAACACAATTGTTACAGCGGGACGGAGTGGTGATGATGGTGCTGGGGGAGATGATGGTGTGGATGATGATGATGATCCCAATGAAGCCTAGCTTGATGATGGTGTTGATGGCGACAGTCTCCCCTCTCCGAGAAGGAATTTCCCCGGCAGAAATCTGTCTGCCGGCAAGATCTTTATCTCTCGGTGTTTTCTGCCCCCTAGAGGCGGTGGAAATCTATATGTGGTCTCCCCCTGAGGCTTAGGGTTCCGAAGGGAAGTTATAGGCGAAGGGGGAGAGTCAGAGGCCGGGCAGGTGGGCCACACCTGCCCTAGGCGCAGCCTCAGGTGGGCCCGCGCCTACGGGGTGTGGGCCCCTGCGTCCCCCCTTCGCTCCTCCTTCTGGCTTCCTTCATCCTCAGGTAAAATAATATGTTTCCATAATTTTCTAGTATTTTTCTGATCTTCGCGAAATTGCACCGAAACGCCTTCTTTTCCATCAGAATCCAGACTCCGGCAGTCCATCCTCCAAGAATCATCCAACATGCATAAACAGATGAAAATCCATAAGTAATACCTCATAATAAGACAAATATCAATGAATAGAGGTAAATTATGGTATAGAATGGTGATGCAAATTGGGTGTATCAACTCCCCCAAGCTTAGACCTCGCTTGTCCCCAAGCGAAAACTGAGCTCAGTAAACATATCCACAGGTTTATGGAGTGAAGTGTCGATAAAATAATACGAACAAGAAGCATCACACTTACCATTGCACAGCTCATAGAAGAAAGCAACTCGCCATTATATAACTTAGCTTACAACCAAGTACAGCAGTCATAATAGAGATGCATAAAGATAAATCATAATTGGAATAGGCAAACTGGTTCTTGGTCAGAGAACACCCGGCAAGCAGTTTCACAAAAGCTTTTTGTAGAAGTTTCAAAACAGGAGCACTCTTTGCTCAAAAAGGTTTTTCATAAGTGAAGGCTTCCAAAGTAATACTCAATAGATAAGATTTTTGTGCAAACAAGGAAGATAAAGAACATGATTGAATAAATCACCATGTGAATGCTTGAAACACAACAACTCAAATGCTTGCTGGAGATAGAGAGGAAGTAGGTTTACTGACTCAAACTTGGAAGTGGGAGAAAGGTCCCTTCTTAGAGGGAAGCAGGGATTACAAGTCATAAAGAGCTTCCAAAAATTATGGTACTTACTAGCTTTGAGCCCACATTGCCCCTATTATAAGCATCTTGAGATGATTAAGGTTAAAGTGAACAAATATGGAGTATATGCTTGATGAAATATAAGTTGGCAATCTCGGGTCCCTTGAATATGAGGGCCACTCCTCATGCTACATCAACTTTGGGCCCAAGCAAGTTCTTGTCATTATAAGTACTTGCATATCATTGAGAACTGCCAACGGGGTACCCCTTGCACATGGTACAGGAGCTTTCCCATAACCAAAATGACAAGGCAAGCAGACAGTGAGCATCTCAGCAAACTTTTTATTTCCTATCTGTATAGTTTTTTATTGAGGATGCTTCACAGAATGCTCACTATGGTGGTGCTGCAAGTTTCCACCATGATTAGGCATGGCTTAGGCTAGCGGCCCAGGCGTTTCTCTAACACAAAAGTACAAACTCCATGGACTCACAAGTTCTCCTTTTATTTCACACCGTTGACATCCATAGACAAAAGAGCACGATATCAACGATGTATAGAGTACAAGTGCTATGTTGAAAACATTCCCCATGACAGCACGGTTCTACTAATTCCAACGTATAGATGCAAGCATATACAACTTAGATGTCCACAATGGTTCAAGTTTATTAGGGGCAATAAAATAAAGTGTGCCATCAAGTTCGTGAGAGCTTTACTAACTAGTTTTCACATAACAAAATACTTTTTAATTCGGAAGGTAGATGAAGCTTGAGAATTTTCTTGGAATAGCAAAAGCTACTAGGTAGATATGGTGGACACAAGTGGCAAAAGTTTTTGGTTCAAAGGGATTTGGAAACATGCGAAGTATGCCTTCTCAAAACAGGTTTTTGGCTAGCAAGGCTGGGTAGCAAGCAAGAGAGTTGAAAGAAACAACAAACATACAAGCAATAAAGCCAAACATGCAATCTTCCTTGAAAACACAAAAGATCTTAAATAAAGAATATTAAGCTTATGAGCCAACAAGAAAGAAAACAAATGATACCAAATACCTATAAGCTTTTTCTTTCCCTCTTTCTTTTAAACCTCAAAAAATGTTGCTACTGACCAGAACTTGGTTTGCCAAAATAAATTTATATCCACTTGATGCTCCCAAAGTGGTTCCAATACTGATCAACAAGATCAATCATATAATAGAGATTGCAAACTAAAATAAGAAGTGCAAAAAGTAAAAGATGAGGCTTCTCATTAATATTCAATAAAGGCACTCACACCAAGGGATACATAGATAATCAACTAAAGGAGAGATACTTCCACATGCAAAACAAACTATAAGATAACTTCTCTACCAAAGATATGAATCCACTAAAAATGTAAAATATGAAAGATAGTGGCGGTGATACCATGGCACTCCCCCAAGCTTGGAACAAGCCAAGGGGATGCCAAACCTGATAGTGAATTACTGCTTTGGTGGTGGTGGTGTTCTCTTGATAAGCTCTTCAATAAGTTTCCTCAAGTCCTCCATATCGAAGGCCAGAGTATGAATTAACTCCGAATTATGCTCAATGCAGCCCATGATCAACTCAGACCGAGGATCCCAGTCATTGTTATTCTTTCTCCATTCTTCCAAATTAGAGCGTTTCTTCCCTGCACGGTTAGAACAAGGGGTACTAGGAGGAAGTGTGCGCGGAGCGAGGATATAACGCGGAGTTCTCCCTCCTGTACTATTGTTGTTCTAGTTTCAAATTAGTAGAATAATTACTAGTTTTTATTATATGTGCTCTATTCATAACTTATAACAATCTAAACGAGCTGCTCGCGAGCTACTCATGAGTTTACCGAGTCGAGCCGAGTTTCAAATATGATCTCGTTCTATAAACGAGTCGAGCTAACTCGTTAGTTGAACGAGCTTTAGCGAGTCGAGCCGAGTTGACTCGGCTCGGCTCGAATTCCCGCCCTACCAATGCTTGCGACGGTAGCGCGAGTGTCCGGTTGCTTGTCCTCCTCCATGTCACCTTCATACCCTACTGAAATCTCCTCCTTGGGGACTTAAGGTTCTTCTTCCTCGGGCTTCTTTCCCTTGTCATTGGCGGAGGCCCTTGAGAAGGTTTCCTGACAATAACAGATCGAAACAAAAACACAACGAGAACATGATGCACGAACCTCGGGGAATCCGGGGGGTTATATATTACGAAGTTTCAACGCATAAGGAAGGTTTTGACACGAAAATGAGGCGGAGACAGAGTTCGAGGGTGGCACACCCCCTCCAGGCGCAGCCAGGCTGGGCCCGTGAAGGGGTTTCGCGGCATAGTAAATCAAAATTTTCTACGGAGCGAACAGAGGGAAATCCAAGATCTAATCTAGGAGATGCAAACAACGAGAGAGATTGGATTAGATCTTCATACCCTTGAAGATTCGCAGATGAACGCTCGTCGGAACGTGGGTGATGTAGTCGCACTCGCTTCTCCTCCTCGCGATCCGATCCGATCTAGCACCACAAGTGGCGGTGCCTCCGTGAGATGCACACGCAGCACCTCGGCGCCTCCTCCTTCCTCGGACCAGCAGTATGGTGGAGAGATAGATTGGATCTACAACACGACGTGGTGTATATGGTGGAGAATTTCTTTCACTGCAGGCTTCGCCTACAAACAATCGGAGGGAGAGAGGAAGGTAGCAAGGCTAGGGCTTGGAGAAAGGTGTGTGTGTTGGGAGGAGGCGCACCACCCTCTATATATAGAGGGGGCGCCAGCCTTGCCCTCCTCCAAGCCTATCTCTAGTTTAAACAATTTAAACTCTCCTTATCTAGAAATCCTATCTCTAGTTTAAACGATTTAAACTCTCCTTATCTAGAAATTCTATCCCAGATTTAAACGAGTCAAATATCTCTAGAATCGGCTGGGCCCTATGGGGCCTTGTGCCCCTGGCCCAATGCGGCCAGGACACTCCCTCATAGGCTCATGCCCTCCCGGAAGGTGGGGCCACGTTGGTCCCTTCCGGAAGGTTCTAGAAGCTTCCGTACAATACCGATTAACGGAACAATTCGAACTCCAAAACTGCGCCTTATATGAATCTTATTCTCCGGACCATTCCGGAACCTCTCGTGATATCCGGATCCCATCCGAGACTCGAACAAAATTCATAAACCAATTATCCAATCTATCCTAGCGTCGAGATACGTTAAGTGTGTGACCCGCGGGTTCGAGAATATGCGACATGATCTTCTATCAATAATCAGCTGGGTCTGCAGGCACCCATATTGACTCCACATTCATCGATGATCATATCGGATGAACCACGATGCTAGGATTCAATCAATCCCATATATATATTCCCTTCGTCTCGCGATATTTTACTTGCCGAGATTCGATCGTCGACTGGCCATACCTAGTTCAATCTCGCTCACAAATACTTTACTCGTTCCGTAATCCGATATCACTTTGTGATTAACTCCTTAACCACATGCTTGCAAGCGGTGTTGATATCGATTCAAAGTGGGCCCAAGTATATCTCCGACTTGGGAGGGACAAATTCCATCTCGATACATACAACCCAAGATACTTTCCGATCACCGAGAGACACCTTTATGATCACCCTCTCATAGGATGACGTTTGATGACCTCAAAGCTTTCTTCCCACTGTGGAGTTGCATTATCTCATGGTCTAAGGAATACAATATTTGACATAGGAAAAGCTTCGCAAAGATGAACACGATGAAACGATCTAATTGCTTCGCTTAGTTTGAGTCTGTCCATCATATCATTCTCCCAATGGTATGATCTCATTATCAATTGACAAATCATGTCTATGGTTAGGAAACCTTAACCATCATTGATCAATGAGCTAGTCCATAGAGGCGTACTAGGGACACGGTGTTGTTTACAAACCACACAAGTATTAAAGTTTCCGCTTAATACAATTCTAGCATGGAATATAAACTTTATCATGAACAAGAATTATAATAATAACATCTTTATTATTGCCTCTAGGGCATAATTCCAACAGCCCGCGCCTAGGGTGGGTTTGTCTACCCCGGACTCGGTTTCCTCTTCAGTTCCATCTCGTAGTCTTCCTTATGTATTAAAAACATCAAAAATATAAAAAGATTGGAGTTTCACGAACCTTTTGTTTTCACCACTTTTACCTATTCAAAGACAAACTCTGCAGATTCCTTTTCTCTTACTTCTTAAAATTTCCTTCATACAAAACCCTTGCACAAACTCAATTACAACATTAGTGTAAGCAAAAACAATAAACCTTTAGGTACATACTTCAACTGAAAACCCATCAAAACAAAAGCTTTTGTAAGAGGCAAATGCAAATGATGGCAGAAATCTGTGAAAATAGACCAGCAGGTAAAGATTGAATTTTTCGAGAACCCTTTGTTGCTCAAATCAAAAATTACAGAACTAATTAAAGTTGGGTAACAACCTGGATCCACAACTAACAACATGAGTTCTCCCATGTCCTCAAGAACACTACGAACTACTCACAAGAGATCATATGGATCAAGATCAAAGATGATATGGTAATGGATAACAATCTGAACATAAACAATAATCCAATGGTTCCACTCACAAGCATCAACTACAATAGTAATTAACACCGGGTAAGTTTCCCCTAAGAACTAAAGCAATATCCAACACAATTGTTACAGCGAGACGGAGTGGTCATGATGGTGCTGGGGGATATGATGGTGTGGATGATGATGATGATCCCGATGAAGCCTAGCTTGATGATGGTGTTGATGGCGATGGTCTCCCCTCTCCGGGAAGGAATTCCCCCAGCAGAAATCTGTCTGTCGGAGAGATGTTTCTCTCTCGGTGTTTTCCGCCCCCAGAGGAGGCGGAAAACTATCCGTGGTCGCCCCCTGAGGCTTAGGGTTCCGAAGGGAAGTTATAGGCGAAGGGGGGGAGTCGGAGGCTAGGCAGGTGGGCCACACCTGCCCTAGGTGCGGCCTTAGGTGGGCCCGCGCCTAGGGGGTGTGGGCCCCCTACGCCCCCCCCCTTCGCTCCTCCTTCTAGCTTCCTTTGTCCTCAGGTAAAATAATATGTTTCCATATTTTTTTGGTATTTTTCTGATCTTCACGAAATTGCACCGAAGCGCCTTCTTTTCCATCAGAATCCAGACTTCGGCAGTCCATCCTCTAAGAATCATCCAACATGCATAAACAGATGCAAAGCCATAAGTAATACCTCATAATAAGACAAATATCAAATTAATAGAGGTAAATTATGGTATAGAATGGTGATGCAAATCGGGCGTATCACCCCATGGCTCCGCCCCTGAGTGCAGTCAGTATCTCCACACTTCGTTGGCAACCCCTCTCATATTGATTTTGATCCATGCTCATGCCTTCCGTACCTGTAAACAGTTCTTAAAATGCTATATTAAGCATCTATAGAAATTGATGATAAGTTATGCTCCAAGATGCTTCATGGATTGCTCACTATGGTTATGCTGCAAGTTTCCACCATGATTAGCCACGTGGGCGGAGCTCGTTGTCGCGGCGCCACTCCTGTCACGCCATAGCGCGCCGAGAGCGCGCACGGAACGCCACCAACCTCGCAAGAGCACGCCCATGACGCGCATGACGCGGATGACTCTCGAACGCCAGCACCACAGCATCGCTCCGAGGTTGAGTTCGTGACGTCTGCTTCCTCGCCCACGCCATCAGCAGAAGAGCATGACCCAGATGTGCGCCGTTACAGGACGGTGCAGAACATCGACGAGGTGCTCGAGCAAGAGCTGCATCTCACCAAGGGAGAGGAGCCGACCACTTTCTCGGAGGCACAGGATGATGCTGCCTGGCGCGCTGCCATGGAGGAAGAGATGGACGCCATCATCGAGAATGGCACTTGGGAGCTCTGTAACTTACCAAGTGGTCATCGCCCTATTGGCCTGAAGTGGGTTTACAAACTAAAGAAGAACCTAGCTGGCAATGTGGTGCGGCATAAGACGCGGCTTGTCACGAAAGGCTATGCTCAGCGCGCCGGCATTAACTTTGATGAGGTCTTTGCGCCGGTAGCTCGCCTGGATTCAGTACGTCTTCTGCTCGCTGTTGCAGCACACCAGAAGTGGGAAGTTCATCATCTCAATGTTAAGTCAGCCTTTCTGAACGGTGAACTGACATGGGAGGTGTTTGTGTCCCAGCCGCCTGGTTTTGTCGTCAAAGGCCAAGATGGAAAGGTTCTTCGTCTGAAGAAAGCATTGTATGGACTCCGTCAAGCTCTACGCACATGGAACGTTAGACAGTTCACTACTTGCACTTGGTTTCAGCAGGAGCAGCTCAGAGCACATGGTCTACACTCGCGGAAAGGGCAAGGCAAGACTACTGCTTGGGGTATATGTGGATGATATTGTTGTCACGGGAGAGGATTAGCAGGAGATTGCAAGATTTAAGGAGCAGATGAAGAATGTGTTCAAAATGAGCGATCTAGGGATGCTCTCTTATTATCTGGGAATTGAGGTAACCCAAAGCACCGGGAAAATCACGCTGTGTCAATCAACATATGCAGGCAAGATTCTCGAGAAGGTAGGGCTGGTCGACTGTACTCATGCCCATGTACCGATGGAAGCAAGGTTGAAGATGAGCAAGGACAGCAGCGGTGAGCCGATGGACGCCACAATGCACAGATCGTTGGTTGGAGGCCTGTGCTACCTTGTGCACTCCATGCCAGACATCGCCTTTGTAGTGGGATTCGTCGGTCGGTTCATGGAGAAGCCTACCACTGAGCACCTCGTCGCTGTCAAGCAGCTGCTCCGCTACATCGCCGTCACTCGTTCGTTTGGTTGTGTCTTCACAAGCAGAGGTGAGTTTGAGTCACTCGTTCGTTTGGTTGTGTCTTCACAAGCAGAGGTGAGTTTGAGCTGGTTGGATACAGTGATGTAGATTTTGCAGGTGACCCGAATGACAGGAAGAGCACAACTGGGAGCATCTTCATGATCGGAGGCGGTCCTGTGACTTGGCAGTCACAAAAGAAGAAAGTTGTGGCACTCTCATCGTGCGAA
This sequence comes from Avena longiglumis, assembly GCA_030063025.1. Taxonomy (NCBI): domain Eukaryota; kingdom Viridiplantae; phylum Streptophyta; class Magnoliopsida; order Poales; family Poaceae; genus Avena; species Avena longiglumis. Next base: position 60,297,484 of record CP125978.1, on the reverse strand, counting down.
GCAGAGTATATGGCGGCAACTGTAGCTGCTTGTCAGGCGGTGTGGCTGCGGTGTCTTATCGGAGATCTGCTTGCACAGGAGGAGCAGACAGTGAAAATATTGACCACATTGGCACCACTGATCAACTCGCCGATATCTTTATGAAGTCACTAGGGCGTTCTCGTTTCCAGTAGCTTCGTGCATGGATCGGCGTCGTCAACATTACCGGCTTCTAAACTTAGGGGGATATTTGTTGAATAAATTGAGTAGCCGTTAGACTGTAGTTTACGATTTGTAGTTTCGCTTTTAGTCGAGTTGTTTTTAGATATTTCAGAGTTGGCCGACGCATATGTGCCCCATACTGGTCGTTAGAGCATCTCCACTTGCCTACCCAAGAGGCCGATCCGGACGCCGAATTTCGGTCCGAACACCGAAAATTGGCCCAGTCGCGTACCCAAGGACCTATTTTTGGCCGGATTCGGGCCGATTTGGGTCCGGACTACCCAGGCCGAACCCAGGTTTCCGAGTACGCCCTGGGAACGCTGTACTAAGCGAATTCGGCAAAAAAATCCGAAGCGGCACGTGGACCCGCCGAGTCAGTGACGGAAGCTGCGTCGTCGTCATCCTCGGAACCACGCGATGACTGCCAGACAATAACTACTCGTCGCGTCGGCCACGCGTCGCCGATTTATGGCGCCACCGTCGCCGCCTCGGCTCCCGCGACAGACCACGGGCACTAACTTCCCGCCGTTTCCTCCTTTCCCGCCCTCGCCGCTACACCCCTCCCGCCCTCGCCGCCCACCTCGGCCTTTATAAGCCGTGCCCCTCGCCGGAGATCTTCACACTCTCTCACAGCTCCCCACCCACAAGCCCAAACTCCGGCGAACCCTCTCTCACCGTTTTCCCTTCCTAGCCATGGCCGAACGATACCCCGGCGACGGCGCTGCAGCGAACGGCTTCGGCCGGCGCACCCTCTAGGCCTGGGAGGCGCGTATGCTGTACAACGCCGGCTACATGGCGTCGCCGGACACGCGGATGCCTCCGGGGTGGAAGCTGAGCGCCGACGACATCCCTATCCCGCCGGCGCTGACGCCGAACGAGCTGCCGTATGATGTGCAAGAGTACATTGGCGGCATGGACGACCCCTCCGAAGTCGAGTCCGCCGACAACCTCATGTACTAGGAGCAGTTCTTCGCGGACCGGCGCGAAAGCTTCGCCACGAGGGCCGCCAACGAAGTCGCCGCCGGCTTTCAACTCGGCTGGCGCGGTGTTGGTGGAAGCGCGCCCAGGCGGGCTTCGCGGCGTGATGGAGCACATCAACGCGGGACACGCCGGCTCGGCTTTCACCGCGCCGCCGGCGCGGCGGCGGTGAGCGGCGCCACCGCCAATCGCATGTCGAGAAGGATGGTGAGCATGAGCTCGTCCTCCTCCGCGTCGGCATCCCACTCCTCCGGCTCAGCGCCGCTGCGCACGCCGATGGCAGTCAAGCGTGAGGCGGAGTCGCTGTCGCGCCCGCCGCGGACGTGTTTCGCGCCATCGCTATCGGCGAAGCGCGGACAACGGCGTCGCCAACCGCCGCCTGCGTCTCCGCACCCCAAGACAAGACTTCGGCGCCCGGCCAGACGCCGCCTGAAGATGGCGCTGGAGCGATCGCTCCCGCGACAGCGCGCCAGACGCCGCACCGCCGGTCGAGCCCTTCTTGCCGGATATCTGGAATGGTCCAGAAGGACTGGAGAAGGCGGGCGGCGGCGCATCCGGCTGCGGCAAGCGAGAGCGAGCCGCCGGCGTCGGGCGATGGCCGGGCGTGATCTCGCGTACCAGGGCACCCCACTCTACGTCCTCGACAACGACGACGACGAAGGCCCGTCCTACCAGCCCTGGAGGTTCGGTGACCCAGGCCAGGGGAGCTCCCGCCAGAACCAGCCGCCGAACGACGACGGCTATGGCGGTAGCGAGGATGACGGTCGCGCCGACCCCGGCTACACGGCGTTCTATAGAAACTTCGGCCTGTAGAACGGCGAAGTCACCGGTGGAGGCCACGGCGGGCTTTTTATTTTAAGTTTATTATACGGTAGTTTAGTTTAAATTTGATGTAATCCGCCTATATTCGCCCAACTTAATAAAATTCGCCCATCTTTAACGAATTTTAGCCGAACTTGGGATTCGGCCTAGGTACGCGAGTGGGAAAATGGACGTACCTAGGCCGAAAACTAGTTCCGTCCGGCCCAAAAAATGGTCCGATTTTTAGCCTGGATTCGGCCAACGAGTGGAGATGCTCTTATGATTCTCGCTCGTGGGCTCGATCCAAGGCGTGGGATGGTGCATCTCTGTAAAGACCGTGGCGAGAGTCACGGCACGTTTTGAACTTTCCTCTGAATAAAAGGAGAAAGACGGCAGAAAAGCAGCAAGCCTTAGGCTGCACAAACTCTCGTGTTCTGCTTGTTCTCTCTGAGCTCTCTTGCCAGTTCATGCTTGTGATCGCGTGAGTAGGTGTAGATCCAACAGAGAGATGAATCGATCGACGACCCTCAGGACGTGATTGATGCAATGGTCGGACTCGGATCGCTCTTAGCTATGGGGCACTACTGTACATAAAAGGGAATACGGTTACGAAAATCACACTCTACATATACGTGGGGGAGCCGGGCTTATCCTGGACATTCAAAAATGCTTTGAGATAAGCGTGAAGAGCTATGTCAACTTGCATAACATACCCTTCCTTATATCGATTCCGTGTTCAGGAGGCCTGTCCACTTTTCCTGTTTTCCATAACAGACCCTCAGTTGCCTGTAGCACGTTCTTTGGTCCATAAAATTTAGAGCATGTACAGATCGAGATGAACTATAAACGTAATTAGCTAGGGAATGTTTCTTAATTACCTCTCATTATGCATCAAACCTTCCAATTATATAGTATAAAAAAATTCAAGAGAGTTCATGCTCCCAGATTCAAGTTTCCATTACTTGAGGATGTGAAGCACCATTGTTTCCAACGAAGCCACACAGTCAGAGATGGTCAGAACTTGGGGATAATTAGGCACCATTGTTTCCAACGAAGCCACACGGTCAGAGATGGTCAGAACTCGGAGATAATTATGCACAGGAAAGAGAGAGAAAAGGAATTTGGTCGAAGGAGAAGGCGGCCGGGGCGCAGCTTCCTGGCCAGATCCGGTGGCCAAATTGACCAGAACCTCCGCACCTCCCTCCCCTCAAGTCGGACCTCCTTCCCACCGGCCAGCCGCCGCCTCACCTTCCTTTCCTCCGGCAGGCCCTCCTTCCCCACTTCAATGGCGAGGGTAGACCTTGAACAACTTGGCCAGCATGCGCCCCCACGTTGGAGTGGCGGCGCATGGTGGAGACCTTGCCGAGGACGCGCGCGTCCATGCCGGCGGCGGCGGCGAGCTCGGAATTGTTGACAGCACCTTGACGGATAGAGCCTCCCAACGACGAGGGAGCACACATTGTAGAGCTCGGCGAAGGTGCCGGATTCTGGCGACGGCCACCGTACCAACAGGCTGAATAGGCAGATGGTTTTGGATAGAACAAAGTGCACATGTACATTTTGGCTCCTATAGGGGTTGGAAAGTGTACAACGTCCAGGGTGTAAATGTAAAAAGGATGGCAAGAATCTGGAAAACACAGTAGCCATCGGATAGGACGGGAACCCACACGTGTATGTGGAATCTCAGTCGTTGCCAGCAGGCAGGGCCGGAAACCTAATCGAATAACGTGATGCCGCCGTATCGACGGGACAACGCCCATCCCGCCGCGATGCCACCATCGTACAACGGGTGGCTGCTGTGTCGGCACGGGCGCGGACTGCACCACGGCCGCCGGAGCGGGACGAACAGGCGCGCCGAAGTCCTTCCCGGCGACGTCCTGTCCGTGATCTTGTCCCGCGCGTCCTCGTCCGCCGCGGACGTCGTCCGGTACGGCGCGACGTGCAGGCACTGGGGCCACGCCGTGGCCACGTACGCCGGCGCCATCTCCCGCGCTCTGCCGCCCCCCGCCCAGTTCCTCCCGCACCTCGCCCTAGGCTTCTTCCACCAGGACGCCAAACCGGCCCGCGGCTCCCCCACGCAGCCGCCGCGCTTCGTCCCGACGGAAGCCGCCTCCCGCCACCTCGGTTCCCATCTCCAGCTCCCCGCGCTGTTCGAGCACGCCCGCCCGGTGGCGTCCCGCAATGGCCGAGTCGTCCTCGAGCTCCGGCGCGAGGGGCGCGCCCATGGCGCCCTGAGGCTAAGCGTGTGCAACCCCATGACGGGCGACGTCTCCATGCTTCCCCCGCTTTACGGGAACGACTGCCCCGGTACCTACGGGTGCGCGATACTCACCGGTGACGACGACCTCGATGCGCCTGCGCGCCCGTCGGACTTCTTCTTCCGCGTGCTCCTCGTCTATATCCGCTGCGGCTTCACCGCGCTACGCTCCTGCTGCTCCTCCTCAGCCGCCGGCCCCCGCTGGGGGCCGGAAGAGAGGAAGCCCGGCGTCAGGATGAGCGCCGGCATACTGCGCGGGCTGGGCCACGCCGTGGTGGTCGGGGGCACGGCCTATTGGCCAATGCGCCGCGAGGCCTTGGGGGTGTCGCTGAACGGCGCGCCGTCGGAACCCATGGATGTGTGCTCCGTGCCCTACCGGCCGGGACACGTTTACCAGGGCGAGCACGTGCTGGGCGCCTCCCCGGACGGGAAGCGCCTGAGCTTCGTCTCGTGGGCCTTTATGAGCTGGATGGAGAGGATGGCGTGGACCGTCTACGTCGATATCGAGACCCAGACGGCTGCTGGCGGCGAGTGGGAGGGGGAGTGCCATGCCCTACGCATCAAGCTACCCGAGTTTGTGGCGGTCACCAGAACGACCGCGATTAGGCCACGGTGGTTCGGCGAGAGGAGCGGCACATTGCTGTTCACCGTCGGAGAAGGCAAAAGCAATGGAGCCTTCATGCTCAACATCACGACGGGAAGCGTCGAAAAACTCATCGATGGCGTTGATTGCCACGCGTGCAAATATTTATGCGGATACGAGATGGATCGTGCGACGCTCCTTGCTTGTGTAGCTCGAGACTGACTACATAAAACGGCGATTCTGACGTGTACGTCACGTTATATCACGTGCATAGCCCCATCCTTTCTCTCCTCTGATGTTTGTTGCGAGACGGTTACTTGTTTAAGTCCGAGAATAATGGTTGTTCAATTTATATGAGTAATATGTTTTATGCACATGTACCTTTGATAGATGGTCTATTCTTGTTGAATCTCGATAGTGAAAATACACATATTAATAATATTGAAGCTAAACGTTTGAAATTGAGCGATAACTCGACCTATATGTGGCATTGTCGTCTTGGTCATATTGGAGTGAAGCGTATGAAGAACTCCATTCTGATGGACTTCTTGAATCACTTTTGAATCACTTGAAATATGCGAAGCATGTATGATGGGTAAAATGACTAAGACTCCATTTTTTTGGATGATGGAGCGAGCTACAAACTTATTGGAAATCATACATACCAATGTGTGTGAACCAATGAGTGTAGCATCGCGCGGTGGTTAACGTTACGTTCTTACCTTCACGGATGACTTGAGTAGATATGGATATATCTATTTCATGAAACATAAGTCCAAAACTTTCGAGAAGTTTAAGGAATTTCAAAGTGAGGTAGAGAATCAACGTAACAAGAAGATTAAATTTCTACGTTCTGATCGTGGAGGTGAATATCTAAGTTACGTGTTTGGCGAGCATTTAAAGAAATGCGAAATACTTTCACAAATCACACCGACGGGAACACCACAGCGTAATGGTGTGTTCGAACATCGTAATCGAATTCTCTTAGATATGGTTCGTTCTATGATGTCACTTACAGATTTACCGCTATCGTTTTGGAGTTATGCATTAGAAACAACCGCATTCATTTTAAATAGGGCACCATCTAAATCCGTTGAAACGATACCGTATGAATTATGGTTTGGGAAGAAACCTAAATTGTCGTTCCTTAAAGTTTGGGATTGCGAAGCTTATATAAAGAAGTTACAGCCGGACAAGCTTGAATCCAAAGCGGAAAAATGCTTCTTCATAGGATACCCGAAGGAAACTATTGGGTATACCTTCTATCATAGATCCGAAGGCAAAATCTTCGTTGCTAAGAATGGATCCTTTCTAGAGAAGGAATTTCTCACGAAAGAAGTGACTGGAAGGAAAGTAGAACTCGACGAGGTTGTTGAACCTTCTCTCGAACTTGCGAGTAGCGCAACACCGGAAGTAGTTCCGGTGGCGCCTACACCAATAAGAGAGGAAGCTAATGATGATGATCATGAAACTTTGGTTGAAGTTGCTACAGAACCTCCCAGGTCAACGAGAACTCGTACCACTCCTGATTGGTATGATCCCGTTATGAATGTCATGTTGGTGGATAACACCGATGACCCTGCGACATATGAGGAAGCGATGATGAGCCCAGATTCCAATAAATGGCAAGATGCCATGAAATCCGAGATTGGATCCATGTATGAAAACCAAGTATGGACTTTGGTGGACTTGCCGGATGGCCGGAAGGCTGTCGAGAACAAATGGATTTTCAAGAAGAAAACAGATGTTGATGGTAATGTTACTGTCTATAAAGCTCGACTTGTCGCAAAAGGGTTTCGACAAATTCAAGGAGTTGACTACGATGAGACTTTCTCACCAGTAGCGAAGGTAAAGTCTGTGAGGATTATGTTAGCAATCGCTGCATATTATGATTATGATATATGGCAGATGGATGTCAAAACGGCGTTCCTCAATGGAGACATTGATGAAGAGTTGTATATGATGCAACCCAAAGGTTTTGTTGATCCTAAAGATGCTAACAAGGTATGCAAACTTCAACGGTCCATATATGGATTGAAGCAAGCATCCCGAAGTTGGAATCAACGTTTTGATAAGGTAATCAAAAGTTCTGGTCTTATACAAACTTATGGAGAAGCTTGTATTTACAAGAAAGTGAGTGGGAGCTCTGTAACATTCTTAATACTATATGTAGATGACATATTGTTGATTGGAAATGATGTAGACCTTCTTAATAGTGTCAAAGAATATTTGAATAATAGTTTTTCAATGAAAGATCTTGGCGAAGCAGCTTACATATTAGGCATAAAGATTTATAGAGATAGATCGAGTCGCCTAATATCATTGTCACAAAGTACATATTTGGACAAAGTTCTAAAGAGGTTTGGAATGGAAGATAGCAAGAAAGGGTTCTTGCCCATGTTGCTAATCGACCTTGAGTAAAACTCAAAGTCCAAAGAACGAGAAGATAGAGAAAGGATGAGTAAGACTCCCTATGCCTCAGCCATAGGATCTCTAATGTATGCCATGCTATGTACTAGACCCGACATTGCATATGTTGTTAGTTTGACTAGCAGATATCAAAGTGATCCAGAAGTGGATCATTGGACAGCGGTCAAAAACATCCTTAAGTACTTGAGAAGAACTAAGTTTATGGTTCTTTCTTATGGTGGTGATGACTAACTCGTTGTTAATGGTTACACCGATGCTAGTTGGAACACCGATCCGGATGATTCTAAATCTCAATCGGGGTATGTTTTTACTTTGAATGGTGCAGCAGTTAGCTGGAGGAGTGCAAAGCAAAGCGTTGTGGCGAGATCTTCAACTAAATCGGAATATATAGCTGCTTCGGAGGCTTCACAGAAGCGATATGGATGAAGGAGTTCATTACAGAGCTCAGTGTGGTTCCAAGTGCGTTGGACCCAATGTATATCTATTGTGATAACATGGGCGCCATAGCCAATGCGCAAGAACCAAGGTCACACAAGAAGCTGAAGCACATCAAGCTACGTTTTCACGCTATTCGAGAACATGTCCAAGATGGTGACATAAAGATTTTCAAAGTACACACATATCTGAATGTGGTGGATCTGTTGACTAAACCTCTACCGAGGGCAGAACATGACCAGCACCAAACCGCCATGGGTGTTCGGTATATTACAATGTAATCTAGATTAGTTGACTCTAGTGCAAGTGGGAGATTGTTGGAGATATGCCCTAGAGGAAATAATAAATGTAGTTATTATTATATCTTTGTGTTTATGATAAATGTTTACATTCATGCTATAACAGTATTAACCAGAAACATTAATACTTGTGTGATTTGTAAACTAAATTAGAGTCCCTAGTAAATACTCTTCAAAATACTAGCTTGTTGATTAATAGATGATCATGGTTTCTTGATCATGAACATTTGAGATGTTGTTAATAACAAGGTCATATCATTAGGAGAATGGTATGATGGACATACTCCTATAGATAAGCGTAGCATAAAGATCAAGTCATTTTAATAGTTCAATTGTTATAAGCTTTTTGATACATAGTAACCTAATTCCTTCGACCATGAGATCATGCTAATCACCATCACCGGAAGGATGCTTTGATGACATCAAACACCACACCATAACTGGGTGGATATAAAGGTGGCATTGAGTATTCGGAAAGTATGGGTTGAGGCACATGGATCAAGAGTGGGATTTGTCCATCCATATGACGGATAGATATACTCTGGGCCCTCTCGGTGGAATGTCATCCAATTGGCTTGCAAGCATGTGACTGGATCACAAGGGATGACATACCAAGGGAACAAGAAAAGAGTACTTATCAGTAACGAGGTTGAACTAGGTATGCAGAGATACCGACGATCAAAACCTCGGATAAGTAAACTATCGTGAGACAAAGGGAAATTGGTATCGTATGTAAGTGGTTCATTCGATCGCAAAGTAATCGTAGAAATATGTGGGAGCCATATGAATTTCCAGATTCCTCTATTGGTTATTGATCGGAGAAGTGTCTCGGTCATGTCCGCATAATTCACGAACCATAGGGAGACACACTTAAGGATTCGATGTTGTTGAGTAGTTATGGAATGATGAGTAAGAGACTGAATGTTGTTCGGAGTCTCGGATGGGATCCGGGATATCACGAGGAGATCCGGAATGGTCCGGAGAATAAGATTCATATAAGTAAAGTCCTGTTTGGGAGTTGGGGAATGATTCCGGTGTTTTCACCGGGAATGTTCTAGAAGGGTCCGGAAGGTCCGGCACTCTAGAGGGGAAGGGTACATGAATGTGTCATGACAATATGGAATGGTTGCATCATGTAATAGGTCACTTGGCTAGGCAAAATAAAGGGATAAATCAAATCCTGGTTTGAAAGTCAAACGCCAATTTGAAAAAGTCAAACGGCAAGTTTGCTTGGTGGCGGGAGAGTAGGAAACCTACTTGGGGAGGAAGTCCTCCTCCCTCCACCCGCCAGCCAAGGAGTCCGAGTTGGGGGAGGACTCCCTCCTCCCAACCGGCCACCCTCCACCTATATAAGGAGGGGTAGGGCGCCCCTACCCCTCACACCTAAAAACCCTAGCCCTCTCCTCAAGTCGCCGGCGCCACCACCTCCTTGTGCCGCTGCCTAGGGCACCTCCAAGTCGGCGAGTTTGGGTGAACCCCAAACCCTAGCCGCCGGCTACACTTCCCCTTGGTGCCCTCTAAACCCTAGATCACCAAGGCCTCTCTCATAGTCCACCATACTCGCTCCGACTTAAGGCGAAGCCCTGCGAGATCTCCCCTCTACTTCCGGTACCACGCCATCGTCTTTGGAATCGCGAGAGTGCTACAACCTCCATTTTCTTTGGAACAAGGGAGAGGAAGGTCTTCATCGAGTACCGAATGTGTGAACGATCGGAGCCTTACGAACGCTTGGGAAGGATCGTCTCGCAATCTTGAGATTGGCAAGAGTAATGCACATCACCCACGAGAATCTGCTCTCGTTAACCGCTTTGGAATCTTCGAGGGTGAGTTCCTCTATCGACTCGTTGCTACAATCTAGTAGATAGATCTTGGCTTGTTTGTTTGCATGCGTTAGAATTTTTTTGTTTTCCATGCTACGAACCCCTACACAACACAGTAGCTATACATGAGGGTTGATTTCTTTGCAAGGAACCTAATGTTGACTGTAATAATTCATGCCTTGACTAAGGTTCAAATGACAATAAGAACAATTACTATGGTTTGTTTCCTTTTTTGCTGAATGATGAGATTTGGAAGTATGCATTAGCTGTCAATCAAGTAGTATAGAAAAATATGATTCCTGGAATGTACTAGGAAAATGATTACACTTTTTCCTAATGGATTTTTCCAGAGTGGCTACTGTTAAATTGATCTTGCTATTGTGATGCCTCTTTGGAGTGTACACAATAGCCTGATCATATCTAGCATGATTAGATGAGATGGATTTAGTTAAATGAATGTATTGCCAAAATGGATTCCTTACTATCAGTGGCATCTACTTTGTTGGCCTTTAGCAGCTCTGGGATGAACTAGTGTAGCACTTCTACACTAAAATAAGAGCTCTCTCTCTCTTCCACAATTGATGCTTGTCTTAATTTGGCAAGAACAGGTATTAGTGTGGTTCTAGTAGCCAACCTGATGCTTGTAGTGGAGATGGATGACTTGGTTGTGGATGTTGTGATGATTCTACTTTGTTGCAAGATCTAGTGCTTGTCCTGCTCCTCCTTGCACTCATGGCCTTCTCCCTTTTGCTGCTCAATTGGTCTTCTCCTTATGCTCCTGACCTCCTCCTTGTGTCCTTGGATGGCTTCCTCTAGCAACCAGGTTGCTAGTGATGTGGTGGTAGTGCACTATGGAGTTTTGGTGCTGAACTATGAACTCTGGAAATGTAAGGATGGCATGTGTGGTTCATCTGTGTTGGTTGTGTTGGCTGTTTCTTGCTATGGTGAAGTAATTTCAGCAGAGTACTTCCCCTACTACGGCTGTGTACTTATCTCTCTCTCATAGTGCCTCCTGTGTTGACAACACATAAACATGCATGTGTGTATGAGCTGTGTGTGAGCTTGCCTCACCCAGATGGATCAGATCAAGTTTAAAATATCTTGATAGTTGTTGATGGTTCTACTCTTTGACTTTTACCTTTTGGTAAATTGGTGAAATTTGCCCCTACTTGCCTATGTCAATGATGTTGTGCTGAGACAGATTTGAAATAAGAACAGATATTATTTCATTTGGTGAAACTTGCCTCATTTTAATATGCTCAATGATGTGACAAAACAGTGCATTACACTGTTACTACTGAGAGCAATATTATTAACACTAACTCCTTTTTGTTTTTATCTCTTTTTCTTTGTTTGTGTTTTTCTTTGGCAGGAACAAAAACACTAAGAAGATGGAGATCAAGATTTAGATTAGGATTTGCTTTATTCTTTTGTAATTTGCTTTTCTTTCAAACACTTGTAAAAACAAAGTGATATTATGTATACCATAAATATTGCTACAACATCCAAATATTGTAACTTCTTTCTTATTACTTATTTCTTTATTGTATTATTATATTTCCATTTGAATATTTGTAAAGAAACAATGTAATAATATTATTATTCTAATATTCCTTCTTTTCTTTTATTTGATTAATTATTACTGAATAGAGAAAAGAATAAGAAGTATCTTATGTTTATTATATTAAGAATAGCATAATATTTATATTTCTTTTATATTATATTATTGTGAATAATTATTTGTAAGTCGAATTTCTTCCCTCATAACTCCAGAAAACAATAGAGGTCATGTCAAAATTCATCTCACTCCCCCACTGATGACACTAAACCTAATTCATCGGAGTGAGAATTCAGATCACACTCGTCTTTTAATTTGGCAAAAAAAATTACTAGGATTTTCAGATGCATGCATGCAGATGCAGAAAATCCTAAATCTACCCTTCGTTTAGTCCTAAATGCTGGAATTTTACAATTGGTCAGGGCTCCATCGAGGCGAATCGAGCCCCCATGCCCGCGGGAGTGGAATGTGTCATTTGCTTGCATACCCCAGCATGTTGACATGCTACATCTGTCCTCCGTAGTCGTACTCCATGGAGGGTGGCCGAGACTCCCTGAGGTATGTATGGATGTTTGTGTGGTGTGGGCCGCCTGAACAGTGTTATGTCCATCGAGCGTCAGGTGGGAAGAACCTTGATGCCCTTCTCCCGAAGCTGTAAGTTGCCTCCAATTGAGATCCATTTGCCTCCTGGCTTGCCCGACCGTGCCCGAAAGGGTTTGGATCATCGAAGACCTCATAGCCCCGGTGATCTAGGCTCTCGGGTGTCACCGCGGTTGATCCGATCTACATGACTCGGGCTCCTCCTGCCTGGCGCACCAACTGACGAAGGAAAGTTTTCACGATCCCTCAGCAGTCTCACTTCCAAGGAACGAAATAGAGTTTATTTGTTCGGCAATCATCTCGGATAGTAGGTTTGGATCTCCAAAGACAAATAAGAAGGTATATGTGTAATGGGGAGGATTTCCTTCAGTCTTTATTCATAAGTGATCAATAGATCATTCAAAGTGTCTATAAGATGATCTTGGTGAGTTTATAATATTACCCGACGAGAGAGATAAATTTAGGGCTTATGATTAAGACTAATGGCGAAGACTTAGACGCTTATGGCGTGTCCCTTTCTAGGTGAATGTTCTTGAGTATTTATAGGCGTCGATGGAGGTCGAGTGTTCCTTAGTCACGCCAGGTCTTCATCTTTACTTACACGTTATCTTGATCCTCGATCTTCTTTGCACATGCATCTGGTCTTCGAGATCTCTAGAGAGCCATCTTGCAGCACCACAGGTCAGGTCGATTGAGAGCTTCTAGATGCACGCCCTTTGATCTTTGATCATAGAGGTAGACATCGTGGGAAGGAATCGTGGATTACTGTCCATGTGAGGTACATGCCTAAATCCACCCATCACTAACAGGTTTCTTTAAGAAAATTTGTTCATGTTTATCTTTAGATGTTTTATTTTAGGATTTTGATTTTTATTAGGTATGAAACTTGTATATAGCTTAATTCCGAATAATTTATTTGTAAACTGAATTTGAAAATCTAGGCGAAAATGTGTGGATAAAAAGATGTATAAAACTTCTGAGATTTGTGTAAATTATTGAAATAATATTATGTCAGATAGTTTTCTTTAAAATAAGTTCTTATTATTTTGTTTAAATATAAATTATTAAAATAGGTTACTGAAATTGTGTGGAAAAAAAGTACAAAACTTGAAATTATATTATGTGTGCTTGTTTTCTTCAAAAAAGTTGTTACAAATTTTGTTTTAGATGTAAAATATCCAAAATGTGTATACGAAACAAGGTATAAAACTTCCAAGATTTGTGTAAATTGCTAAAATAATATTATGTCCTATTATTTTTTAATAAGTTCTTACAATTTTTGTTTATATGTAAATTGAAATATATTATTGAAAATGTGTGGACTAAAAAGGTATAAAACTCCTGATATCTGCTTACGAATTTGTGTATGACAAAATCTCCATTAACAAACTTGATAATACATGTATAAAATTTAATTGATCAGAAATCTGAGGTTAAAAATTTAGTTGCAACAGATCAAAATATGGATCTTATACTGTTTTGATCTAGAGAGGAAAAAAGTGAAGTTTGGAGTGGAGAAGGAAACCAAAACTTGTAGAAAGCTGGAAAGATGAGGGTCTTACTGCAATCTATAGACAAAAGAGTGGGAGGGGGCTTTCTAGAAAACACATGACGAACCTCCAACAAACTAATGGTGAGAGATGGTCACTAAACCTCCACTTGCAATAGGAGTTGCATTTTTGTTATATACATGTGTTACACGAGGATAGGGAATCAGACTAGAACTACATATCTTGGTTTTACTAGTACTCAAACTAACTCCTGATCCTACCCCTACACGGTCTGCAGCAACGAAGGTTATTACCTTACACGGGAAGTTCAAAAAGAGAAGTAGTTACCTTACATGGACACGAACCCAGCTTATTCCAGGAGAAGATTATATATATGCACAGGGATACCTATCCTCACGGATCATATTTACGCGACGTACGCGCTCGTAATCAGTCGTCGCTGCCACGACGTACAACCTGACCGACCGGAAACCTAGCTAACCAAATAACGGCATGCCGCCGCTTCGACGGAACCACGTCCATGACGCCGCGACGCTACCACCATACAACGGGTGGCTGCTGTGTCGGCACGGGCGCGGACTACACTGCGGCCGCCGGAGCAGGACGAACAGGCGCGCCGAAGTCCTTCCCGGCGACGTCCTGTCCGTGATCTTGTCCCGCGCGTCCTCCTCCGCCGCGGACGTCGTCCGGTACGGCGCGACGTGCAGGCACTGGGGCCACGCCGTGGCCACGCACGCCGGCGCCATCTCCCGCGCTCTGCCGCCCCCCGCCCAGTTCCTCCCGCACCTCGCCCTAGGCTTCTTCCACCAGGACGCCAAACCGGCCCGCGGCTCCCCCACGCAGCCGCCGCGCTTCGTCCCGACGGAAGCCGCCTCCCGCCACCTCGGTTCCCATCTCCAGCTCCCCGCGCTGTTCGAGCACGCCCGCCCGGTGGCGTCCCGCAATGGCCGAGTCGTCCTCGAGCTCCGGCGCGAGGGGCGCGCCCATGGCGCCCTGAGGCTAAGCGTGTGCAACCCCATGACGGGCGACGTGTCCATGCTCCCACCGCTTTACGGGAACGACTGCCCCGGTACCTACGGGTGCGCGATACTCACCGGTGACGACGACCTCGACGCGCCTGCGCGCCCGTCGGACTTCTTCCGCGTGCTCCTCGTCTATATCCGCTGCGGCTTCACCGCGCTACGCTCCTGCTGCTCCTCCTCAGCCGGCTTTGGCCCCCGCTGGGGGCCGGAAGAGAGGAAGCCCGGCGTCAAGATGAGCGCCGGCATACTGCGCGGGCTGGGCTACGCCGTGGTGGTCGGGGGCACGGCCTATTGGCCAATGCGCCGCGAGGCCTTGGGGGTGCGGCTGAACGGCGCGCCGTCGGAACCCATGGATGTGTGCTCCGTGCCCTACCGGCCGGATCACGCATACCAGGGCGAGCACGTGCTGGGCGCCTCGCCGGACGGGAAGCGCCTGATCTTGTTCTCCACTTCCTTTAATAGCTGGATGCAGAGTTCCTTTAATAGCTGGATTCGGAGGACGGCGTGGACCGTGTTCGTCGATATCGAGACCCAGACGGCTGCTGGCGGCGAGTGGGAGGGGGAGTGCCATGCCCTACGCATCAAGCTACCCGAGTTTGTGGCGGTCACCAGCACAACCGCGTTTAGGCTGCGGTGGTTCGGCGAGAGGAGCGGCACGGTGCTGTTCACCGTCGGATCAGAAGGCAAAAGCAAGGGAGCCTTCATGCTCAACATCACGACGGGAAGCGTCGAGAAGCTCGTCGACGGCGTCGAGTGCCACGCGTGCAAATATTTATGCGGATACGAGATGGACCGTGCGGCGCTCCTTGCTTGTGTAGCTCGAGAGCCTGACTAGCTTCTCGTCGCGCCGTGGTCACTGGCTACACCTATACACCTTAATTTCAGCCGGCTTTGATAGTCGGTAGGCACATCTTCGGCTAGTAGTTTGTTTGGCTGCGTTTTAATAATAGACTAGAGAATAATGTTTGGTCCTTTGTTTCATATTTCCACGCCGGTTGATCTTTGTTTCGACCTTATGTGATCATCGAATTGTAATACACTTGGAGTATGTGTTTCTTAATAAAAGGCGGCCGTGTGCATCAACCGATGTAAAGGTCAGGATTTTATTTTCCTTTTGAAAAGAAAAAACACCTACACTTTAATTACGATGACTTCATGTTTCTCGAAAAATTTCCATTTTTAGGGCGAAAGATTTGCTAAGATCTATTTATACCATATCAGTTGTTCCGTATTAAAATCTACACAAATTTTCTACGGTTAATATGGAATAGACTTGGAGTATGTGTTTCTTAATAAAAGGCGGCTGTGTGCATCAACCAATGTAGAGTCCGGGATTTTATTTTCCTTTCGAAAAGAAAAAACACCTACACTTTAATTACGATGACTTCATGTTTCTCGAAAAAATTCCATTTTTAGGGCGAAAGATTAGCTAAGATCTATTTGTTTCATATCAGTTGTTTCATATGGCAAATCTGTTACGGTTAATATGGAATAGACTACTCAATAATTAACAAAAACAGACGAAAATCGTCAAAGAAGCTGACACGACAACCTACAAAGTTGGGTCCATCCATCTATCAAGGCGCTACAAAAGCCTTCCTTGTGGCATCTATCTTCTTATTTTTCCTCCTAAGAGATTTTACATTTTTTAGAGGAAATTGTACAAACCACCACTCATTGCCGTGGACGTTGCGCAAAACACCAATTTTTCAAGTTTTTTGTAAAAACCACCAACTATTGGTGTAATCGGTTGCACACAGGTCTAAATCTCATATTAAGTGGATTAACTGAAATCCTTACGGACGGAGCCGCGACATAAGGATCTGATATCTATATGTCGTTATCTAGTGTGTTTTTTAATCTTTTTGAAAAAATAAAAATTCTAGCCATTGAAACGATATTCGTTCAAACTTATCCGGTTTAGTTAGTTTAGAGTTGTTTATATTATTTTAATTACTGAAAGTTTTTATTTTTTGATTTTTTTTTTAAAACAACTCATGACACGTTGACACCACATCATCATTGCCTTGTGTATCCCGGTCGCTCAGATTTCAATTAATCAACCTAATCTAGGATTTAGACCTATATGCAACGTATTACACCAATAGTTGATGATCGGTGCAAAAAACAGGTAAAGTTGGTGTTTTCCACAACGACGGCAGCAATACGTGGTGGTTTGTGCAATTTGCTCTATCAAGAGGCAAGCAATCTTCTTGCCATATCTATAACCATCTCCACACTAACGAGCAAATCCAAACTATTTACAAAGAGAGCTCAGAGCTCACCTGACTTTTTTTTTTTTGAGCAACCAGCAGGAGCACTGCCTTTTCTATTAGAAGAAGAGAATTGGCCGGTTTGGAAGGGAAACCGGCCAAAACCCGAAACAGACGTATATACACACGGGTCCGGTTAAAAGGGGAACCAGACCAAAAAAAAGACCCCAACGGCATATTTTCTGGAAAACCGGCAGAAACCACACGAGGCCACACTACCTAGCTCGACTAGGTCTGGAGCACCGCCGAACGACGCCAGCATAACGGCAACGGCGAGCATAACGGAAAGTCTGGTCCACGTCCCCGGAGAGGAAGTCAGAGCCGAAAGCACGGCTAGGCCTCACAGGCTTCATGGCGAGAGGCAGGCCGCAGAGAACTCGTCAACGGCACTCGCACGCCGACAGGGCCCGAAGGTGTCGACTCCCGGCAAGCACCAAAGAACCCTGTGCAAAGGCTCACATTACTCGAAAATGACGCCTTCAGGAAGGTCACAACATCCGAGAGGACGCCGCCGTCATCCAATCTGGCGAAGCCAGATTTGGGTTTTCACCCCAAAGTAATGGACGGAGTGAAGGGTTTCGCGGCATAGTAAATCAAAATTTTCTACGGAGCGAACAGAGGGAAAGCCAAGATCTAATCTAGGAGATGCAAACAACGAGAGAGATTGGATTAGATCTTCATACCCTTGAAGATTCGCATGAGCGAACGCTCGGGAACGTGGGTGATGTAGTCGACTCGCTTCTCCTCCTCGCGATCCGATCCGATCTAGCACCACAAGTGGCGGTGCCCGTGAGATGCACACGCAAAGACTCGGCGTCTCCTCCTTCCTCGGACCAGCGAGTATGGTGGAGAGATAGATTGGATCTACAACACGGGCGTGGTGTATATGGTGGAGAATTTCACTGCAGGCTTCGCCACAAACAATGGGAGGGAGAGAGGAAGGTAGCAAGGCTGCTAGGGCTTGGAGGAAGGTGTGTGTGTGTGGGGGAGGCGCACCACCCTCTATATATAGAGGGGCGCCAGCCCTTGCCCCTCCTCCAAGCCTATCTCTAGCTTAAACAATTTAAACTCTCCCTTATCTAGAAATCCTATCTCTAGTTTAAACGATTTAAACTCTCCCTTATCTAGAAATTCTATCCCGAGATTTAAACGAGTCAAATCTCTAGAATCGGCTGGGCCCTATGGGGCCTTGTGCCCCTGGCCCAATGCGGCCAGGACACTCCCTCATAGGCCCATGCCCCCTCCCGGAAGGTGGGGCCACGTTGGTCCCCTTCCGGAAGGTTCTAGAAGCTTCCGCACAATACCGATTAACCGAACAATTCAACTCCAAAACTGCACCGCCTTATATGAATCTTATTCTACGGACCATTCCGAACCTCTCGTGATATACCGGATCCCATCCGAGACTCGAACAAAAATTCATAAACCAATTATCCAATCTATCCTAGCCAAGACACGTTATGTGTGACCACGGTTCAAGAATATGCGCACATGATCTTCTATCAATAATCAACAGCGGTGCGCACCCATATTGACTCCCACACATTCATCGATGATCATATCGGATGAACCACGATGCAGGATTCAATCAATCCCATATATATATTCCTTCGTCTCGTGATATTTTACTTGCTCGAGATTCGATCGTCGGTATCGTCATACCTAGTTCAATCTCGTTCACGAAGTACTTTACTGCCCGTAATCCGATATCACTTTGTGATTAACTCCTTAACCACATGCTTGCAAGCGGTGTTGATATCGACACGAGTGGGCCCAAGTATATCTCTCCGACTTGGGAGGGACAAATTCCATCTCGATACATACAACCCAATGATACTTTCCGATCACCGAGAGACACCTTTATGATCACCCTCTCATAGGATGACGTTTGATGACCTCAAAGCTTTCTTCCGATACTGTGGAGTTGCATTATCTCATGGTCTAAGGAATACAATATTTGACATAGGAAAAGCTTCAAAGACGAACACGATGACACGATCTAATTGCTCGCTTTGTTTGGGTCTATCCATCATATCATTCTCCCAATGATATGATCTCATTATCAATTGACAACTCATGTCTATGGTTAGGAAACCTTAACCATCATTGATCAATGAGCTAGTCCTTAGAGGCGTAATAGGGACACGGTGTTGTTCACAAACCACACAAGTATTAAAGTTTCCACTTAATACAATTCTAGCATGGAATATAAACTTTATCATGAACAAGAATTATAATAATAACATCTTTATTATTGCCTCTAGGGCATAATTCCAACAGTCTCCCACTTGCACTAGAGTCAATAATCTAGTTTACATTTGGCAACAATCTCACACCCATGGCACTGAGGTGTTGATCATGTTTTACACGTGGAAGAGGTTTAGTCAGTGGATCTGCGACATTCAGATCCGTATGTACTTTGCTAATCTTCAGATCTCCATCTGTTATATAATCTCGGATTATATGAAACTTGCGGTTGATATGCTTGGTCTTTGGATGATATCTTGGTTCCTTAGCGAGTGCTATGGCGCCAGTGTTGTCACACAATATCTCCAGTGGGTCCAATGCACTTGGAACCACGCCAAGCTCAGTGATGAAGTTTCTTATCCAAACTCCTTCACTTGATGCTTCTGCAGCAGCCATGTATTCCGCTTCTACTGTAGATCCCGCGATCACGCTTTGCTTGCAGCTTCTCCAGCTCACAGCTCCTCCATTCAAAATATAAATGTATGCTGTCTGAGATTTAGAATCATCCTTGTCGGTGTCGAAACTAGCATCGATGTAACCTTTTACGACAAGCTGTTCATCACCTGTAACACCCTCAGAATCGGCCCTATGCAAGTTTTAGCGCAACCCGCCAAACCCGCATAGAAACGATACGAAGGTGCCCACCAGGCACTTGCGTGCGGGTGGAAAACAAAGTAATAACATTACACAACAGTCCTCGATGGGACCCACAGAACAGATATATATACAGCAGCGACTCAGTGAGTCAAGAATACAGATATAATATACAAAGACCCAAATCACCTTGAAAATGATCGAGCGTCCGACTACGGACAAGATGCAAATGGGGCTAAGAGCCCTGAAGAATAACCAATGGCGTCCATAACCCTGCCTGTGCCAAGGAAGGGTAACCCCGCTAACGGCCGATCTCAAAACCTGCTTAAACAAAAAGGGTGCCGAAAGGGCAAAGGAAAAAGAAGGAGGCCGTCGATCTTGAGGCCGACACGGCGAGACTAGAATTCGCGGTCCTCGCCTACATAGGTATGGTGGATCAAGCGGCGCAACATGCACTAAACAACCTATAGAGACTCGATACAACTGGCGACTATCAGAGAGGGGTAAGAAAGACCTATTCGGATCCAACCTGATACTATCACCAAACAATCCCATCCTGGTATTCCCCCTCGAGACCAAACGAGGAAGTCCACCGAGGAACTCACACAAGGGCGGTTTTACTTATTCGATTATCATTGCAGCAATTACTAGTCAGGTTTAGATAATCATCCTGATAAAGTAAGCAGTGGGCACTTTTAGTTAACCATTCCGTGATATTGGCAACACTTACTAGTCAGATACAATTAGCATGAGATAACCCCAAAAACCCAGCAGTTGTTGGTACTTTTATTTAGCCATTTCGTTGTAGTGAAGCTGATTACTAGTCAAATCGGATACAAGTCAATTTATAACAGTAAACTTTAGTTATAGTTGTCTATGATCAAGCACTGTGCTCCAAGTCGTCCATAATCGCGGACACGGCTTCTCGAAAAGATTTAACCTGAGGGTGCACCAAAGTATCCACAGCACTTCACCCTTTTGCCGATCGGTTAACATACACCCATCGGTATGTCGGCGGGGCCTAAGTCACGACGTTCTGCACCAAAGCAAGTACATGGGGCCACCCCACCAAGTCGAACTCAAGAACGAAGTCGTCCGTCTCGAGACGGACTTAGGTTTGGTAGACGGCTGTGAACGGCAAGAAATCCCCAACGGGACTGCCGACACAAAACGTGTCCGATCCTAACAAGATAAAGGTGCTCCTCGCACAATTTAAATAAAGCGAAAGCATGGCATAAGTACAGGATAGTAAATAAAACCTCAAACTAGTTTGTGGCCCCAAGACAATACTTTGAAATCAGGTAATAATCAATGGGGGCCCATATCTCCCCAATTGTGGTTAGCGCTCGATCTCTAACAGTGTCAAGAACTCGGGTCCTACGGGACACAAGTGGGCGTTCTGAAAACCAACATTACCTATCACCCACCGATGCCTCTGCTTAATTCAATTTTAGTTGTTAAATAGGAATTAAAGTGAACGATAAGTAAAGCCATGATCCTCTCCAACATCAACATGCGGCAATTACTCCAACACTGTGGTACTTGACGACAGGCAACAACACTTGAGCAAGAGACTACGACACGCAAGTCCAACTATCTACCAAACAACAGGTAATAGGATGTGTCCAAGGCAATATATGGTTGCAAGGGATATCACGGGTACGGAAACTAGAGCATCGCAACACAGATAGCAATAGATCAACAGGAGGGAGTAAATACTATAAAAGTAAGATAGGTAGAAAAGGGGGGAGATGCTCGCCTGAAAACATTGTCGAAGGTTCAACCGAAGATCGGGTCGAAGCTCACATCAACTCAACGGCCTTATCCGCGAAGAAGCAAAACACTAGAAGAAACACCGGATGCAATATTTAATACAACGGCAGAATATCGGCATGATGCATGTATGATGCATGACATGGCAAGGGTGCGATGCAATTGGGCCATATTAAGCGGAACCGGGGTCCCGACAATTAATTAGGTGGTTCATGTTGTTTAGCTACCCCGCAATTTAAATGTTGCTTTATCAAGACAAAAGTTAGCACCGGTTCGCTACACAAATTTAAATGAGGCCAATATGAGACTAGATTTGCCCGCATATGGGCCCCATATTAATTATTAGGTGAATCGGCATAAGGCCCCCAAACCACATGATATGCATGCGAGATGAATGATTTGATATGCAACAATTGTATTATATTATAAAATTAGGGTTTCGGGGAGGGGTTCACACATTATGGTTCGGCGATCTTGGGGTTCCGGGGTTCGGGATTCGGTCTCAGGGTCCAGGGTTCGACGGGATCGTTCTCGGACTCCGGGATCGTTCTCGGATGGCAGAGTAGACCTTGGCGTTCGGGTAGACGAACTTGGCGTGGCGTCGGGGCGCATCGGTCTCGCCCTGGTCGGTGTCATTCTTGTCGTCGCGACGATCTTGTCGGGTCCGCGCCATCGAGTCGGTCTTGGCATTCAGGATGAAGTACTTGTCGTTCTCGTGGTGATCTTGGCGGTCGTCGTCCGGGCTCGGCGTCGGGAAGGAGTACTTGTCGCGGTCCGGGTCACGCGCGTCTTCGGATCCGAGAGGAAGAACTTGACGGTTCGGGTGAAGAACTTGTCGTCCTTCGGTTCCATGTCGACGGTTATGGAAACACACCCAGGACGGAGATCTTGAGGACACAGACAACCCACCACAACACATTGGCGTCGGGTTCCGGATCCGCTTGTCGATGATGACCTTGGAACGGCACCGACGGTCTTCGCTGGCATCGTGGTAGTGTCGCCGGCCACCTAGGCGTGTACTTGCCGGATGTAGGTCTTGTCCACCACGCCGGTCTCGGGCAACATCACCATCTTGCATTACCGAAACGGGTAGCGTCGACGACCTGCAGAACACCCAGCGAAGGCATCGGGGAGGAGGCGCTGGCGCATGCGCAACGAAGCAGGGACCTTGGCCAAGACGTCCTGGACAGGGAGGAGAGCGGCGGTGAGGGCGTGAGGCGGTGGCGGGTCAGCGCCGACGCCAGGAGGGCGCCCCGGCGAGGACGCAGGGACGCCATGGCAAGCTCGGGGAAGGCTTGGGCGGAAGGCGGAGAGCGCCATGCTGCGGACGAGCGGTTGGTGGCGGACGGGTTGGTGGCGGAGGAGGAGGCGCGGAGGCCGGCGAGGACAGGCGAGCTCCAGGCGCGCGCCTGTGGAGGCGAGCTCGAAGAGGAGGGAGCGGTGGCAAGGTCGCGAGGAGGGACCACAGGAGAGGGGCGGCGGGAGGAAAGCCAGGAGGGTGGACGCGGAAGGAGGGAGAAGGCCCGACGCGGGTCCCACGCAGGCGGCGGTGGCAGAGCTCATGGGCAAGTGAAGGCTCGGGGAGACCGGAGGGCCGCGGCAAGAGGATGGTGAGGGCGCTGGCGGGAGAGGAGGGCCAAGCGGCGGGGCGGACGCCGAGGCGGGCGGCGACGAGGTTGGGGCGGGGAGGAGCCTGCGAGGGAGGAAGGGGAGAGAGAAGGGAGAGGTGGCGCGTGGTGGGGGTGGGCCGCGCGGACAGGTGGGGTCCAGGGGGGGTCGGTTCCAGCGGGGTGGCCAGCAGGGTGGGGGTGGGAGCGTGCGTTGCCTGTGTGCGTGTGGGTGTGTGGTGGGCCGAGTTGAGAGGAGAGAGAGGAGGCTGGGTGACGTGGCGGCGTCTGGTTGGTTGGGGGATAGGGAGAGGTGAGGTGTCAGGTGGGGATTGGTCCGGGTGAGGTGGCAGGAGGGTGTGGGTAGATAGGTGGGTAGCTTTAGGATTTAGGGGTGGACCGTTTGTATTTTTTGGGGTGGTCGTTCGGGTCATTCGGCCCGTTCGACTGCCCCACTAAAAATATTTCAAACTTTTATTTAATTTGCAATACATTTTCGTAAATAGTTTTTAGACAAACAAAATATCCAGAAGCATCCGGGGGTTTAATTTGAAAAAGAAGGAGGACTAGTTTCAGAAAACCATAGCCTTTCGCAAATAGTTTTTAGGCAAAATAATATGCATGATGATGACGATGCTCAAATGCAATGTGGCATGTTGACATGAGCATGCGGTCATGATGATGCAATGCACAAAAACAACGCGATTTTCTAGTAGTGGTTTTGCGGGATGCCACATCACCCCCATAGACTAAGAACATTTCTTTAGTTCTATTTAGGTACTTTAGGATGTTCTTCACGGCTGTCCAGTGTTCCACTCCTGGATCACTTTGATATCTGCTCGTCAAACTAAGAGCATTGGACACATCCGTCTAGTACACAAGATGGCATACATGATGGAACCTATGGCCGAGGCATAAGGCACTTTGCTCATAGCTTCCTATCATTTACCGTAGTCGACACCGAGCCTTGCTCAATATCTTACCCGACAACATAGGCACCGAACCTTTCTTTGCCTTATCCATTCGAACCTTTTCGTAACTTTGTCTAGGTATGTACTTTGGCTTAAAGCTATCGCGCCTTTTGTCATCTCTATAGATTTTGATGCCCAATATATAAGCAGCTTCACCTAGGTCTTTCATTGAAAAACACTTGTTCAAATAACTCTTCACATCGTTAAGCATGTTGATGTCATTTCCGATAATCAATATGTCATCCACATACAGTACCAGAAACGTCACCGAGCTCCCACTCACTTTCTTGTAGATGCAAGCTTTGTAGCAATTTGGAACAAATCCAAAGCTCTTGATCACTTGATCAAAACGAAGGTTCCAACTCCGAGATGCTTGCTTCAGTCCATAAATGGAACGCTGAAGTTTGCATACTTTACTAGCATCCTTAGGATCGACAAAACCTTCGGGTTGCATCATATACAACTCTTCATCAATGTTGCCATTGAGGAAAGCAGTCTTGACATCCATCTGCCATATTTCATAATCATGAAACGCAGCAATTGCTAATAAAATCCGAATGGACTTAAACATCGCTACGGGAGAGAAAGTCTCATCGTAGTCAACACCTTGAACTTGTCGAAAACCTTTTGCGACAAGCCGTGCTTTATAGACAATAACATTACCATCCGCGTCCGTTTTCTTCTTGAATATCCATTTGCACTCAACGGCCTTTCGGTCACTAGGAGGATCCACCAAAGTCCATACTTGGTTTTCGCTCATGGATCCCAATTCGGATTTCATGGCTTCCACCATTTCTCGTAGTCCGGCTCATCATCGCTTCCTCATAGTTCGTAGGTTCACCGCCTTCTACCAACAAGACAGTCAAGACAGGTTGCCGTACCACTCGTGAGGGGCACGCGACCTTGTCGACCGCGACGCTCAAGAGATCGTCCGAAGCTTCATGATCCTTGTCATTAGCTTCCTCTATTGTTGGTGCAAAGGCACCGAACAATTTCAGTCTGTCGCTACTCTCCAACTCAAGAGAAGGTTCAACAACCTCGTCTAGCTCTACTTTCCTCCCACTCACTTCTTTCGAGAGAAACTCCTTCTCAAGAAAGGAACAGTTCTTTGCGACAAACACTTTGCCTTCGGTTTTGTGATAGAAGGTATACCCAATAGTTTCCTTAGGGTATCCTATGAAGACGCATTTCTCCGCTTTGGGTTCGAGCTTGTCCGGCATCAACTTCTTGGCGTAAGCTTCGCATCCCCAAACTTTAAGAAATGACAACTTAGGTTTAGCACCAAACCACAGTTCATACGGTGTTGTCTCAACGGATTTAGATGGTGCCCTATTTAAAGTGAATGCAGCGGTTTCTAATGCATAACCCCAAAATGATAACGGCAAATCAGTAAGAGACATCATTGATCGGACCATATCTAATAGAGTTCGATTCCGGCGTTCAGACACACCATTGCGCTGTGGTGTTCGGTATGGAGTTGCGAAACAATTCCGCTTGCTTTAAGATGCGTGAGAAAATCATAACTCAAATATTCGCCCACGATCGGATCGTAGAAACTTAATCTTCTTACGATGGTTCTCCACTTCATTCTGAAATTCTTTGAACTTTTCAAACGTTTGATTTATGTTTCATTAAATAGATATACCCATATCTACTTAAGTCATCGGTAAAAGTGAGGAAATAGCGATATCCACCGCCCGAAACACTCATCGGTCCGCATACATCGGTATGTATGATTTCCAACAAGTCCGTTGCTCACTCCATCATACCAGAGAACGGGGTTTTGATCATCTTGCCCATGAGGCATGGTTCGCATGTGTCAAATGATTCAAAATCAAGAGACTCCAAAAGTCCATCAGAATGGAGTTTCTTCATGCTCTTTACTCCAATATGACCTAGACGACGATTACCACAAATAAGTAGTATTATCACTATCTACTTTGCATCTCTTAGCCTCAATGTTATGGATGTGTGTTCCTCCCTTTCGAGATTTAGAAGAAATAAACCATTCACAAGAGGTGCATGACCATAAAAGATGTTACTCATATAAATAGAACAACCATTATTCTCCGATTTAAATGAATAACCGTCTTGCAATAAACACGATCCGAAATGATGTTCATGCTCAACGCAGCACATAATAACATTTATTAAGGTTTAAAACTAATCAAGGTAAAACTAAGGAGAGTGTGCCGACGGCCATCACATCAACTCTTGATCCGTTGCCAACGCGCATCGTCACCTCATCCTCGCAAGTCGCCGCTCATTCCGTAGCTCTGCTTCGAGTTACAAATATTAGCAATCAACCGTATCAAATACCCGGGCACTACAACGAGGGCTAGTAAGGAAAACATCAATAACATGTATATCAAATATACCTTTGATGGTGCCGACCTTCTTGTCCGCTAAGTACTTGGACAGATGCCCAAAGGACCCTTGTCCTTGCAATAGAAGCACTCGGTCCGGCTTTGGACCGACTGAGCTTCTTCTCGGGCAACGCGCTTGCCGCCTTTCTTGAAGGGCTTCCTTGCACCCTTACCTTTCTTAAAGGTGGGGGCTTGTTGACCATCAACATATGATTATTCTTTTGATGTTCACCGCTACTTTCATCTTAGCAAAGAGCTCGTGATCATATCATGGAACCAACTGATTGTGATCAACTACAAAACTTTTGTAGCTAGGAGTGTCAATCTTGAGCTCCTCCGAATCTTGCGTGCCGATTGCTCAAGGCGTTGAGTGTAGCTCGACATCTTAATGGCGTGCTCACTAACGGACCTCCTTCCTCCATCTTGTAGTTAAAGAATTTCTTAGAGATCTCATATCTCTCGAGCGGCTTGAGTCTCAAACATGTTTTCAGCTCGAGAATCTCAAAGGGCCCGAACTCCTCAAAACGATTTTGAAGATCCGATTCCATAGCATACAACATGACGATCTTAATCAAATCATAATCATCCTTGCGCCGATAGACAGCTTTCTCATCACCATAGCGATTGCAGTGGGGTCACCTAACGCTTTACCAAGGACATAGTCCTTTGTCCGCCGAGAATGATTCTTAGATTGCGGAACCAATTGGTGAAGTTAGACCCATTGTTCCTAAGCTTTTCTTTCTCAAAGAAAACGTTGAAGTTGAAGTTGGATTTGGCCATGTGATCTACAAGATTTGCAAGTACAACTTAGACTATGTTCATGATAAATAGTTCAACTTAATCAAATTACTAGATGAACTCCCACTAAATTCAACATCCCTCAAGTTGTTTAGTGAACACGATCCAAATTCACCACACCTAATCCGATCATCACGAGAAGAGATGTGGTTTCAATGGTGGACAACGAAGTGTCGATCATATCATTCATATGACTCATGCTTAACCTTTCGGTTCTTGTGTTCCGAGGCCATGTCTGACATGCTAGGCTCGTCAAGTTAGACCCAAGTATTTCCGCTGCAGTAAACCGGCTTGCACCCGTTGTATGTGAGCGTAGAGTCTATAGCACCCGATCATCACGTGATGCTTGGAAGCGACGAACTTTCGCAACGGTGCATACTTGGGGAGAACAGTTTTATCTTGATCTTTATGAGGAATCATCTTATAATGCTACCGTCGATCTAAGCATAATAAGATACATAAAGGATAAACATCACATGCATATAACTTTATGTGACATGGTATAGCCAATCTTCGCAATGATCTCCATCTTGTGCGTTCCAAGATGATCGCCATCACTCCACCATGATTGCCTCCACCGAATAGCAACTACAACTATTGCTAACTACTTAGCGATAAAGTAAAGCTATTACATGGCGTATAAGAAGTTGACTCACAGGTCATACACAATTATAAAGACAACCATATGGCTCTCGCCGTTGTGTACTCATCGACATGCAAGTCGTGAAACATTACAAAACATGATCATCGCATACAATATACACATCACATCTTGGGCCATACCATATCACAGAAAACACTCCCTGCAAAAACAAGTTAGGCGCCTCTACTTTGTTGTTGCATGTTTTACGTGGCTTTATGGGAGTAGATGCTAAGAACGATTCTTACCTACGGAAAGCCACAACGGTGATATTATGGTTGCCAAACTCCGGTGTTAATCCCATGACAACTATAGTGAGAGAAACTGACATCCACCAGCCGCATGTGTGGAACAAGCCACACGTCAAGTGCGGAGCCGGTCTCGCGAACGACGTCGCGTAAGGTTGGTCTGGACCGCTTCAATCTCACTATCCCGCGTCATAAGAAGAACACAAACAAGAGGCTTGCAACAGAAAACATCAACGCCCGCAACAACCATGTTGCGTTCTACTCGTGAAACACATCTACGCATAGATCTAGCTCTGATACCACTGAAGGGTTTCGCGGCATAGTAAATCAAAATTTTCTACGGAGCGAAGAGGGAAAGCCAAGATCTAATCTAGGAGATGAAAACAACGAGAGATTGGATTAGATCTTCATACCCTTGAAGATTCGACATGAACGCTCGTTAAACGTGGGTGATGTAGTCGTACTCGCTTCCTCCTCGCGATCCGATCCGATCTAGCACCACAAGTGGCGGTGCCTCCGTGAGATGCACACGCAAAGACTCGGCGTCTCCTCCTTCCTCGGACCAGCGGTATGGTGGAGAGATAGATTGGATCTACAACACGGACGTGGTGTATATGGTGGAGAATTTCTGCAGGCTTCGCCACAAACAATGAGGGAGGAGAGGAAGGTAGCAAGGCTGCTAGGGATTGGAGGAAGGTGTGTGTGTGGGGAGGCGACCACCCTCTATATATAGAGGCGCGCCAGCCCTTGCCCCTCCTCCAAGCCTATCTCTAGTTTAAACAGTTTAAACTCTCCCTTATCTAGAAATCCTATCTCTAGTTTAAACGATTTAAACTCTCCCTTATCTAGAAATTCTATCCCAGATTTAAACGAGTCAAATCTCTCTAGAATCGGATGGGCCCTATGGGGCCTTGTGCCCTGGCCCAATGCGGCGTGACACTCCCTCATAGGCCCATGCCCTCCCGGAAGGTGGGGCCACGTTGGTCCCTTCCGGAAGGTTCTAGAAGCTTCCGACAATACCGATTAACCCGAACAATTCGAACTCCAAAACTGCAACGCCTTATATGAATCTTATTCTCCTGACCATTCCGAACCTCTCGTGATATACGGATCCCATCCGAGACTCAACAAAAATTCATAAACCAATTATCCAATCTATCCTAGCGCCAAGACACGTTATGTGTGACCCTGGTTCGAGAATATGCGTACATGATCTTCTATCAATAATCAACAATGGGTCCAGGCACCCATATTGACTCCCACACATTCATCGATGATCATATCGGATGAACCACGATGCCGAGATTCAATCAATCCCATATATATATTCCTTCGTCTCGCGATATTTTACTTGCTCGAGATTCGATCGTCGGTATCGTCATACCTAGTTCAATCTCGTTCACGCAAGTACTTTACTGCTCCGTAATCCGATATCACTTTGTGATTAACTCCTTAACCACATGCTTGCAAGCGGTGTTGATATCGATTACGAGTGGGCCCAAGTATATCTCCGACTTGGGAGGGACAAATTCTATCTCGATACATACAACCCAATGATACTTTTCCGATCACCGAGAGACACCTTTATGATCACCCTCTCATAGGATGACATTTGATGACCTCAAAGCTTTCTTCCGATACCGTGGAGTTGCATTATCTCATGGTCTAAGGAATACAATATTTGACATAGGAAAAGCTTCAAAGACGAACACGATGACACGATCTAATTGCTCGCTTTGTTTGGTCTATCCACCATATCATTCTCCCAATGATATGATCTCATTATCAATTGACAACTCCTGTCTATGGTTAGGAAACCTTAACCATCATTGATCAATGAGCTAGTCCATAGAGGCGTACTAGGGACACGGTGTTGTTCACAAACCACACAAGTATTAAAGTTTCCGCTTAATACAATTCTAGCATGGAATATAAACTTTATCATGAACAAGAATTATAATAATAACATCTTTATTATTGCCTCTAGGGCATAATTCCAACACGGAGGGGTGACCGGGCTCCACGACAACGCCCCCAAGAGGGAAGCGGCGCCCACAGGCGTCGCCGATGTCGGCACCAACCGAAGTCGGGCAGGACTTCGTCCGGAGACCCCTGCACCACCTCCAAAGGACCGCCACGAAGGCGACCCATGCCGCCCGGCGATAATGACTGGCGGAAGGAGAGACGCACCCCACACGCCCCATGCCCACACGCCGTGATGAACAACAACACCATCCTTGCCGCCCGCCTTCACGCCAGAAAGCAGAGTGAGCAACCACACGCCAACTCGCCACCGGCCAAGGGGCGCACCAAAACCGACCATCGAGGGCGCCACGCCGTCCATGCACCATGGCGCACCTCCGCCAAGGGAAAGCCAGCGAGGGCCACCAAGCCCCCGCCACACGCAGCAGCCCACCAAAGCCGCCAAGGCACCAACAGAAAAAGGCGAGCTCCACGAGACCACCACGCCGAGCCCCCTAGACCAGTCGTCCTCCACGCAACCGCCGCGTCGAGGCAAAGCCCAGGCCGCTGACCACCACACAGCCGCCGCGTCCCCGGGGCCCCCGCCCCGGCATCCTCATCTCCGGCGAAAGGCGACAGAGAACGACAAGCCGGCCACCCCTACCAGCCTTCCGCGGCCGAGAGACACCGCCCCGGCCAAACCCCGCCCGAGCCCGGGCTCGCTTCCCTGACGCCATCCGCAGCAGAGCCTGTCGCGGCACCCACCAGCCGAGGCAGAGCCGAGGCCCGCCAAGCCCATCTGGGCCCCGGACGGGCCCGGCCTCGCACCCACCTCCCGTAGCGCCGGCGGCAAGTGCCAGGCCCCGCCACGGCGCAGAGACGCCGCCTCCCCTCGCCCGTCGAGCCCCATCATCGCCATGCCGAAGAAGCCGCCGGGGTAGACGAAGAAGAAGCCGTCGGGTGAGACGCGTCATCATGGGATCTCCCCGCCACCTTTGGCTGGGCGCCACCAAAGCCGGCCAGCGGCGGAGAGAGGAGGTCGTGGGGGGCCGGCAGCGGCTCAGCCCCGAGTCGCTTTGTGGGACGCGAGGGTCGCGAGGGCGACGGGGTTCGTTCCAGTTTTTGTAGGCACACCTGACTCTTTAACCTCATCATTGAAAGACATCACATGTCAAACACTCATAGACAAGAGAACGGCAAAAGTATGCGAACCTCATGATCCACAACAGCAGACGGGCCGGGCTAGCTCGAGGCGGCAGGACGTCATGGCCAACGCAAGGCTTCTAATGAGCTTGGAAGCGAGGGAAGAGCTACTCCCTCGGTTCCATATTACTCGATTTAGTTAAAATCAAATTATTATGTTTGCTTTTTTTAGGTTTGTTTTCTCTTTGTTTTGTCTCCCTAGCGGCATCGGTGAGGTAGAGGTGATGATAGCGTGTTAGCATAAGGTGCCTTCTCCCTACCTCGTGGGCGTCCGACTCACACTCAACGAATGGCCGTGAGGGTTAGCGTCGTCGATCTATTGATTCTCTTCGGATCTTGGTAACTGGTGTGACTATCAAGGTGACTTCTTCTGGCCATGGGGACCTACGGATCATCAAGGACCTTCATCGACGGTTATTTCTTCCTCTTCGCCGCGAGTTCCCGTCCGCAACCAACAATGCCAAGCCAGATCAGGGAGGAGTGGCAACGGTGATGCGCTGTCGACACGGTCTAGAGGTTGGAAACGAAGGGCATCTCGAGGATTTCGTTGTAATTTTCGTATTTTTATGGTGCTTTATACTATCGTTTGTTTCTTTTAATACCAAGGTCCTTTTCATAAAAAAACAATATTTACATATAAAATCTCCTTTTGTTCGCGTCTAGATACATGAGAATGTAGACAATCCAAGCCACTTATTTTGAAAAGCGGATATATATAATATAAAAGTACATCATACTATCCCTTTTCCATCATATCCCTCGTGTTTGGCCAATCCACCAACGGTATACCTGCCTTCATGTTTGGCCGATCCACCGACGGTATCCAAACAAAGGCCTTCTGCTTAGACAGGCTCTTTAGCCCCATAGTTTTTTGAATAACAGCGACACCAAACAAAGGCCTTCTGCTTAGACAGGCTCTTACCTCCATAGTTTTTTGAATAACAGAAACACGGAGTATAAATACCTGCCGAGGAAAAAATAAATCTTGACACAGCACAAGATAGTGTATGCATAAATGTTCACCTCTTGCATGCAATTTAACATCTATTTCAAACAAATCATCAACACAACAATTTTACATGTATAACATGCGATATATACATCAAGTTAACAAAAGCTTCAATGATCCATAACTGTAAGTTGCAGGGTACTGATTAACTTGTCTCACATCATCAACACATACTGAATGGTCTCGAAACTACAATGAAGAGCAGAGTTTGCAACAATTGCTGCGGAAGTCACCTAACATGCTGCACCCATCATCATACTACTGACATAACTGTAACAGGGTTGTTTCTAACACAAAAGTCCACTGACATAACTGTAACGGGGATGTTTCTAACCCATAAGCCTGCTACCATTACTGCTCAAGAATCAGTGCTACGCTAGGAGGAGCTATTATGCACATAGCAACCATTTCTCAAACCTTCTAAAACAACCAGCCACTCCAGGTGGAGGCCAACTATAGGATTTCTTAACCCTTTGTGTAAGTAACATGCCAGATTGTCACCATGACCACATGACAGGCGCTGACGGGTTCGGCAGCGATGGTGGGGTCATACAGTGCTGGTGCCACTGGTGAAGGTTCGCGCCATCGATACACCCAGGAATTGCTTGAGGCGTTTCCTCGACGTCCATAGAAGTAGCTTCTGTCTCATCAGCATCCATTGGTTCTTCAAACATTTCTACGTTTTCTGGTGGGGAAGCCGACCAACTAGATGTCATAGCAATCCGCTGTGGCGCCCAAGGAACCAAAGCCAAGCAATTGCTGCGCTCAGGAGAATTATCCTCCAGCCCATGAGAGTTCCCTTGATTGAAAGGTTGATCTGAGAGAGGAGAAAAAGACAATGAGGTAACCTTGTCAACAGGACAACTACAAAAATCCTATGTTCCTTGGAAGGTTGTCAAAAAACTGAAGCAAACCAGAAATGCTCGAAGTACAGATAACAGAACCAACAAAAAGGAAAGGAAAAAAAGATGATTATTCACAATATACAAAAAATCTTGCACAGCAGGGGGCAAACAAGAGCATGACAAGAATACTAAGAAAAGAAATCCCAAATAAAACACATCATGATGTGCAGCACACATGTACCCGAAAGCAGAATGTGATGTCTCGCTTAGAATTAAGCATGTTCTTATCTCCCAAAATCATCTGTCAATATGGTACACTAAAAGGCGATGCACATAGGACGAAACAGCATATAAAAGAGAAGGAAAGCGTGTTCGCAGGAATACAGTTATGCTCATCTGGACTAGCCACATGGCACTGCTGGACATTTGGACCTTCGCAGTTCCATGCATACTAGCATCAAGCATCACTGGAAGTATTATGCCACAGTACTTACTGTTATAGACCGTGAGTCATGTGACAAAACTGTGACAGGGGCCTGGAGGACATTAGGGTGAGTTGACCCCTGTGAAGCAAGATCAAAGAGAGATCCAGAGTTCCAGGAGAAGAGAACCGAACAGAATCAAGCAAGTGCCTCATCTTCTACCTGTCCCCCTCTTGTCTATTTTTCCACCTTCCCCAAATTCTATCGAACTCCTAGCCTCAAATCCTCACAATTTACCAATAATCATTCAAATTCCCCCAACTTATTAATTAAGGCGTGTACACACCTATGCAGTTACGCTTATGCTTGCAGAATATTAATACAATAACCCGGCTTATCTACGACATCTGATATCCAGGACGCATTCGATATTTTACAATGTACAGTACTGCAGTATTATATAAATAGTAAACATGCAGAAGAAGAATCTAAACATAATAAAAGTTTGGTCATAATCAACTTACTCTTTAGACCACGTATCAAGTCTGAACTGACTATGATGGAAGGGCTTGCGATATTGAGACCTAAGAGGGCAGGTTTATTTACTGGCTTGTATAAAACAAGTGCCATGTCCTCACTAGACAGATGACATGGCATGGTGCCATCTATCATATCTTCCACAATGGGCACGGTAACACCACTACTGATTTCCCCTCCCAGCATCTCATGTTGATATTGGATGGAATGAGCCGGTGGTTCTTCTAAAATAGGTGGGAGACCAGGGTCCTTCAAATAAAAAATAACATTTATTCAGCAAAATGTAACAGCTGGAAGAAATGTCTGAATAAAATACTTGCAGCAACAGATAAATCCTGTAAAGGCAGAATACACATTTATACAAAAGCAATGAAAAACGCAACACACCTACTTCTTTCCTAAAGCAACATATTAACTTGCTCTGTTAATGCTGGTCACCACAAGTGAACGCAAGAATGTTCATTACGAAAATATCTTAACAAATATGTACAGTACTGAAGCTCATACACAATAGGTGAATGCATACCAGCACATGACAAGCATTAGTAACTGCATAGATGAATAAAAAACGCAGAAATATTCAGGATTCCTTTGATTCAGAGGAATTTCAAAGGATTTGTGAAGGATTTTGTCTCATAGGAAATATTCCTACGTTGGTCGTTTGATTCAAAGGATTAGAAATTTAGAATCCTTAGGAATTCCTTCAAAGGATTCCTTTGCCCTCTATTTTATAGGGAAATTTTCATCCACTGCAACCTCATGTTGGAATTCCTTCACTTTTCATGTGATTCAAACACATATTTGAACCAAATTCCTGTAGTTTTTTATTCCTGTAGGATTCAAGAGGTCATGCCACTCCAATCCTATGGTTTTCCTATTCCTATGTTTTCAGAATCCTGCAAATCAAAAGAGCCTACTGCTAGGAACAGGTATATCTTGCTATTCCGTAACTGCTTATAATCAAACAAGACATCCCAGTGAAAAAATATGTTGACGCACAAGAAGATATGGTTGATTGCACAGTATCTTCAAAGAGCAATAAGAAAAGGTCGGTTCCATTAACCAACTACAAAGCAGTAACGAAAAGATGGTGCACATACTATGCATGCTGTTGACTGAAACCCCGTGATATAAAATCCATCAAACAAGTAGGAACTGATCACGGCTCATGGACATGACAGTAGGCACAGCCGCATAGTAGCGACAGATACATGAAGTGTAATAATGAACTGAAGTACAATCCATGTAATGTTACCCTTACATTGTTTCATTTTCCAGGGACTGTAATTATCTTTAAAATAAAGAAGCATGACAGTACACGCATGTCTATTCATCAAACGACCCATCTTCTGCATTAGATTGAGCATGCATAAACTCCATCAAACCACATGCAGATGCCCTTCAAGCAACTCCCAATCTACTCGAATATGTCGGGATATGACAGAAGCAAAGCGCACACAAACTAAATAACAATCAGTTAAGTGATGCACTTCATCATGCTTCTGAAAACACAGTAGAAGCACTGCATCAGGGCAACCGGTCGAAGTAGATACCAACCAAACAAACAAACCAAAAAAGGTACCCGTTGAGAAATACGAACTAACCTCTAACTAAATTACATGTCTATACTACAGAGCGGGTAGCACCTATACTCCACCAAACCACCTAATACACCAAGTGCACTCCGCCTAGCTAGCAGCAGACCTAGCATGCACACGCATCAAGCAGCTAATTCAACCAACCGGCAAAGCTACAAGCAAATGCTAAAACTGAACCATATATATAATCTAAAAGCTGAACCGATAGATCCCAGCACGAACTGCACCGGAAGCATCTGAATCGCCGGCCAACGACACACCTCTGAAGCCTAGCCACTTGCACACAGGTAGGGACGCGCGACGGAAGCTAGAGCACGCAGAAACGCGCGAGAGATGGGAAGAGAATGTGGGGAGCGACGGCGAAGGCGCTCACCAGCCTGCGGCTCTTGGCGGCGGGGGCGGAGAGGGAGAAGTCGGAGAGGCCGTCGACCACTTGCTCCAGCTCCTTCCTTCCCCATGAAGCCCCCGGCCATCATCATGGCCCGCTCCCCCCGGGGGGGATCCGCCCCGAATCCTTCGGATTCCTCGAGGGGCTGGACCTAATCGAGCTTCGGTCGCTCGGATTGGGCGCCGGCGGGTGGCCGCCGAACGGATTTGGGGGCGCGCGGCGGGAGAGCGAGGGAGAGGGGGTTTCGCTTCGCGGGATCCTGACTCGTGAGGTTTCGTTTGCGCTCGTGCGTTGGTTTGCGGGACGGGGCGTGTGGGATGTGGTCGGTTCGCGCTTGGTGGGGGACGGTTCTGGAAAACGCGAGTGGGGCTATTTCCTGCTTACTGACTTACAGGTGGGGTCGAAACCTTTAGGACTGCCTGTGTGGCGTGGCTTGTGGCATGCGGGCTTGCGTTCTCGTGGTAGGGCGACTTCTTCAGGGCATAGGCTGATTTCTTGTTAGAGTTAAATACACTAGAAATTCTTGTACTTGTTTAGCTGACTCGATTTAGTTTTTCTACTCGTCTTGTAGAATCATGGCTCTAAACTTGTCAATTTGACTCA
The DNA here is from genome assembly GCA_030063025.1 of Avena longiglumis. Taxonomy (NCBI): domain Eukaryota; kingdom Viridiplantae; phylum Streptophyta; class Magnoliopsida; order Poales; family Poaceae; genus Avena; species Avena longiglumis. The sequence continues at coordinate 60,260,905 of CP125978.1, read as the reverse complement.
ATTTCGTCCAAACCGAGCTTTGCCCTTGAAACCGTCGTGACGTGGACGACACGTGGATACGTGGACATGCGTAGGAGGCCACCTCGGTCGTTAGCATGTGCAAATATGGGGAACCCCCCCCCCTCCCCTTTCTTTCTGAGCTACTATGCACTAACCCCAAATTCCCATGTCAATCGCTAACCCTAGTTCTTCTCCAGCGTCGCCCGTGGTTCCCCCGATTCTTCTCCGGCGCCGCCCGTGGTTCCCCCGAGCATGGCGAGCGGCTCCTGTGGTTCCAACGCGAGCACCAAAAAGTACCGTAAGCCAACGAATTTCGTTCCTATGGGTAGTGTAGCCCGGTGGATGTGATTTTTGGAAGTGGTCGAATGTTTATGAAGAATTCCTGGTGGACAATGGGGTTTTGCCTCCTTTGAAAGAGGATTTGAACATGCAACAACAAAATGTGAACTCTAAAGCCAAAAGGGAAGTTACAGGAACTGAATTGATTCAAGCAAATTCAAGAGAAGTTGAAGAGAAGATGTATCTATTGATGCTGGCATTGTTTGATGTAAACAAAGATATTTTAGCAGTACTGAAGATAATATGTCCTCTTGTAGGACTTGTGCTTGTAGTTCAGATGATAGGCATGTGTGTTAGGCATTATTGAATGTGTAGGCCCTGTGCGCATGTCCACGTATCCACGTGTCATCCACGTCACGGCGATTTCGAGGGCAAAGCTTGGTTTGGACAAAATCGAGTTAAATTGACAAGTTCAGGGCTACGATTCTGCAAATCACGAGTGAAAAGACTAAATCGAGTCAGATAGACAAGTATAAGGACTTCTACTGTATTTAACTCTTTTTTACCTTGTGATTTTCGAGGTTAGCTTTTGATAGATTTTTTAGAGAAGCGGTGGTGGGAAGAAGCTCGCAGAATTCGGTTTCTTCTGTTCTTTTTGGCTTCTAGACATCTGGCTTGTTTGATGTGTTGAGTTATGAAATGCCTATAATGCCCCTAAATTTTATATGTATGCTAGTTTTAAGTACATAAACTAGAAATGAATAATAAAGATAATTAAAAAGTCAAATGAGATGATATCATTAGTTGTATAATTTATGATACTCCCTCTGATCCAAATTAGTTGACTTAGATTTGTTTAGACTGGATTGTATCTAGACATGATTTAGTATTAGATTCATTTATATCTTGACAAAATTGATTTAATTAATTTAGATCGAGTGGAGTAATAACATTTTAGAATAATAAAAATTTATGATAACTCACAGCATCCACCGTTAACTAGCAATAAATTACGAATCACTAGTAGATAACTGAAATTTACAATGATGTAGTACAGCTGAGCGTGGTGGATGTAGGAAAGACGTGTTGCAGACGTGAGTGGAGGAACAAAAGGATGCGACCAATTTCATGTACGTGTGGCATTCTGTGTAAATTTCACCAACAAGAAGGGTATCTCAAGATACCATTTCGATTTCCAGTTGAGAATTCCGGGAATCGCTCGGGAAGTTGGTCTCCGGACGCTTCTCCATTTACGAAGGAAAACGGAATCGCGGTAGAAATAAGCGGGCCAAAATCTAGACCCTTCTTTTGAGATTCTGCTGTTTTGGACCTCGAATCTGTTTTAGAAGCTAAAAAGAAGGGGGCCTACAGTGGGGGTGATGGAGACGTGTTGTAGATGGTGATGGAGATGATACTCCCCAAGGGGGAGAGGCTTCCACGCGGTGGAGGAGGTGGCACCGGGCAGCAGGGAGGCACCGGCGCCCTCCTATGGGCGGCGGATGCCCTTGGGGAGCACCGCTCCTTTGCCTCCTTCTTCCTTGGAGCTTCTTGGTGATGTATATGAGCCCTACCCCTTGTAGATGGAGGCCAAGGGGGGAATTCGTGGCTTTCTGGTGTCTCCTCCAAAAATAGGGTTTCCCTTAATATATAATGGTGGAGATGCAATGTTGGCCACGGGATTGATGCCCCTTTGATCCAAGGGATCTTGGGCATCTCTAGAACCTTCCTAGAAGTTCCCAATGTCCTTAATGAGTCCATCAAGTCGTGGTTGGACCGAAATCCTCAAAGATGGAAGGAGTTTGAGTCAATCGCGTCACATATTTTCGGAGTCCTGAAACTGCTTCTATCATCCACAGTAATATGGCTATAGAAATGCATTCGGACTCTGATTGAGGAGAATTGTATGTCTCAATTGATGCTCATAAAATTCACCACAACTTTCCTTTCTACAGGTTTTCCATTGGACATCATATTCGGGGTTGTTTCTGGCAATCTTCGAAAAGAGTTCTACAGGGACAGATTCCAGGAATTTTCATATTTCACCATAAAGAGCGGTTTCCTTCCACATTGTGTATTTCCTACACAACAAAGTGTAAACCAAGAACTTGTATACCTTTTCAACTATTAGTAGGTTAGTCCTAATAAATATAATATTGTTCCAAAATAATAATGATTTCGAAGCAATAAACGTCAAAGTTCATGGATGCATTTTACATGCATCACATCTACATTTTCATTGGTGTTTTCAACTAGTTCTTGTAGGGGAACACTACCAGTATTTTGCTTAGACATGTAGGAAAATATAGCATCTATCATGTTAGACAAAGGATCCATTTCTTCAATATAATTTATCTTTCTTGATGATGAGTTTGGTGCTCTTTAAGTGTGCCATTGACTATGGTTATGTAGCATGTTTTCTAGGATGACTTTAGCTTCAGGAACAGTTTTCCTCATAAAAGAACCCCTGCAACAGAGTCTATCATGCTTATTGACATATAGTTTAACCACTATAAAAAGAGTGTAGGATTTTCCATGATTTTAATTCTTTCCCAAACTATTACTACATGTTCATTGTATTTTTCCTAAATGATAGGATACAATTTCTGTTTTGTAGGATGTTAACCGGTGGGTAGTATTTCTTTATTTTAAGGCATTCCAAGAATTTATACTATTATTAGGTAGTGATAATAGCCATTCTTTAGCTTCCCCCTAAGTGAAAATGGTAATATTTTAATTTTGACAATATTATTTTCCACATTTTTAAATTTTTGCATATCACAAATTTCACAGAAGTCATGCAAGTGCATAGAGGCATCTTTACTAGCACTTCCCCCAAATTGTTCTTTAATTTTGAGGTTTAATAGTCCAGGACTTACTTCAAAACTTTCAACAGTTATTTCAGGTGTTGTCATAGGCCAAGCGATGAATTGATCATTAGGAGTGTTGGTGTAGTCACAAAGTTTGGTATTCATTTCTCCCATGTTTACCAATGAAGTTTATACTAATTTTTATGTGTTTTGTGTTTTACAAGAAAACTAAAAAGCAAAATACTAAAAACAAGAAAAATAAAATTACTTTGAAAATCTAAAGTAGAAGGAAAAAAATCACAGTGGTGCAACCTCCCCAAACTTAGGTATTTGCACAAAGTTGGCGTTGACGGTGCCAGAAAATTCTAGCAGTTGCAGTGGAAATTATCATGTGCTCCCAAATTTGATAAAGATGTTGCTATGAAATCTCTCTAGCAATGATGCCAAAAAATGTTCTTGCTGGCAATAATTCTATGTACCAATTCATTGGACCAGGGTTCATGGGTTCACTTGTCTACTCTCTTTTTGGGTTGCAATGGACACGAACAATTCATCAGAGGCATAATATTGGTTGAACATCACTATGTGTTTGATAAGTGATGGTGCTAGTTTAGCACTTCGTTGGGAACCCCAAGAGGAAGGTGTGAAGCACAACAACAGTTTTCCTCGAAGAAACCAAGGTTATCGAACCAGAGGAGGAGGAAAGCGTCACAGTGTGCAAAGCAACGCGGATACATGGACAACACAAACTCAAGACTTTGCCCCAACTAGACAGTGAGGTTGTCAAGCTCATCGGTTTGCTGTAACAAAGGATTAAACGTACCGAGTGGAAGTTAATGGTGGTTTGCAGCAAGTAATGTGTTTGGTGAAGCTTTGAGATCAAAGTCATTCACTTGCACATTAATAATGGGTTCCCAACTATCTTCTACTTTCCTAGGAATAGAAGCTTTGTGTTTTAACTTCTCTTCCTTAATCTTAACAAGAGCATCTATAATGTGTTTGGTGAAAGCAACATGCATATCACTAGCATCAGGACTTCTAGCAAGCTTTTGTAGGAACATAATCACTTCAGAAATATTGCAACCATCAATATCAAAAACAAACTTAGCATCACTAGTAGTAGGCTCAATAGGCTTAGGCATAGTAGGAGGAGGAATAGGGACTACTTGTGGTTTAGTGGTGATGGTGTACACACTATTGTTTCTATCAATTTTAGCTTCCCTCTCCCACTTAGCATGAAGTTGGGCTAACAGTCTAACATTTTCATCAATAGTTACTTGTATGGCATTAGTAGCAGCAAAGGTACTTTCCATGGTTTCAGGTTTAGCAGCCATTTTATGAATCAAGAAGGACTGAGCTTTAGACAAAGAGGATATATTTTTCTCAACATTTAAAAGCTTTTCCTCTATAGCCTTATTGAAAGTGGTTTATTTACTAATAAAGTCTTTGAGCATGACTTCAAGTTCAGAGGGGGCACTTCTAGCATTGTTGTAAGAGTTTCCATAGGGATGCCATTATTAGGAGGATAAGGCCTATAGTTGTTACCACCAAAATTACTCCTATAAGCATTGTTGTTGAAATTGTTGTTTCTAATGAAGTTCACATCAACTTGCTCTTCTTGAGCAACCAAATAGGCTAAGGGAACACTATTAGGATCTAAAGGAGATTTCCCATTAACAAGCATAGCCATAATAACATCAATCTTATCACTCAAAGAGGAAGTTTCCTCAACAGAATTTACCTTCTTACCATGTGGAGCTCTCTCAGTGTGCCATTCAGAGTATTTAACCATCATATTATCAAGGAGCTTTGTTGCAGCACCCAAAGTGAGGCCCATAAAGGTACCTCCAGCAACTGAATCCACCAGGTTTCTTGAGGAGAAGTTCAAACCTGCATAGAAAGTCTGGACAATCATCCAAGCAGTGAGTCCATGAGTGGGACAATTTTTAACCAAAGATTTCATTATTTCCCAAGCTTGAGCAACATGTTCATTATCAAGTTGTTTAAATTTCATAATATCACTTCTCATAGATATAATTTTAGCAGGAGGGTAGTACTTTCCAATAAAAGCATCTCTGCACTTAGTCCAAGAATCAATACTATTTCTAGGCAAGGATAGCAACCATTCTTTAGCTTTTCCTTTCAAGGAGAAAGGAAAAATCTTGAGCTTAATAATATCTCCATCTACATCCTTATAGTTTTGCATCTCACAAAGTTTAACAAAGTTATTGAGATGGGCAGCAGCAGCATCAGAACTAGTACCAGAAAATTGCTCTCTCATCACAAGATTCAACAAGGCAGGCTTAATTTCATAAAAGGTAGCATCAGGTGCAGGTGGAGCAATAGGTGTGCTAAGGAAATCATTGTTGTTGGTGCTAGTGAAGTCACACAACTTGGTGTTCTCAGCAGAGTTCATTTTGGCAAAGGTGGGCAAGCCAAAAATAGCAGCAACAGCTAGAGCAGGAACTAATTATTTTGTGTTTTTGAATAAAGAAAGCAAACCAAACTAAACTATATTTTTTGGTTTTTTGGAAAGAGGCAAACAAAACCAAGCAAAAGAAACAAAGCAAACTAAAAACAAAGTAAAGAGAAAGGAAGTGGAGTACTCCCCTTGTGAAGACGTCCTTAGCCTCCCCGGCAACGACGCTAGAAAATAGCTTGATGGTGCTGGTTTAGCACTTCGTTGGGAACCCCAAGAGGAAGGTGTGAAGTAGCACAGCAGCAGTTTTCCCTCAGTAAGAAACCAAGGTTATCGAACCAGTAGGAGGAAGGAAACGTCACACAGGTGTTGCAAGCAACGTGGAGACCTGCACAACACAAACTCAAGACTTTGCCCCAACTAGACAGTGAGGTTGTCAAGATCACCGGTTTGCTGTAACAAAGGATTAAAAATACCGAGTGGAAGGTAATTGTGGTTTGCAGCAAGTAAATAGGTAACAGTGGAAGATGTATCAATGGTAAAGATTGTACCAGGGTCCATAGTTCACTAGAGGTGATCTCCTTAGATAAACAGCATGGCATGAAGGGTAAACTAATTACAGCAGGGCAATTGATAGGAACTGAGCAAGGCATAACAATGCAATACTAGTCAGAAAGATCCTATGAGATTCGATTGGGCAATACAACAATATTCATAGACCGCCATCCAACTGCATCTATGACTATAAGTCCACCTTCAGGTTATCATCCGAACCCCCTCCAGTATTAAGTTGCAAGCAACAGACAACTGCTTTAAGCAAAGTGTGTAAGGTAAACAGTCCACATGTTCCATGAACAAGAGACCACAATTTTCTCCCTAGTGGCAACAACACATCTACAACCGAAGAGATTTCTATCACTTCCCTTGGAAACTAGAGGCATGAACCCACTATCGAGCATAAATACTCCCTCTTGGAGTCACTGGCAACTACTTGGCCAAGATAGCTACTAACAACGGAGAGCATGCAAGATCACAAACAACACAGACATGATAGAATTATAAAGACAAAACCATTAATCAATCCAACATAATAATCTCAATATCCATCGGATCCCCACAAACACAACATGCATGATTACAAATAGATTAGATCTTGATCATGAATGGAGCTCACAAGATCTATACATGAAAGCACAAGGTGGAGATACAACCATCTAGCTACTACATGGACCCATAGTCCAAGGTGGAACTACTCACACATCATACCGGAGAAGAAGGCCTCCGGGATGATCTCCCCTCTGGCAGGGTGCCGGGAAGAACTTCAGATCCCCCCGATCTAGGGACGATGGTGCGGCGGTTACAGACGGTTTCATGGAGACTTGATCGCGTCCTTAGGGTTTAGGCATCAGGGGCTTCTTATAGGCGAAGGGGGAGGCCGATGAGGCGACCTGGGGGCCCACACCCTGCCTAGGCGTGGGCCCACCCCTAGTCGCGCCTAGGGGGTGTGGCTGCCCTGGCTTGCCTCTCCGTCTCCCCTCTAGACTTTGTGTTCCCCACGGAAAGTTATTGACTTTGGCTTTTGTCCCGTCCAATTCCGAGAATATTGATTTTCTACCTTTCTGGAACCAAAAACAGAAGAAAATAGGAAACTGGCACTGTGGCAACTTGTTAATAGGTTAGTTCCAGAAAAGATATAGAAACACCTCAAAGAAAGACAAAGCTTAGATACTAAACAAGCATGGAACATCAAAAATTATAGATACGTTTCCGACATATCAATAAGCATTCATATGGGCATCACGTCCTAACATAGAGATGATGCAACACATCTCTCTTATACTCCTCTCAAGAAAAGGAAAACTCCAAGCAATGTAGAATTAAGAATTAACAGAGCATAGCTTAAGTAATTTGACATGATGTTTGAACAACAAATATGCTAACTTAACCAAACAAGATTATCAAGTTGTCACAAGATAATTATATCACATGAATTTACTTAATCCCTAGTGAGGTAACAAAAGAATGGTAAAAACCATAGTAGATCTTGCATTTGTTGTCACTATTCAATCACCACCACCATGTTACTCCATCTAATACACACTTCCCCCCTCCACACACACATGCTCTTGCATATAGGTTGGATCAAAACAAGCAATTAAGAATGAGGTACGTCATATGCATCTACCAATACATATTACACATAGGTAGATTTCAATCTCATATATCAAATCATAGAATAAAGATCCACCATATAGGAATTGAATATATGACCATAATCATATAGGGCAACTCATATGGTACTAGATCTATGAAGAACAAGACATAGATAGATCAAGCTACTGCCATAAACCCATAGTCTAGAGGTGGACTACTCCCTCTTCGTCATGGTGATGAAGTTGGAGATGTTGGAGAAGGCATAGGTCCCTCCAGTGGCGGTTCAAGTGGAGTTTCCCACTCCAATCTTTGTTGGTTTTGGCACCTTTTTGGTGTTTTTGTGTTTATGTGGTGCTCTCCTCGAGGATTCCCTAGGGGGCCTCTTTACAGCAGTTTTTTGGTCAAACCAAGTCGGTGAGCGCAAGATTGAAGCGAATCGAACGACCGAGGATGGAAAGAGGTGCGGTGGCGTGTGCACCAGGGTAGGCCACGCCACCCACCCTCTTACGGGCCTCCGGGCCTCCCTTGTGAGTTCCAAGCACTTCCGATCCTTATCTTCTCGAAATATTAGCTTTTCCAGAATCTCAGCTCCATTGGACTTTGTTTAGGTCCCTGAAAGATCAAAATACATAAAACAAGATTTTCCTATGCTGCAAAGTTATAACCAAAATAAAGGGGATCATTGGTAAATCCCCCAAAATCAATACAAAACATGGTTACTACATTCTAAATGTTGTAGATATATGGGAATACGTGTCAATAAACTATAAAGTTCATGTATACAATTTACATGCATCAACATCCCCAAGCTTAACTTATGCTCGTCCTCGAGCATGAAGGTGATAAAACCAAACATGGACTTTGGAGTTTGTTGCTATGTTTCATGTCATACATTGTTACACTAAGTTTACAAGGTTCAATCTTTTAAAGAATATTGATACGTTGCAAACGTATCTATAATTTTTGATGCTCCATGCTTGTTTTGCACCGATTATCTTATGTTTTAGTCTACACTTTGTGACATTTTTATGAATTTTCTTGAACTAACATATTAACAAGTGCCGCAGAGCCAGTTTCCTGTTTTATGTTGTTTTTGGTTTCAAAAAAACTAGTAAATAAATATTCTCGGAATTGAACAAAACAAAGTCAAGTTCCTATTTTTTCCGGCACGACACGGAGTCCAAAGCAGAGACGGAGGAGGGCACCGAGGCGGCCACACCATAGGGTGGCGCGGGTCCTCTGGCCGCGCTTGGCTATGGTGTGGGACCCTCGAGCGTCTACCTACCTCGCCACTTCACCTATATAAATCCCCCGAGACGAAAACCCTAAATATCGGTCGAATTCGCGAAAGTTCAAAGATCGCCGCCACCGAAGATGAGATTCGAGGGACAGAGTCTGCTCGGCACTCACGGACGGGGAATTTCCCCCGAAGCCCTCTCCATCGACTCCACCGCCATCTCCATCGCCGTTGTTGACTCCCATGATGAGGAGGGAGTAGTTCTCCCTAGAGGCTAAGGGCTCTACCGGTAGCTATGTGTTCATCTCTCTCTCCATGGTGTGATTTTATTGTGATCATGAGCTTTGTAATCTAGTTGAATAAGTAGATGCTACTCTTTGTCTATTATGCTACTCAAGTGCTCTTATTAATGTGATCTTCGGATACACCTTGTCTCACGTGTGTGAAGGTGACAGTGTGCGCACCGTGTGTGGCTCTTAGGCTAAAGATTATAGAAATACTTATCATGAGTTATAATTTGAGTTGGATGTCTCTATGAAATAGTGGTGTTTTTCTAGAACCATCTAGCGCTCAAGGTGACAGTGTGGGGTTACCTAGATGGGGAATGCAAACTTTAAGGTGTGCTTTTATAGCCCTACGCGGTGAATTGGTGTTCATTATCCAACCTGGGAGTAGTTCAGGGTAGCATAGTGAAGAGAAGATATTTATGTGTTTAATTATGTTATCATTGTTGAGAGTGTCCACTAGTGAAAGTATGATCCCTAGGCATTGTTTCTAAGCATTAAAACACCGTTTACAACCAGTCTTATTACATGTTTGCTTGTTGCCATTTTTATTTCAGTTCGCAGTTACCACTTATAATCATCCATATTACTTGTATTTCACTATCTCTTCGCCGAACTAGTGCACCTATACACCTGACAAGTGTATTGGGTGTGTTGGGGACACAAGATACTTCTTGTATCTTAATTCCAGGGTTGCTTGAGAGGGATATGTTTGACCTCTTCCTCCCTGATTTCGATAAACCTCGGGTGATCCACCAAAGGGAAACTTGTTGTTGTTCTACAAACCTCTGAAATTGGAGGCCCAACACTGTCTACAAGAATAGAATCATGCGTAGACATCAATCTCTTTGTTGGCATTGTTACCGGGGAGGTAAGGTAAAAGGTACCCACATCCTCTGGCTACTAAGCTATCTTCTAGTACTGTTGCTGGTGTGTGAGTGCTCGAAGTTATTTCCTTTAGATTCTACAATTATATCTTTTTGTTTCTTGTTTTTATTTTCACTAGTTAGGCTTAATGGAAAACAACAACAAAATTAGAGAGATTTATAGTATTTATCTAGAGTTAGGACATGAAGTGTTTGAAGAGAAAATTTAAAAACCTATGAAACTTTCTTTGCATGCTAATAGCAATGTTATTAGTATGAATTTTTTGAACACCATTGTTGCTAATGCTATGGAAATGTCTAAGCTTGGGGAAGCTAACTTTTATGAAAATGATCTTTTTAGTTCCCCAGCTTTAGAGGAGAAAATTTGCTCTGATGATACTTTATCTCCCATATGTGGTAATTCTAATGATGCTTGTGATATTTTAAATCCACATACTGAAAATGTCCCTTTTAAAATACATGTGAAAATTGTTGAACGTGTTATGAATAACTACTATTTTGGAGATGGGACTATCCATCCTGGTGATCATTTACTCTTTATACATGAATTATGCGAGTTGTCAAAGTGTGCGGGTATTTCGATGGACCAAGTTAAGAGGAAGCTATTCTCTTTATCACTTAAGGACAAAGAAAGGGAGTGGTATGAGCTACTAGATGATCCTCATCATTCCGAGTGGAAAGAACTTGAATCTCTCTTCTACTCTAAATTTTATCCTCCTCATGAAATTCATAAATATAGGAATTATATTTATAATTTTCATCCTCATGATGGAGAAATTATTTCCCAAGCATGGGGGAGAGTGAAGTCACTAATGCTCAAATGTCCCATTCATGAGCTCCCCAGTAATAATGTTATTAATAATTTTTATGCAAGGCTTTCAGGACATTACAAGGACTATCTAGATGCCTGTTTAGAGGGATCCTTCACAACTAATGAGTTCAAAGCTAAGTGGGATCTTCTTGAAACAATTCAAAGCAATACCGAAGATTGGTATAACGACAAAGATAAAGAACCAGGTATAAACTATGAGTATGATTGCATTAATTTTTCCGCTGAAACTGCCGATTTTCAAGAGCTTGGTGCTAAATATAGTCTTGATCCTCAAATTCTTGTTGATTATTGTAGAGCCTTTGCTTCTCATATTAATGCTCCTAAAGAAAATTGGGACATGTATCATGAACCTTTTAAAGACACTTGAATGAAAAATGAAATTGTTATTAATGATTGCAATAAACATGCTCAAACCTCTGAAAGTACTATTTCTTATAAGCATGTTAATTTTTGCGGAGTACTTTGACCTTGTGAAAAGAATCAAATCTAAGAAGAATATTGTATCCACCACAGGAATAAAAAAATAGAACGTGGGATAGGGCTCTAAATGATCTTGGTGAAAAAGTTTGTGCCCTCTATCCTTTTATTTGTGAACTTTGCCATAAAGTGGGTCATTTCAATTTTCAATGCTCAAGCTATGATAATAGCCTTTCTAATCCAATGAGTACTTCAACTTTGTATTGTGATGACATGATCACTGATGTGCTCATTTACTGTAGAGCCCATTGGGAAACCCCAAGAGGAAGGTATGATGAGCACAGCAGCAAGTTTTCCCTCAGTTATGAAACCAAGGTTATCGAACCAGTAGGAGAAACGAAACAACTCCCAACGTGTTGCTAGCGACGTGGAACCTGCACAACACAACCACAATACTTTGCCCCAACTTATAGTGAGGTTGTCAAGCTCACCGGTTTGCTGAAAACAAAGGACTAAACGTATAGTGTGGAAGAAAGTAATTACTTGTAGTAATTACAGAAAGTAAACATTAGGCAGTAGATTGAATATTGATACGTCGGAAACATATCTATATTTTTTGATGTTCCATGCTTGTTTAGTATCTACTTTGCTTTGCTTTGTCTACACTTTGAGATGTTTTTATATGTTTTCTGGTACTAACCTATTAAAAAGATGCTACAGTGCTAGTTGTCTGTTTTCTTCTGTTTTTGGTTCCAGAAAAGGCAGAAAATCAATATTCTTTGTCACATCCCAAAATTCTCCTAATTTTGGAATGTGAAATAAATAAATAAGATTGATTGATTGTTTGACTTTGTTGAAAATTCTCAAAGAGAAGAAACTTTTTGAATAGAAATTCCTCTCAACCATGAATTCAAAATCTTATATTCTTTTGTTAAGACCTAAGTAGCCATATAGGCAAAAGGGCATGGATTGATTATGGATTGTAGAATTGGTGTGCAAGATTTCAAAATGAAAATCATGAAGCATTCATAAGCATTTCATCCATGCAAAGTTCTCATAAACTGAATCCAAATCCTGGTATATAAATCCTATAGTTGATTCGCCCAAATGTTCCAAAAGGAAATTAAATTGACTTTATAAAACCCACTATTGCTAAGACAACGATTATTGCTAAATTATAGCCTAAAAAGATCCAATTAATATTACAAAAATTTTAGAAACAAAATTGAGCTCATTTGGAGCTAGTATGAAAAAGTTATGAAACAAATACAAACACATAAAGATATAAATAAAATGAAATATACAAGGATTTATAAACCCACTACTTCAAAACTAGTAAAAAGATTACAAATTTAATCCTATAATAATCTATTCGATTTTAGAAAAATTTAGAAACAAGAATCATGTCATTTGGAGTTCAGATGAAAGATATAAGAAAACAAGTAAATAGAAAAAGAAAAAAGAAAGAAAAACTGAACGGGTGGCCCGCCGGTCCGACCGACCGAGCCAGCCAGCAGGCCACGCGTTGTGGACGGTCGAGTGCTGTCTAAAAACGTGCAAAATCTGTTTTGTTAGATATATCTCTACTCAAACTTGTAACTTTTTATCTACAACTCCAAATCGACTTCCTTGTTTCTACTTGTTCTCTACTCCTAGGCCTATCTCTAAACCATCTCAAACCTCCATATAATCTCGTGGAGGCATAGCTGTACGAGTTTCTCCTCGAAATCCGAATCTACCTATTCCCGAATCTTGTTTCGCTTTTTAACCCATCTAGACTTCGTCGTTTGCTTTCGGTCAAAACACGAAAGTTGTAGGGATCGTCGAAATCTTTCAATCCCGACAAACCTCACCTCTTTTCATCCACCACAGCCGGAGAATTTCGTCTCGCAATATTTCAGATCTTACGGTCTAAATCCAAGATGTACTCGCGCTCGTTTCTTCAAATCCAAATTCCTTTGGTGAGAAGGTAGGAATAATGATTCCCCACAACTTTCATGTTCTGAGTTTTTCGATTTGACCTGGATTTGTCTCTAACACAGATCTATTTTTTTGTCTATTCTAGCCAAAATCGGGTCAATCTCTTCTTCTAGCCACGGATCCTATCCAGGGCCGAGATTCAATCAAACCGATGCGCCATGTCGTCATCCCGGTCATCTTCGTCATCAACGCCACGTCAACGTAAGGTCAACATCTAGTCCCAACAAGCATTCAAAGTCAACTCGGTCAATTGAATATTCCGTTCGAATTTAAAATTGCATATTATAGATCTAACTTGTAAAATTCATTAGAAATTCATACCATGTCCAAAAATTGCGTATAATATATCAAATTGAAGATAATTTCACGTAGAATCATCTTATTGGAATAGATCCAACTTTTACTGTACGTGGTTACTGCAGTAATTTAATTAGTTTTAATGGTCTTTTAGGTTAATAAATTCATAAGAAATTATCTGTAACTCCGAAAAATATGAATAATATATCAAATTGAAGCTACTGTAATGTACTTTAACAATATCTGGTTGGATCTAGACTTTGCAGATTATTTGACCCGTAGCAATTTAATTAGTTTTAATGGCTTTATAAATCATTAAATTCATTAAAAATTAATTGCTTGTCACAAAAATACAAATGATATACCGATGGAAAGCTGGTTCCATGTAGATCATCAATCTGCAATTAGTTCGGCATTTTACTGTAAGGTTTTGACGTGAAGATTTAAATAGTTTAATGGCCTATCTAGAGTAATAAATTCATAAGAAAATAAATACTATTCAGAAAATTACAAATAATATGTCCCTGAAATCACAATTCCGTGGAGATTACAGATATAGCTTTAGTTTGATTTTTAGACAACAGAAACTATAGGAATCGTTTAAAACCATTAAACACTATTTAAATCATACAAAAAGATCTATAACTCCAATTAGGGTGAATCCAAGTGCTAAGGTTTTGTATTGACAATATCTATACAGAGAAATTGCATGACAAATTATTTGGTACTGCTAAAACAGAAATTCATACAACCATTGAAATAGTGTTTTAATCATAAGAAAATATCTATAACTCCTTTTTAGGTGATTCAGATTGCCACTGTCTCTAAATTGAATTATCTATCTAGTAGCATCTAGTTCACAATTTAATACGACATAAACATATTTAGTTCAATTAAAGTGGTATACACCATATTAAATCGATACAACTTTAGTAATAAAAGCTTTAGTGCATTAAATGACTTTCCACATGCATCATGTAATCTAACTATGTTCAGAACACTAAATGCAATTATTGTGACTCATTAAATCGTCATGCATGCATCTGTTCATCATTGTTTTCTTGTAATGTTGCACTGTTGTATGTTTGCAATGTTTTGAATGGTGTTTGTTGTGTTTGCTTCAAACGTTAGATTGCGAGGAGTGCAACTACTGTGATTGCAACTACTATGATTGCAAGTATTGTGGTTATGATGAGTGCAACCATTATATCTATGAGGATTGTGAGGTTTATATAATCGACTACATCTACAACAAAGGCAAGTGGTGCTATCTTGGTCATAAATGTCCTACTGTTTCCTATGCATTGTAGATGTTTTGTAGAATTGCATATATAGGAATTGATGTGTATATGCTATGCTATGTCCCATATTATTCCCTAGCGATCCTTGTTTATGAGCCATCGTATTGGTAGATTGCTTAGCTATGCTATTTAGACGAGGAAGGGAATCACATCATGAAAAGTTATATGTTTTGAAAGGCTTATGTTTTGCTAAATGACAAACCAACATGTTTTAATGAACCACAAGGAATGGCATTGATTGGGTCATCGAGTGTATTTATGGTGGGGAATGCCCAGACACGAGAAAAGATTGGTTTCTTTGTTTGAAGCTTTTCATATGCAACCATGTGCCAATAATGAAATGGGCGGTTGGTTGAACTCAGAGGTTGTGGTAACTCGAACCCGCGATCCGGAGATGTAGATAGTGTAGGTTGGACCTATGGCGTCGGGATTGGGGATCTACTTCCGAACGGTTCCTTCTTGGACTTCTCCTATCATCACCCAATATGAGAGTGGTGGTACGAAATGGCCAAGTCACATGGGTAAAGTGTACTAACCCCCAGGTGTATAAACTAAGTACTTAGCCGTGTCCCCGTTATGGACAATTTGAGCGACGACATCGATGCTATGATATTTCTCACTCATCCCAATTTCTTAATTACTAAAACTTGATGGATGAACATGGGTTTAGGAGCATCTGAAGGAATCTTGTATCTACATGGGTTTATCTTTGGTATGTCCTTAGAAGATTGTTTTGAAGAAAGAAAAGTATTTTGAAAGTAGGGAAAAGTTGTATTGCTTTATGCAAATAAGCCTGAACTCCACTTGGCCAAATAAGCATGTAGTTGATAGATCTGTTGTTAACCACTTTAGCCTACTTGCCATACATTCAATGTATTGACCATTCGTGGCTGCAACGTTTCATGTTGCAGGTTATATCGTATCTGAGTGATCGTTAATAGATCGCGAGACTCCACTCAACAATTGTTCGCCTGTGGCACATTTGAAGGATGGAGATCTACCTTGTATTCGTTTTCCGCTGTGTACTTGAATGAATAATGTAAATTCTGGATCATATTCGTTGTATTTATGATGCACAGTTATATTTGGTATCATTTTGTACTGTGTGTGCCAGTGAACCGATCCAGGGATTGGCACTATACACATGAACTCAGCCTTATCAGGCGAGGGTGTTACATTCTTGGAATTGGACGGGACAAAATCCAAAGTCAATATTTTACCGTGGGGAACATGAAGCCATAGTACGAGACAGAGAAGAGCCACCAGGGGTCCACACCCCCTGGTCGCGCGGCCTAGGTGGGCCCGCGCCTAGGGGGCTACCCTTGGTGCCCCTGCCTCGCCTCTTTGCCTATAAAGACCCCCTGATCCCAAAACCCTAAGTACCCGATCAATCTTCCAAGAAATAGTCCATAGCCGCCGCCACCATCATCCCTAGATCAGGGGCGATCTGAAGCTCTTCCCGGCACCCTGCCGGAGGGGAGATCATCCCGGAGGACTTCTCCTTCATCATGCCAGCCTCCGGTATGAAGCGTGAGTAGTTCCACCTTGGACTACGGGTCCATGAAGTAGCTAGATGGTTGTATATCCTTCTTTGTGCTACCATGTTTAGATCTTGTGAGCTCCATTCATGATCAAGATCATCTATTTGTAATCATCCATGTTGTGTTTACGGGGATCCGATGGATATTGAGATTACTATGTCAGATTGATTAATGGTTTTGTCTTATTGATTCTATCATGTCTGTGTTGTTTGTGATCATGCATGCTCTCCGTTTCTAGTAGCTATCTTGGCCAAGTAGATGCTAGTGACTCCAAGACAGGGTATTTATGCTCAATAGTGGGTTCATGCCTCTATTTAATCTAAGGGGAGTGACAGAAATCTCTAAGGTTGTAGATGTGTTGTTGCTACTAGGGGAAAACAACGGTCTCTTATTCATGGAACAAGTTGATTGTTTACCTTACACACTTTGCTTAAAGCAGTTATCTGTTGCTTGCAACTTAATACTGTAGGGGGGTCGGATGATAGCCTGAAGGTGGATTACTAGTCATAGATGCAGTTGGATGGCGGTCTATGTATCTTGTTGTGTTGCCCAATCAAATCTCATAGGATCATGAATGTATAGTATTGCATTTTTATGCCTTGATCAGTCCTATCAATTGCCCTGCTGTAATTTGTTTACCTAGCATGCCATGTTTGTTTATCTTAAGGAGAACACCTCTAGTGAACTATGGACCCCGGTCCAACCTTTACCATTGATACATCTTCCACTGTTACTGTTTACTTTCTGCAAACCGCCATTACCTTCCACACCATACAATTAATCCTTTGTTTTCAGCAAACCGGTGATATTGACAACCTCACTGTTCATTGGGGCAAAGTCTTGAGTTTGTATTGTGCAGGTTTCCAAGTTGCTAGTAACACCTTTGAGTCATTTCCTTCCTCCTACTGGTTCGATAACCTTGGTTTCTTACTGATGGCTGATGTGCTCATCATACCTTCCTCTTGGGGTCTCCCAAAGAAGCTCAACAATCAGCTGAGCAAACATCAAGATTTTTCTGGCGCCGTTGTCGGGGAGGCTAAGGACGGCTTCACAAGGGGATTCCTTCACAAACTTTCTCTTTACTTTGTTTTTGTTTCGCTTAGTTTCTTTTGCTTGGTTTTGTTTGCCTCTTTTTATCAAAAACTCCAAAAAAATAGTTTCGTTTGGTTTGCCTTCTCTTATCAAAAACACAAAAAATAGTTCCTACTCTAGCTGTCACCTTGCTCTATCTCACCATGTTGATTCACAAATTCACCTGAAAGACCTCTCAATAGGTAGTGGCTCTATAATTGGGAAAGAAAATACTGAAGAATTATTTAGTCATGTTAGCAGACATGCGAATATTGAGGATAGATCTATAGCAGAACTTGCTCCTAATTATGAAATTGCTGCAGCTTCTCTAGTTCACATGTTGGAGGCTAGGTTTATTAACCTTAACCCCATGATGCAAATTTTGTTTCTCAAACTAAAAGAATAAGATGTTGAAAAGAGAGATTTTATCCTAGAAACTTCGCTAAAAGAGTTCAATGATGTTGCTAAGGAAGCCAAAAAGGTCTTTGAGCGTTTTAATATGCTAGGCTCATGTGTAGATGTTATGGGTACTTTAGATAAAACCAAACCCAGAGATTAAATTAAGATACCCATACCTTTTAAACTTGTAGGAATGCATGAAGCCCTAGAAAAGAATTTTCATTGGATTGCTCTTGAAAACCCATTTGATGAAAGCAGTGAACCTAAGAGAGATAAGAAATGATCCTCTAAAACTCATTTGGATGAGATACCTTTCCTAGTTGAAGATATTTCAAGTATTGATGTTAATGCTTCTTCATTTGAAAATATTTGATTCTTGCTTCTAGTGCCTAACTTAAAGGCGTTAAAGAAAAGTACTTATTGGGAGATAACCCAAAAGTTTTCTCGAGTCTTGTAAGTTATTACTTCATTAATGACCTCTCCTTTTCCTTTTTATTTGCTTTCTGTGTCAAGAATAACCTCTAATGAGAGGGAAGTAAGATTTGGGAAAGTTGTTGTCCCGAAACAGATTTTTGTGCTCCACCATAAAAATTCGTGTAAAATCTCTGTAAGTTGGATTGAGCTTTAATTTTCTGAGTAAGTCCCCCTGGATGTTAGATAACTTTAGTTAGTTTGGAACTATTTTATTTGAGCAACAGAAGGTCTTTGAAAAAATAGGTTTCTACCAGCTGGTCTGTTTTGACAGATTTCTGCCATTATTTGCATTTGCTTCTTACTGATTCCTTTTTGGCTTCTTTTTGGGAAACTGAGCTTGTTGAGGGAATTGCTACAGTAGCTTGTGTATTTAGTGGAAGTTTTTTATGTTTTTAAGCTAAAACCAAAGGTCTATTCTCTTTTGAATACACTAATGTTGCTAATGAAGATTGTGTGAAGTTTTGTATGAAGGAAAATTTTTAGGTATAGAGAAAGAATGATGTAATGATATGAAGAATGGACAAAATATCAAGCTTGGGGATGCCACCCCCATGTCACCCCAAGAATATTGAATAGGTACAAGCGTCAAAGCTTGGGATGCCCAAGGCATCCCCATCTTCATCAATAAAAAGCTCAGGTATTTCTAGACACTTCATTTTTATTGTTTCATGCACTGTTGTGTTGTTCCTGGAGCGTCTTAGTTTTCGTCTGTGGTTTTTGTTTGCTTAATTTGCTTGAATAAAATAGTTTGTACCCCCTCTTTCGTTGTGATGTTTACAAACAAGTTGGATTCAGCCAAGAGTAGAAAGTTTTATGCTTATAGTGGTACAAAAGTGAGCTTGCTTTGACTGTGGCCTAGACTTTATCTTGTCATGCTAGATGTTGTTTTGACTTTATGCTTAGTGATTATTGCTGTAGCATGAATAGCTCCAAATTATTGAGAGTGCTTAGTGTGCCTTGAAAGAATCATGCGTTGTTTTTGTAGGGTTCGCAGCATAGAAAACAAAAAAATTCCTACGGTGGGAACAACTATGTACCAAGATCTATCTACTAGATACAAGCAACGGGTGGATATACATCCATAGAATACATACCCTCGAAGACCGTATAGCGTTAACGAGGTTGTACTCATGGATGATGTAGTCGAACGCTTGCCGATCTCAAGATCATGATGAAGTCCATCTGGTCTAACCGGTCCAGCACCATCACGTCCAGCACCACAAAGCAGTGGTGCATCCGTGATTGCACACACGTCTGGGTACCTCGACAACCTCTGCGCACTCGCTCCAGCGAAGTAGCTTAAGCAACAAATCCTTCCAGAAAAAGCCACCGGGAACATGTATCTCGCTGATCCGAGACCATGGGAAATTCTAAAGGGGGAGAAACATCCTTCGCGAGGAGGTGTGTGTGATGAGGGGAGGGAGTGGGGTGCCTTTTATAGGTAGAGGGGCATCCCCCTCCCATGGCATGGCAGCCATGGAGGTTCCCCCACCTCTTCCACATTCATGTGGGTGGAGCTCCCGCTCACATAAGTAGCCACCCACTCAAAATTCCACTCACCTCCATGAAATTTCCACCAAATTTAATGTAATATCTCATTAAATAAAACTCTTTTATTTATTTATTTATTCAGAATTTTGTTAATTACTTTAATTAACAAACATTCTCATAAAACCCCTTACAATATTTCAATTTCACATGCAGAACCAGTTTTAGCAATTTCAACCGAAACTGTTTTGGTGTCTAGTGAAATAAATTCCCGCGCTCTCCTTTTTCTTTTTCTGGCATACTATTTGCTCCAAATGGTGTCGGTATCCCTTAAGTGTGTCACCCTAAGGTTCGCGAATAATGTATACATGATCAAGACCCCTCTCCGATCAATAATCAGCAGCGGGACCTGGAGATCCGTACTGACTCTCACATATTCAACGATGACTTTTGTGATCGTGTGAACCTTATACGCATATAACACAATCCCTTTGTCTCTCGATATATTACATGTTCGAGATTCAATCATAGGTATCTCCATACCTAGTTTTATCTCGTTACCAACATGTACTGTTTTCTCATTCCCGTGATATAACATTCTAGTGATCAAATCACTTGCTTGCAAGCTAATTAATGTGATATCACCGAGAGGGCCTAGAGTATATCTATCCGTCATAGGGATGGACAAATCCTGCTCTTGATCCATGAGCCTCAACATAACACCTTCGTAGCACTGAACCCATCTTTATAGTCACCTTGTTACGGTGTGACGTTTGATGTTATCAAGATACTCTTCCAGTGTTAGTGATTGGTATGATCTCATGGTCTAAGAACTAATATTACTTCGTATGATGTTATAGCAATATAAACATAATGACCTTGATTGTAATGCTATACTTAGGATGAATGTTCATCACACCATTCCAATAATGTTGTGACCTCGTTATTAACAACATCCAATGTCCATGATCAGGAAACCTTTGATCATCTTGTTAATCGATGAGCTAGTTTATAAGATAGGCATAACTAGGAACTTCCTTTTTTGTTTATTAAACACACATGTATTAATGTTTCCATATTAATAAAATTATAGCATGCAAAATAAACATTTATCATAAATAAGGAATACAATAATAACCACTTTATTATTGCCTCTCGGGCATATTCCCTTCAGTTTTAGCATACAAAAGTATAGTATTGTGGTATTCTCCTTTGATGCTTTGTTTGGGTTGACTTGGCACATGCTCACACCATGTTATGACTCTAACAAATCACCATAGCCTATATGATCATTTAGTCCTTGACTTGTGGTACCACTTTATGCTTTGATTAGTATTGTCTTGTCGCTCTGCATGATTATGGCCATTATTGCTCTCTTAGTTGGTCGCTCCCAGTCTTTTGCTAGCCTTCACTTTTGCTGAGTAAGCTCTACTCATGCATCAAACTCCTAAGAAACCAAGTTATTCCAAAGTGTCCACTATAAATTCCTATGCATGGTGTGTTACACCATTCCAAGTATATTCTTGTTTTCATCTATCTTCCAATTAAAAAGTATTTTGTTATGTGAAAACTTAGTGATTAAAGCTCTCACGAACTTTATGGCACACTTTATTTTTCTTGCCCATAATAAACTTGAACCATTGTGTCATCTATGTTGTATATGCTTGCACTTATACGTTGGAATTAGCAGAACCGTGCTGTCATGGGGAACGCTTTCAACACTTCTGGATATCTATCCAGTTGATATCATGCTCTTTTGTTTATGGATGTCGTCGGTGTGAAATAAAAGGTGAGCTTGTAAGTTCATGGGGTTATGTATGTGTGTTAGAGAAACGCCTGGGCCGCTAGCCTAAGCCATGCCTAATCATGGTGTAAACTTGCAGCATCACCTTAATGAGATATCTATGAAGCATTCTTCTTATTAAAAAAATATATGGGATTCAGAAAAAAAGATGATAAAAGAGGAAAGAGAGAAAAAAAACACCATATTCCCAGGGTAAATAAGAAGATTGCTGAGATGCTCATTGTCTGCTTGCCTTGTCATTTTGATTATGAGATAGCTCATGTATCATGTCCAAGGGGTACCCTGTTGGCGGTTCTCTATGATACGCATGTACTTACTATGACAAGAACTTGCAAGTAAATAAAGTTGAGTAGCATGAGGAGCGGCCCTCGTACTCAAGGGACACGAGATATACTACATAGTTTGTTCACTTTAACCTTAACCACTTCAAGATGCTTATGATAGGGGCAATGAGAGATGAAAGCTAACAAGTACCATAATTTTTGGAAGCTCTTTTTGAAACTTGAAATCCCCTCTTCCCTTTTATGAAGGGCCTTTCTTCCACTATTATATTGAGTCTCCACCTTCTATCCATAGGCACTAATTATGAGAGCATAGTTTCCATTCCTAGTTCTATGTGTATTGTCCCAAGACTTATTGATTGATTCATATTGTTGATATTGCTTGTTCTTGAACTATTTGTATCTAGTCACTCTTATGAACTTTGAAGGTGTCCTATGCATCTATTTTCTACTCTACTATGCTATGTTTTCTGTATGTGAAACAAACAAACATTTTTCAATGCATAGTATTCATGATCTTTGTTTGTATCCTTTCATGTTGCAACAATAGTTGCTTTGTATTATTGTTAGAACTCCGTCTTTCATGCTCATGTTTAGAGTTCTTTGATCCCAGCTTTAATGCTTGCAAATGGTTTGATCTTGATTGTGATGGTGCATGTCACCTAAAAAATTATTTTTTTATCACTTATCTACTCGAGGACGAGCAGGAGTTAAGCTTGGGGATGCTTGATACATCGTAAACATATCTATAATTTTGTATGCTCCATGCTTGTTTATTATCTACTTTGCCTTGCTTTGTCTTTACTTTGAGGTGTTTTTATATGTTTTTCTGGACTAACCTATTAACAAGTTGCCATAGTGCCAGTTCCCTGTTTTCTTTTGTTTTTAGTTCCAGAAAAGGAAGAAAATCAATATTCTCGGAATCGGACGGGACAAAAGCCATAGTCAATATTTTTCCGTGGGAAACACGGAGCCAGAATACGAGACGGAGGGGAGACACCAGGGGTCCTGTAGAGGTCCCAACCTAATAAGATAGAGATCCCTGTGTTCATAGTGCTAGTCCCTGGATCTAATAGCTAGCACCCACAGTTTAAGATGTAATATCAAGAAACAAAGGTCATTTTACAACTCATAACCAGGAATAAAATAATTCTTTACAACTTACATAGCTCATATGGCTATCTTATTATAGAGCAGCAGTTAAAACTATAAGGCATGTAGTCCTTCATCTTCATATGCCACAGGCAAACATGTTGATTGTAGACTTGTAATCCCTACTCAACACACTTCACTAAGAACAAACAAACCCGCAACATAATAAGTTACAGCCACAAGGGTCAATACATTTGAATTGTATTGGCAAGTGATATCATATTGTTATGGAGAATCTAACATCTACATGAATATATGGCTAAGTGGAGTTTTGGCTGGCCTTTGCATAAAATAAGTTTTTCCTATCCTTTGTAAAATAGTTTTTCTCTTTTTCAAAACACTTCATCAAACATGGCACACTGGATACACTCTAGGTGCTTCCCTTGTTCACCCACAAGTTTTAACTTAGAGAAATTTGGATGAGGAGATTCTTTATCATTTCAATGTATTTGATGGTCAAAATGTCCATTACCGGGGACACGAATAAGTACTTAGGTTTTATCCTCTCGAGAGGTAGTGCACTTCCCCCACAAGACTCGACATGCATCGATACGAGACTTTTCAGAAGTAATCCCTCAGATCACCACAGACGCGTTCCATTCTATCATCACTACCACCTTCTGTCTGTCCGTCTGAGTTCTTGCAACTTAGTTGGTCAAGGCAGAGCCCATATGCCATGTGGCTGCACTCGAAGCTTCTCAACACCAAACATCTCAAATCGTTCCTGGGTGGCCATCCACAAGTGAGATACACAGGGTAAACCATAGAAATGGGCCCTGGGTAACCACTCAACACAAACCATACTTACCATTCCACCTAGGTGTTTCATTAACAAGTTGTTTTCTTAGTCAAAAACACATAGGCATAACTTTTCCATAATATCATAACATGAATTCCCACCCTTGAATTATAATAGCTAGGCTAAGCATACTAGCATAACATATCTCTTAACTTAGGAATATTAGTACCAAGATATTATTCTATAGGATCTACCATAGCATATCAATATACAAAATAGTCCTATCATGCATACTACAAAATATCACTAATGCAATATTGAAAATATAGGATTTTTTATGACCAAAGTATCACTTGCCTTTTTAGTAGAAAATCTAGGTACTCTCCTTGATCTTGAAATTGTCACACTCTTCAAAGTTCACTACAATACAATCAAGCAAAGCACACATTCAAAACTAGCACACAAACAAATAACAATACAAAACAAGAAAGACAAAGAAATGCATGCAAGCATGCAAAGGTCATTTTATTGAAAATTTTGCTTCTAACAAGGTTCTAAACATTCCAAAACACCTACTGGTCTTTTATAAAAGTGGAATTTCATTTGAAACCAAGTTAGTGAAAATAGGTCATTTAAATCATTTTATTTTGTTAAAAAAGCTTTTATTCAAAGGAGTAATTCCTAGTGTAAACAAAATATATTTTTAATTTCTAAAGTTAGTGTTTATGGTCAGAGGGTTCAAAACAAAACTATTTGCAAAAGGTTTCACTAAAAAATATTTTTTAGAACAATTTTTATACTCAAAATAGTCCTAAACAAGTCTCTGCCTAAAACTCTATTTTTTTCATAATCAAGTGACCAAATCAAGGCCGTAGGTTCAAATTACACATTTTTCTGAATCCATAGACACCTAATTTGTAATTTTTGGAATTACAGTTCAAAAGTTATTGATTTTACAAGTTTAAACATCTAATAGATAATTTCCTGGATTTTAAATCAAACTCTCTGCCATGCGGCGTTCTTATTGCCTATACCATTTCGTTGGATCGATGCGAGCCGTTAGATCTAAGTAACATTGCATGGACCAGATCTAAGCGCCTTCAATTAGTGATCTAATCCTACCGCGGATGCAGATCTAGTGGATCTGCGTCTGGACATGAGATGGGCGACGCCATCGCGACTACGGCAAAGACGTCGGCGATGGTGGTATGGAGGCGCTAGGGGGTGAGGGGAGGGCAAGAGGGTGTTACCAAGGTCACAGGGACGTGGCGATGCTCAACGTGGTCATGGGTGAGGCCGGGGAGCATGGGTGCAATGGTGATTCCTCGCCGGAGTTGTTGCCACCGTCGGGAGCGCTCAGTAAACAACGGGGGCGATGTTCTAGGGCACACGAGGACAAAAGGCATGCATCATGAGAAGCGCAAGAAGCAGGCGAGTATCCTCGTTTGAATCAGAGGCATAGGAGCGCACGGGGTTCACCTGATTTCGTCACCGAAGTTTGCACGCTCCATCGATGGTTACAGAGGTTGACGGGGGCGAGCCTAGAGAGCATCCGCGGACAAACAAGGAGTATCAGGAGAAGCGTGAGGTGATGGCGATCATGGTCGTATTGACCAGAGAGCAAGGGAAGGTCAGGGCTCGCCGGATTTCTCGTCGGAGACTGCCGGATACCACGGTGGTGCGAGCAAAATTCAGAGCAGCACTGGGGCTCACTTAGGGAAGTGAGGGAAACGAGAGAGGGGATGAGAATAATTGACTGTGGTAAGGGGAGATGTTTAATCCCCCGCTAAGTTTAATTTACGCAGATAAAAACCACCAGAAATGGTTAGAGAGAGGGGAACGCGGGCTCACTACCGACACGATGACGTTGAAGTGGTAGTGGGGCCAGTGGTTAGTGGGGGTGGTTGGACTACCGGTGAGAAGAAGAAAAGAAGCAGAGGGGAGAGGGGGTGGCCGGGTGGGCTAGATGGGCTGTGTTGAGGCAGGGTTGCTGGGCTGGGCTAGTTTCCCTTTTTTCTCCTTCAAATGTTTTTCCTTTTGTATTTCTGTTTTCTGTTTTCATTCAAATCGATTTGATTTCAACTCCAAATTGATTCAAATCTTTACCAAACTTTTCAGAGTATTTCACAGATAAGATAAGTTGGTTATTTAGTCCATTTTCAAAAAAAATCATGATTTATTAATCATTTAAATTTGAGTGTTGCACCTTGGCATTTATTTAAATAAAATTTGAATATGGTTCATAAGCCCATATAATTTTATTTAAATAAACTTTTATCATTTTATATTATTTAATAAACTTTTATTCCATTTATTTATGGATTTGGCCATGGTTTAAATTGTCTTGGCAATTATTCTTATTTCTTTTTTTCTTTCTTTGTTTGTCTTATAAAATTCATATCTTTTTATTTATAGCTCCAAAAATAGTGATTCAATTTTTATAATTTTGTTTAATAATTGTTTGTCTTTTTGTATCCTTTAGAATTATTTTGTTCACAATTTGGTATTGATTTTAGCTAGGAGTTTTATTAGCCTTGGAATATTTTCTTTTATCTTATAAAAATCATAAGTTTTTATCCATGGCTCCAAATGGAGTGAAAGCAATTCCCATGGTTTTGTAATTTTTTTGTTTACCAAATTTTGGTCATTTAGAAATGTTTGTTGCTAAATTTTTATATGGAACAAAGCCATAGTCTTGGAGTGATCTTGAAGATGATTTCTTTCATTAGGGTTAGGTTTTTGGTTTAACTTTTCCAAGTGTTTAAAAATCAAGATACATTACATGCATGAATACATTTGATCTGTTTGAAAATTTGTTTGTTGCTTTTTCATTCAAGTTTTGTTCAAGTAAGGTTTTGATGTTTCCATTTAGAAGCAAAAAGTTTCTTTTCACCCTAAATTTCAACATTTGTTTGTTTATTTTTCACATTTCAAAATTTGGAAAATTTTGGGATGTGATAGACTACCACCCTTAAAAGGAATCCCGTCCCGAGATTCGAGAAGGCTAGAAACAACAAGTTGGTTCTTGGACAACTAGGGTACTACCACCCTTAAAAGGATTTTAACTAGTTTGCATCTTGGCTTACTTGGTGTCTTGATGTAACTTCTCTGGACAGTTGTTTGCATAGTGCCCCTTATCACCACATTTGAAACATGTGACAGGGTTGAGGTCCCTCACAGGTTTGCTTGTCTTGATCTTCTACTTTTTTGGACAATTTGATGCATAATGGCCTAGCTCTTTGCATTTGTGGCACATCACCTGGCTAATATCCCTTTTTATCTTTGGTATCACTAACAATTGTTTGTTTCCTTGGCCCTTCTTCTTTTATGGGCATTCATTAGCATAGTGTCCCATCTCCTTGCAATTGTAACATTGCATCTGGATAATCTCTTGCTTACTGGGGTTGGGGCATTTATTCTTGTTCTTGGGTTTCTCCAAGTCTAGGAGGTCTCTTAGTTCATGTTCTTCATAATTCACTACAAATGTGGGAAAAATTCCTCGGTTCTTAGAACGGTTCGTAGGATAACATCCACGTTTCCTCTTTTGTTCACCAAAGTTGGTTACATTGTATGGAGTTGCATACTGAGATTTGACTTTGTATTCATCATCATGGGTTGAAGTTGTACCTTCATGGGTGTTTCCAAACACTTGATGTATTCCATCCTTAGCTTTATGTTTCATTTGTTGAAATATAGGATAGATGTGGCATTGGACAGGGACATGATCATTTCCTTCACATAGGAAACAGGTAACTTGAGATGTGGGGCATTGTCTAGCTAGATGGTTCGCATCACAATTTGGGCACTGGTCAATATGCTCTTTATAAGTGTGTCCTATGTCTCCACAGATTTTGCAAGCTTGTGTTCTTTCCATCATATCATCATTGAAATCATTGTCGTCACAATCTCTTTGGGAAAGGTTGCTTCTCATATTGATCATCTGATTGGTCATCCTTTGCAATAATTGGGATTGGGATCCCAAGAACTTTAGCATGGTTGGGTCTAACTCAGTGTTGTTGTGGTTCTTGGCTAAGAACTGGGTTGTCACTTGATTCAACTTAGTTTGAGTTGCTAGCAGTTGTTCTGTCATGTGCATCTTGAGGTTGTTGTTGTCACCATCCCTGATGTTGGAGTTGTGGTCTTTTGGGGAAGTCATCTGTTTGGGTTGGGATTAGAATAGAAAAAAGATTTCCAGCGAAAGAATTCTACTCATACACAACAATTCACACGAAACAATTTGCAAGCAATCACAATCATGCATTCCACTCAAACAACAAGGTTCAAGCATAACTTAGGCAAAAAAAATATTATTGTCACACCACCTAAGTTGGTATGACCAATAAGTCGATTTAAACTAAACATTAGTATGTTGGTCCAACTATATGGTATCACCTGAGATCATTCAATCCTTCTCCTTAGATATTACAGCAGGAACAAGATCATGGTTTCCTTGAGAGAAACTATTGCATCTTGGTCACAAAGTTCAAAGGTGATGTCCAAGTTGAAATCCTTGGTGAAACTGAAGCTGAATTCCATTGATATGTTTAAGCTGAAGTCATTGGAGATGTTGAAGTCCTTGCTCATGTTGAAGTCTTTGTCCAACAAGTTGTAAAAGGAAGAGATGTAGAATCGAAACAAAAGGCTGAGGAAAGATTTTATAAGATTGTTTGTAAATAAGTTTGAACATATATAACTCCTATATTTCTAAGTTTTTTTTTCAATCCTAGGGTTACAATCCTACAGGCAACATAGTGCTCTAATACCATCTGTAGAGGTCCCAACCTGATAAGGTAGAGATCCCTGTGTTTACAGTGCTAGTCCCTCAATCGAATAGCTAGCACCCACAGTTTAAGATATAATATCAAGAAACAAAGGTCATATTGCAACTCATAACTAGGAATAAAATAATTCTTTACAACTTACATAGATCATATGGCTATATTATTACATAGCAGCAGATAAAACTATAAGGCATGGAGTCCTTCATCTTCATATGCCACGGGCAAACATGTTGGTTGTAGACTTGTAATCCCTACTCAACACACTTCACTAACAGCAAACAAACTTGCAACATAATAAGTTACAACCACAAGGGTCAATACATTTGAATTGTATTGGCAAGTGATATCATATTGTTATGGAGAATATAACATCTACATGAATATATGGCTAAGTGGAGTTTTGGCTAGCCTTTGCATAAAATAAGTTTTTCCTATCCTTTGTAAAATAGTTTTTCTCCTTTTCAAAACACTTCATCAAACATGGCACACTGGATACACTGTGTGCTTCCTTGTTCACCCACAAGTTTTAACTAGGATAAATTGGGATGAGGAGATTCTTGATCATTTCAATGCCTTTGATGCTCAAAATGTCCAATACCGACACGGCTAAGTACTTAGGTTTTACCCTCTCGAGTGGTGGTGCACTTCCCCACAAGACTCGACATGCATCGAGACAAGACTTTTCAAGCAATCGTGATCACCACATACGCTGCTCCATCCTATCATCACTACCACCTTCTCTGTCCGTCTGAAGTTCTTGCAACTTAGTTGGTCAAGGCAGCCCATATGCCATGTGGTGCACTAGAAGCTTCTCAACACTAAGCATCTCAAATCTCTTTGTTCCTGGGTGGCCATCCACAAGTGAGATACACCAGGGTAAACCATAGAAATGGGTCCTGGGTAACCACTCAACACAAACCATACTTCCCATTCCACCTAGGTGTTTCATTAACAAGTTGTTTTGTTAGTCAAAAACACATAGGCATAACTTTTCCATAATATCATAACATGAATTCCCACCCTTTAATTCTAATAGCTAGGCTAAGCATGCATACTAGCATAACATATCTCTTAACTTAGGAATATTCATAGCAAGATATATTCTATAGGATCTACCATAGCATAGCAATATACAAAATAGTCCTATCATGCATACTACAAAATATCACTAATGCAATATTGAAAAGATAGGATTTTTTATGACCAAAGTATCACTTGCCTTTTTAGTAGAAAATCTAGGTACTCTCATTGATCTTGCAATTGTCACACTCTTGAAAGTTCACTACAATTCAATCAAGCAAAACACACATTAAAAACTAGCACACAAACAAATAACAAAACAAAACAAAACAAGAAAAACAAAGAAATGCATGCAAGCATGCAAAGGTCATTTTATTGAAAAGTTAATTTCTAAAAAGGTTCTAAACATTTCAAAACACCTACTGTTCTTTTATAAAAGTGGAATTTCATTTGAAACCAAATTAGTGAAAATAAGTCATTTTATTTTGTTAAAAAAGCTTTTATTCAAAG
Organism: Avena longiglumis; assembly: GCA_030063025.1. Taxonomy (NCBI): domain Eukaryota; kingdom Viridiplantae; phylum Streptophyta; class Magnoliopsida; order Poales; family Poaceae; genus Avena; species Avena longiglumis. Next base: position 60,230,751 of record CP125978.1, on the reverse strand, counting down.
GAGTAATTCCTAGTGTCAACAAAATAAATTTTTAATTTCGAAAGTTAGTGTTTATGGTCAGAGGGTTCAAAACAAAACTATTTGCAAAAGGTTTCACTAAAAAATAATTTCGAAAGTTAGTCATTTAAATCATTTTTATTTTATTAGAAAAGCTTTTATTCAAAGGAGTAATTCCTAGTGTCAAAAAATATTTTAATTTCAAATGTTAGTGTTTATGGTCATAGGGTTCAAAAAAACTATTTGCAAAAGGTTTCACTCAAAAAATAATTTTAGAACAATTTTTATACTCAAAG